>CM031234.1:664482882-664982717 GCA_018340775.1 Taxus wallichiana var. yunnanensis | reverse complement strand
TCATGAACCCATGTTTAGGAATGTCATGGTCCCATCTACCCAGTATGCGGTTTCCTTCTAGATTTGGTAATCGTGAGAAGAATGTTCTCTCTTTAGGTCTAACACCAGGCTCAGTGGTGAAGATCACCTTGGAAGTCACCTTATGAGTCCTTGTTAGAAGGATTGACTAAGCGGTGTAACCTTCCCATCTCTGGAGTAGGTAGAGATATTACTCCCTTATATCCTATTGGGTTGTTGGGCCTTACGAAATAAGATCTAGAAATTAACTTCATCAGTGAATGAAATCCCTATTGGATCCAAACGACCTAAATTCAAATCACGATATAGTTGTTCTATGTCTTGTATTCTTTTAGTGAACCCTTTTGTTCTTCGTAGATAAATGTCTTGTCTTGGGCTTGTGAAAATTTAGTGCCTTGATCTTTCACGAAAGGATTATAGGATAAATACATTTTAACCTTAACCACACCTATAATAGAGATTGAAGCCCTAGGTGAAACTGGAATTAAGCTTAACCATGTGCTTCATTAATATGTTAGACAAGTACTATCATAACTCTTATGTTTAAAATGATAGTAATCATTTGACCCTAGTGTGACACAAAAGTAAATCATATGAGAGTAAAACCAAAATTTGAGGTTGGAAATAATGTCACTGGGAGTCCTTATGACTTAATTTAAGCAACTTCATGTGTTACAAAGAATATGAATTGTCAATTGGTGTGATCAAACTTCGAGAAAACAAAGGATGTATATATATATATATATATAAATCAAATTTGGAATTCAGAAAGTTATTGTACTATAATAATAATGGTAGGTAAATAACTATTCCATGATCAAAGGATGTTCTTGGGAAAAGGATATCTCGAATGTGTTCCTTAATCCCAAGGTTTCATCTTGACATCATGTTAGATTTTCGTGTGTAGAAAGAGTAAATAAATGTTTGAGAAGCAAAATATTAACATAAGAATGAGAGAAATAGAATCTTGAGGCACTTTGAAATATGGAAAATACTTATGTAAGTTAGAAGATTGTCATAAGGGTAAAGAGAAAAATTAAATGGTTGAACAATAAGTGAATCGTGAAATGAATTTTCAGAACATGTAGGTGGAAAAAAAGGAGAAAATCATGCTTATCTAATAATGACCTTGGAAAGTTAGCCGTAACTAAAATACATTTAAAGTAACGATAGGTCATGGGTTCACCATTCCTAAAGTCATGTTTCTTGTGGTTGGGTCTTTTTCTAGTATTCATTCATTGGGAAAAGTTGGTATCGACATGCCGATGTCATCTCGTATGTGTCTATGTGAGTCGATGAATTATGTGATTGTCACATGTGTGCCAAGTTCTATACTTGAAGCCCTTACTATGTTGTGTGTTGTGAGCAATGTAAATAAAAAAATTATCCTGGTATTTCTTTGTTGTATTTGGGTGTGTAAAATGTGGTCACTACAATTCTAAGCATGGTAGAAAATTTGAATTTAATTTTCATTGGCCCACTTTCTTATCCATATTCAAGTGGTGGGAAATAGATGAAGTGAATGCATACTGATATAACATTTTGAATACGGTGATAATTCTTGCATAAATAGCTTCACTATTATGCACACCACTCTTGTCCCCTTCAGTGTATGGCTTGATTTTCCAACCATAACTATAACATGAATCTTTGTATTTTTTGCTAACCTTTCCATGCCATATTTTTTGTAAAGAGAAACCTGTAATTCCATTTTATGTACTAAGCATGTTCTCGATGCGTTGTCCACTTTTTCCACTTGAAGAGATATAATTATATCTGTTATACACTTTATGCTCACAAGAATTCCAATTGGTGTGCATTGGTCTCCCAAGGAATGAAACAACCACATATCATTGTAATAATTATCAAGGGTGTGAACTTCAATGAACCATTTTTCATCCCTTCTTCCATAGTCATTTACACCATCAATAAATGGAATTTCCTTATACAGGTCATGGTAATAAGAGCCTTTTTTGTTGTTACAAATTTTTTTAGTGTAATATATATCAAAATATTCACAAAATTAACATTTTTATAAAAGTAACAAGTTACGATAATGTTCAACTTCCCATTTTAAACTCTATTATTTTTCTATGATTGCATCTACCCATGATAAGTTTGTTTGTTTGTATTGAATGGGAAGATTCCTATTCTCATGTGATATAATTGTTTGTTTATATTAGTGTAATACATATCAAAATCTTTGAAAACTTTACATTTTTTTATAAAAGTAACAAGTTGTGATAATGTGCAACTTCCCATTTTAAACTCTATTCTTTTTCTATGATTACATCTACCCATGATTATTTTTTTATTGAATGGGAATATGCCCATTCTCATGTGATATAATTTTTGGTTTATATTGAATGGGCCAATGCACATTCTCATGTAATATAAGTATTAGAAGAAGTATTGAGATAAATTTAAGTTCAACATATTGTATTTACTTTATTTTAACATGGGAAGGAATGGGAAGAAGTGCATTGTGATAGAATTAATAGAAGATGTGCATGTTTATAATGGGCACAATCCCATTCCAATACAAAAAAATTATTTTTTGAAGTAATTAATATTATTGTATTACACTAGTAGGATTATCCTTGACAGAGCGATGTGCTACACTACATTCCCATGAGAGGGATCAAGCCTTATGTAGTTTTATTTTTTTTTATAAATGTATCATTTTCACTGAGATAACCTTGGTGGAGCCAACTACATGCATCCCAAAGTGCTGCACTACATACCTGCGAGAGGGATCAAACCTTATGTAGTTAAATTATTTTGTTTATAACTATATCAATTTGGTTGGGCTAACCTTGGTGGAGCTAAGTATAAGCACCACTGAGTGTTTCACTATATACCTATGAGAGGGATCAAGATTTATGTAGTTCTATTATTTTTTTATAATTTTATCATTTTGGTTGGACTAACCTTGGTGGAGCCAAGTACTAGTACCTCAAGTGCTACACTACATACCCGTGAGAGGGATCAAACCTTATGTAGTTCTATTATTTTGTTTATAATTGTATCATTTTGGATGGACTAACCTTGGTGGAGCCAAGTACAGGCACCACCAAGTGCTACACTACATACCCGTGAGAGGGATCAAGCCTTATGTAGTTATATTATTTTTTAGAATGGGTAGGAAATATTGAACTCAATCATTTTGGTTGGACTAAGCATTGCATCTCTTTGTTTATATTTGTCTTGTTTTTGACGCTATTATTTTGTTTTAGAATCGGAAGATGCTCATTCTCATATTATGTAGTTCTATTATTTTTTTAGAATGGGTCGATGCCTATTCTCTGCCCATTGTCATATAGGAATCATTAAAATATATTGTTTACCACCATGACATCTTCCCATCCTCATATTATGTAGTTCTATTTTTTTTTAGAATGGGTAGATTCCATTCTCATTTATCATTAAAATAAATTGTTTCTCATATTATATATATTTAACACCATTTATTTAATAATTAAAGGTAATTTTTTAAAACATGTCTTCGACTACTCATTGGAGGGACTATTATTTATTAATAAGGTAATTTTATTTATTGGAGGGAAAGTGAGATAGTGTAATTATATTTACTAATTATCCCACAGATCAAGTGCTGCACACATACCTTGAGAGGAAAGCCTTATGTAGTTCTTAGTTCTTATATTACAATATATATATATATATATATATATATATATATATATATATGTATGTATGTATATTCAATTCACATTTAGCAAACATAGAAGAATAATAGATATTTTGAATGGCATATGACCATTCTCATATAAGAATTATAGAAGATAGAATGGGAATTTGTGCATTGTAATTGTAAATGTTTTGTAATTATTAATAATTATATTATACTAGCTAAACTATCCCGGAGCCAAGTGGCAATATACCTTTGAGAGGATCAAGCCTTATGTAGTTCTCATCTTACTATATATATATATATATATATATATATATATCTATCTATCTATCTATCTATCTATCTATCCATCTATGTATACATATATATACATGTTTGTGTGTGTGTATATATATATATATATATAGGTTTTGAGAATGGGTTAAATGTTTAAATTTATATTTTCCTTGACCATGACATAGTGAGACCACCATGAAAATATATCATTTACCACCATTTACTTATAAATTAAAATAACCTAAAACATGGTTATGCTTAAATAGAGATGATGATTATTTATACATGTGATTGGAATACAACAAGAACAATAATTTAGCTAATTTAACAAAACATAGAAACTTAAGTTAAGTAATTGTAGGGATAAAAATTAGCAGTGACCAAAAAAGGAAACACGTAGAGAGAAAAATACAAAATGCATATTTAATTTACCAAAAAAGACAACAGAAGAACTAACAGTCCATATTAGTGGCCATTAGAAATCTCGATTGGCTCTTCTTTGAAATTAGCGAATGAGAAGGAAGAACTCATGGAGCTACTCCGAGTAGCCATATGATGGAAACCACCACTAGCAGTGGAAATATTTAACAAGAATGTGTAGGTGGGACACAACATCTCCCACAATGTAGAAACACTAGAAGACTCATAGATGATATGAGCATGAATTTGCATTAAATAAATAGTTCTAAGAAGGTTGAGAGGTGGTCTGTCAGGGTCCTCAAATGTACAATGGTATAAGATAGCCTAAATGAATTGGGTGAGGCCTCAAGCCCTCTCCACCAAAGGTTCCACCAAAGAATGATGGATCCAACTAGCTTCGCATCAGGACCGACGAAGATGGACATAGTGTTGAGATTACAATGATTGATTTCTTCATCCAAATCAATCGTATGTCAGGGCAGTATAAAAAATGGGAAATATAAAAACTTCCAATCTGTTATAGCTAACCAAAAGTAGATTGGAAACAAACACCAAGGTAATTTATAAGTTCACTCAAGCTACTTTTGAAGAATAATGATAGGCCTCACCCATAACATGTTTAATGGATTCACAAATAGATGATGACTCAATCCTGAAAACCCACTTGAGATGTTACTAAGAAATGGAATTGAAGAAGGCCATTTATTTTTTGTCACTTTGCAGAAAAATGGCAGGAAGAGAGGGAACAACCATGACCTAAAGACAACACACATTAGCCAATGTCATTGACCACTTAATAGATAGATGCCCATATATAGTTCGCCTTACGCCTATTTTTCTCAGTGATTCCTATATTAGAATGGGCATATGCCCATTATCAATGGGAATATGCTCATGTCCTAAACATTCTAATGTAAGATGCTAGTGGAGAGATAAAATTTACTTAGTCTTTATTTAAGAATGACCAAGTTGCCCATTCTCCCATATAAACAATTTTTTTTTCAACTTATCTTGAATACAATGTAAATTTTCTAATACATAAAAAATAATAAATTGATAAAACTTTAGTGGGCATATGCCCATTCAATTATAATATGAGGAATAGATGAAATTTATTTTCATTTTAGTGCTTATATGATAATCTTATCTCGGCTCTACAATACATGATGTTATTCGAGAGATAAAATTTACTTTGTCTTTGTTTAAGAATGGGTAGTTTCCATTTATCTCATAAAAAAACCATTTTTACAATTTTTTCTTGAATAAAATTGTACCATTCTATTCAAGAAAAAATGGTAAAAAAATTTGTTTTTTTTTTATGAGAGAAAGGGTTGGACTAAACATGTAAGCTGTGAAAAATCACAATAATGAAAGATAAATAAATAATTTGCAAACCTTTCAGTAACCTTCTAATGCAAACCTCAATAAGGGTCCCCTGTGAAACCTTGGAAATGAATGTCAGAGATGAATTGGGTGCTCTTGAATGCTCTCCAAACTTTGAATGCAATTTCTACCAACATAGTGAATTCAGCAGAGTTTTTGTACTTCAAATTCAAGAGGATTTGTAAGCAATGTAAGCCTACAATTTATAGAGGTAAAAGTAGTTGAAAAAGTTACAAATAGGTAAATGCATATACTAAAGATAGTATTGTGGGAAGTTACAATAGTTCCGGGGGAATTAAATGAATTAATTGCAAAAAATTGCATCCGGAAGGTGGTTGTAAGTGCAATTTAATTTCACCCACCTTCCTAGGATTCTAGAAGTGTAGTTAACTAGGATAAGGATAGGGAGTCCAAGTGAAGTCTAAGTGGTGTCTATGTGGATTTTGATCAAGTGATTGATGACTGGGATGTGCACACACTTAATTAATTAATAAATAATAATTAATTTGGATAAAGGGATACAAGGGATACATAGGATTAATTTAATTAATCCAAAGGGGTATAATGTGTATTAATTAATTGATTTAATCAGTTAATCACAAATGGGTGAATAACAAGATGTACTAGGATAACACTGGGAATAAGTGGAAAAAAAGTGTAATTTTGGGGTGTCTAAATAGAGATTATAGTCCTTTTGGAAGGTTCAAATGACATCGAAAGCCTTTTGGAAATTTTGATAGTGATAATGACAAAAAATATGATGATGATTATAATGACATCTCACCTGAATAATAATCTCATGTTGAAAATATTTTACTCATGAATAAAGACCAATTTTTTCTTCATCTCCTTCAGATGGGAGAAAAATTACCCTCTAATTTAGACAAACCTAGTTTAAAAATAGTACTTGGAAAACCACCACCTAACAAGGGTGAACCTTTCATTTCGACAAATAAGGACAATGCGGCAGGTCCTAGCCACACAAACAATAATGATCGAAACAAGTCCACCTCGAAAAAAACCAAATACAATGAATCAAACAAGGACAAATATGACAAAAATAACAAAGGAAATTCAACTAATTATGCCACCAATCCTACTCAATCCCTCGTGGATCAAATTAATGACATGCCTAAATAACTTGTTATCTTAAATTCCAAAGTCACCAATGAATCCCATGACAATGAGGCACTATGGAAAACTAGAGACACTTCATTTAAGAGTCATACCATGCACACCAAACATAATAACAGCTCTACGAGTGATGGTTCCTCATCATTCTTATAGAATAACTCACTATTTTCCCAAGAATGGAAAATGATGAAGGACACCATTTCAGGTATGCAACATCAATGCAAACAATTCAACTTTGAAGAATTGTGTCCTCACCCCTTCGAGAAGGACATTTTGTGTGATCATTTTCCCAAATCTTTCGAGATGCCCAAATTTGACAAATACAAGGGAAAGAATGATCCTAGAGACCATATCAAGGAGTTTTATATGTCTTGCTAAGAGGTGGCCTATAGTGATGTCTTCTCAATGTGTCTATTTCCAAAAATTCAGGAGGATAAGCCTTGGAATGGTTCCTATAACTCCCCAAGGGCTCTGTACAAACTTTCATAGACCTCTTAGATAAGTTTGTGAAAAAATTATTTTAACCTAGACTCTTAAATTATAATGATGGGCTCGTGTAATACGAAACAATGAGAAAATGAAACCTTCACATGATTCCTACAAAGATGGCATGGTATTGCTAGCAATTTCCCATGATCCATTCCTAAGAAGCAGCTTGTGAGCATATTTCTACCTAATATAAATAGTGAACTATCCTTTCACATGCAAATGCATTGCCTTAATAATTTTGAAGAATTTATTGAGAAATGATCACATATTGTAAAAACCATTATCACAAAAGGTTTAATTAAACCTCATTCAAAAGAAAATGGGAAACATAGTAACCATCCTAATATCTCTCACCAAGACAAATCTAAACATGTTAACTGCAATCTTAATATGTCTGATGATGGTATGACAGACAATTACAATGTCCACAACATCCAAAACACTTAGACTAGACAAAATAAAGGTAAACAACCTCTTTTTATTTCTCGGCAAAGAGGTTTCCTCATCTCCGATTCAAAAGGATGTCATTTCACTCCTTTGGGAGAACCTTTATCAAGTTTCCTTCAATAACTCATTAATGCAAACATGGTTACCTATCTCATCACGGACCTTGATTGAGGGAGAACCCAAGCCTACTTGGTCTAAAATTGATACTTATTGTGATTTTCATTGTATTGGTAACCCAATTGATTGATGATTTATCTTAACTTTATCCAAGACCTCATATACAGTAGAGATATCACTATTGAAGAACCATCACCAAATAAAAGACCCAAAAAATCTCAAGGTGTTACCAAACCCATTTCACAGACATGGCGGTGACCGCAATTTTTTTAATAAAGGTCCCTTTATAAATAATGTCGATTATAGTTCAATTATCTCATTTATTGAGGAAGTACCATCTACAATGGTGACAATTAAATTCACACCTTTGAGTAATGATATGACCAAATTCCAAAGGAAGATACGAGTTCTTGCGGAAAACCAACCTTCTATGTCTATTGTAGAAAGTCAAATGTCTAAACCAACAACTCTTTCAACTCAAAATTCAAATTCTAATGACAAATCTTCCACTTGGTCAAGTATGATTTCATCAAACAATTACCAACCATGCCAACACATATTTATCTAATGGATCTATTAAAAGAGTCACCTAGATTTCAGGATATTCTCACTCATGCTCTAAATGAATCACATGTTCCTCATACTCTCAATCATCAACAGTTTCAGGATATGATTACAAACCTTACGCCTGAAAATACTATCCTATATTTTGGCCCTAAAGATATGTTGAACCCAAATCTGATTAACAATAACTCCTTGTACATCGAAGCCTACGTTAAAGATCCTAGAGTCAAGAGAGTTCTTATCAAAATGGAGTGGCTCTTAACAATTATTCATAAAAATGCTCTGTTTCCTTGGTCATACTATTGGTTTTCAAACATGCACCCACATATAAGATCTCAAAATGGACGAGGTGTTTAAGACCACAATGGAACCATCCCAAAGTTGTGGTACCTTGTGTACTTGGGACAAATCTCTAGAGAAGGCTAGTTCCTTTACCTACCTCTAAAGCTAGTGCTACTCCTAATTTTGAAAGAAAATCCTAAACTAAACATGCCAAGGGACCAGGTATAGAAGGATGTGCATAAATGGGAAATCCTTAGCTAAGGAAGGAAATAGTGCCAGAAGGAAAGGGTCGATCTTTGTCCACGAGTGGCGAAGGAAACATAGATGGTGCGGGAGAAGAGGTTAGATGGTGTACACCATAGATCAACACACAAGCTCAGGCTTCTAGCATGTGCAACACATGAACATGGGGAATGAAAGTATAGAAGTATGCACAACATGCCATAAAATGTAAATAGAGAGGTGAGATACAATGAAAATGAGAGAGGGAAGACAAGAGTTCCACAAAACATGATTTTATTACTTAAGGGACACACCGTCATTTACATTCACAAAAGGAGGTGAGAATACATTGCAGAGACCACACCAAGGTCTGAGACCCATGAGAAGTTGGCCACCATTTTGGCATGGTGCCATTACAACAAGGAGGGATCCTTTTTACAAATCAGAACTCTACTATTTATATAAGAAGGAGAGAAGAGAAGGAGAAAGGGAGGGAAACTCAGATTCAAATCTTTAACCACCAATAACTAGTGATAAATGCCTACAAATCCACCTACAAGGCTATTAGATGTGCTTCCCCATGTTTTTTTGGCATGTGGAAGAAGGAAGAAGGAAAGATCTAATGAAATCTAGTGGTTGAGGTCAATTGGATGTGTGCATTGATGAGATGAGAGACGTTTCCTATTTTCCACTGATAAATCCTACCTACATTTGATTTTAATAGTCAATGTGTATCTTGTGTCGAAATTCTCGACAAGTCCAGCGCGTGCCGATCGAGCTCTATAGAAAAATATAGGGTTGTCGAGAAGATGTCGAGTTTCAGTGAATGAAAAACATATGGTGCTCATGGATTGACCGAAGGAGTTGGCCAATTGTTTATTTGTTTTTCCTTTTCTAGCATGTGTCATGCATCAGTTGGCTATCTAGATTCGGTGCCCACTCTGTAATCACTTTGATAGGTTGCATGTATCACACTCAAGTCTGATAGAAGATTATATAGAAAAGTGATTGGCACAGAAGAAGGTCTAAGGCGTGAGTGCGAGAGCAAGTGTGCGAAAGGGGAACAAAGGGGAGGTGTGCATGTAGGAGGAAGGCATACTTATATAAGGAAAGTATGGAAACTAGATGTGAACATTAAACTAAAGGAAGGCACGTGGTGGTAGAAAGAAAAGAGGGCATGTGAAGGGACTGATTCTATGTTAGCGTGCAAGAGGAATGCTAGGGACTTAGCTGATTGGAAGGTATGTTAGTAGAGGGACACATAATGAGTGCATGACATGTTAGGGGAGAAATTGGGTACGCAAGAGGAAGGCACACGATGGGAAATTGAAGAAGTTAGAAGAATGTAAAGAGAGAAGGAGAAGGTGCGTAAGGGCACGCAGAGGAACTCAAGCGTGTTAAGGTGTGAAAGAACAATCTTGAGTATAGACACCTCAAACGTGAAACACCTAAGTCAGAATGAAAATATAAGTTATCAAGATAACTAGAAGATTTATTTGGATAATAGTTTTGGTGAATTTCGGGGGCCATCTACCTACTAGATGAAGAGACCAGTAGCCTTAGAAGTCTATTGGGCATGGATTCAAGCGCTAATCTTGAAGATCTGATCTGCAACTTTGAAGAACATTCCTAAAGTCACTTGAATCTCTGTCTGCACTCTTAACTAAATTGCTGCTCCCATATGAACATATTTTGAATTGGATTGATTAGAGTGAGATCTATGCACTGATCGTCGGAACTTCCTCTATGGAAATTGAACTACCATCCTAGGAAGAAACCAAAGGGGGCATAAGCACAATAGGAAAGGAAAGGCACCAGAGGGAGCACACCAAAACAGAAGCACAACACTATGTACAAAATTTTAAAATCATACATGTCCTAAATGGAACATACAAAGTGTGCGAGAACTTGTGTTACTGAAAGCAAACCTAAACTAACCTAAACTAACTAGAGGCAAGGGGCGCTCAAGTAAAACCTACAACATGTAGGGAGAAGTAGCTTCCCTTCCTCACAAATTGTGACCATGTAATTGATTTGGCGCTGAACATGGTTAGAAATAAGAGTGAAAAACCTCCTTGCAGATGGCGTTTCACCCTCCTCAAAGTATCAAAAAATAGAATATACACCTCCTAGAGTTGTTTTTACTTAGATCTAGGAGGTGTTATTGCTAAATTTGGCACGCTGAAGCTCTACCTCATGCTCTAAAATGAGCATGACCGGTGGAAACTCTATTTTTAATCTAGGCTAGCTAGATATCTGAATGGGAATAGTTTGATCCTTATGGTTTGACCATTACTTTGAAGCTCAATCCCATAGATGATATTTTCTTGGAGACTCTCCTTTTGAAGGGGAGCACTTGTAGGCTAGGGTGAGTAAGGTTATACCTCTATAAGAAGGGCCTGAGCATGAGCTAATTGTTTTTCCTTTGGAACAAGTGTCCATATGATTTCCTCTTCCCAGTCAAAGTCACATGAGTCACACCATTCTTCAACTATTTTATAGTAATCGAACATGATGATGTTGGTTGGGAGAGGCGCATTGGCTGGGGGCTATTTAATTTTTGTACAGTTAGACAAAGGAGACTCAGAATAGGAAGATGGAAGGATGGGAACAAAAGGCATGGAAGGAAAACAAGATAAAGGAACATAAACACACATGAAAGGAGAGATGGTGGAAAAGTGAAGGTGATATGGAGGGGGGATTCTCAATGGGGTATCGAAAAATAATTTGGGTGCATGCGCAATGGGATGAGATGATGTAAGTTGGCATGGAGGAGTGGGATGGTTGTAAGATGGTAGTGCAAGGTTGCCCCATTGATAGGGTTGCCACACACTATATTTTTGAGCCTCCATTTATTCCGCCCACTTTGTAATCTAGGGCAGCATCTCAGTGATGAAGTGCAGCTTCTATTGGGTTCTAAACCATCCTAGTACAGGCTGACCCATGGACAAGGGACCTTATAGCCAACTTTAGCTACCTTTATGGATCATTTGACTTTGAATTGCATCATGTCCATCTCCATATTTTGCACCTACCTCTCAAAATTAGCTTCGGACAAGGAGTTTCCACCATCATCTGCATAAACATGTTCTCCATAAATGTTTTGGTTGGAAAAAAGAGGGGATGGAGGAAATAGTTCGATTACTACAAATGAGAATTCCATGGAGGGAAAGAAGTCATGATTGCACAACTTCAAAAGAGGAATGTGGAATGATAGAAAAAGGAGAAATGAATGGAGGAATGAGGGGAGAATAGTCTACACATGAGATAATGGGTGTGTTGAATCAGTGGAGTCTCCAAATGTGTTTAAAAATGCCTCCAAAGGCTGGATCTCAGTAATAACACATCAAACTTGCTAAGATGAAGATGTAAAGCTCTTCACTTTGGTCCCACCAAGTGTGCTAGAAAATTTTGGTTTCTCAAACATGCACGCATCAAAATCTCGAGAAGGTATAAGGGTTTTGATATCGTAATGGAACCATCCCCAAGTTGTGGGACCTTGCACGCTTAGGACGGATCTCTGAAGAATGTTGGTTCTTCTACCTACCTCTAACACTATTGTTACTCCTAATTTTGAAATAAAATCCTAGAATAAACATGCCAAGGGACTAGGGACAAGAAGGCTATGCATAAAGGGGAAATCCTAAGTTAAGGAAGGTGATAGTGCCAAAAGGAAAGGGTCGATCTCTCTCCACGAGAGGTGAAGGAAATAGAGAGGGCATAGGAGAATATGGTGGATGGCATACACCACAGATCAAAACATAGGCTCGGCCTTCCAACATATGCAATACATGAAAGTGGGGAATGAAAACATAAAAGTACACAAAGTATGCTAGAAAATGTAAAATAAGAAGTGAGATGTAATGAAAATGAGAGAGGGAAGACAAGAGTTCCACAAAACATGATTTTATTGCTTAAGGTATGCACCATCATTTACATTCATGAAAGGAGGTGAGAATACATTATAGAGATCACACCAAGGTCCGAGACTATGGGAATTCAGCCACCATTTTTTCATGGTATTGTTACAACAAGGAGGGATCTTTTTTACAAATCAAAACTCTTCTATTTATAGAAGAAGGAGAGAAGAGAAGGATAATGTGAGGGAAACTTAGATTCAAATCTTAAACCACCAATAACTAGCAATAAATGCCTACAAATCCACATGGAAGGCTATCAGATGTGCTTCCCCATGTTTTTTTGGCATGTGGAAGAAGGAAGAAGGCAAGATCGATGAAATATAGTGGTTGAGGTTGATTGGTTGTGTGCATTAATGATCTGAGAGATGTTTCCCTATTTTCACCTAATAAATCCCACCTACATTTTAATTTGAATAGTCCAACGTGTATCTTGTGTCATAAATTCTTTGACAAGTCTATGCGCGTGTTGATCTGAGCTGTGTAGAAAAAGATATGGTTGTCAAAATATGTCAGACCTATCGATGCACACAAAACACATGGCACACATGGATTGACCGAAGGAGTTGGCCAACTTTTTATTTGTTTTATCTTTTCTACCACATGTCATGCATTGGTTGGAAGTCTAAATTTGGTGCCCACTCTATAATCACTTTGATAGGTTGTGTGTAGAACACTCAAGTATGATAGAAGATGACATGATAGAGTGAGTGGCATAGAAGGAGCAAGGCGTGAGAGAGAGAGAAAGTGCGCGAAAGGGTAATAGAGGGAACGTACACATGTAGGAGGAAGGTATACTTGCTAAAGGGAAGTATGGAAACCAGATGCGAACATTGGTGAAGGAAGGTGCATGGTGGCATAAAGAAAAGAGGGTAGGTGAAGGGACATAGTCTATATAAGTGAGCAAGAGGAATGCCATGGACTTATACGATTAGAAGGTAAGTTTGTATAGGGATGCCTAAGGAGTGTGATAGTATCCAAATTGATTCTCCCTTGGAAACTAAGTAGCATCATAGATTTATCAAGACACTGAGAGATAGATCATGTATTATGAGTCATTTTGTATCTAGGGAGGGGATTCATTTGACTCTTTGTCACTCGAGCATTGGAGAAATGGATAACACCTTCATTAAGGATTTGATCTATTCTCACTAATTTAGGTTGTGCCTATCAACCAGGTGAGAGGACCCGTTTTGTAACCTTTTTTGGTGAAGGAAAATGAAGATATCCTTCTTTGCACAAATTTCAAAGGAGACCCTGAGAAAATATGATCAATGCACCACAATTTATCTCTCACAAGTTGTCACTTCTAAATAATGGTGATATTTTCCAAACAAGGCTAAAGGTTGCTAAAGAAATTATGGAATCCTAATTTCTTCTACATATTTTGGCAGTAGAATTTATATATTTGTGGACATATAGGGAAAACATGGGTAGTTCAGGTGGAATTCATTATTTTTTTGAATAATTTTTCTCGGGACACTAAGCAGATAACATTTATTATGCCGATCTTTGAGAACCTTCACAACAATCGGTGGAATACTAAATGACATAAAGCTTCAGAATAGCTAAAATATTCCTTCAAGCAGAAGGTGTGCATTAATGGAGGCCCTGATTTTCATGGTTTCACACAATCTCTAAGAATTTAACATGAAGGATCGAGCTAAAGACTCAATTAAACATTAAAGACCCCTGTTTCCTCATGCCTAAGATACACTTAAAGGATTACAAACAATCTTTATCAACAAATGATAGTGAGTTGACTTTAAATTTTTTATCTCATTACAGGATGAAGGCTCTTCTTGAAATCAAATTACAGATGCTACTAAACTATCATAGGGATGAGATCCTATGTGATTAAGAGGATTTTAAAACAAGATTGCAATAGGGAAAAGAATAACTACTTACAGACATTTTGAAATAAATCAGACACAAATTTTTTCCCAAGATTGACAGAGATTAATTCAAAGTTGATTAGATTCATTAAGCAGGGAAAGTTTCCTTAAAAATTCTTAGATCTTTTCAATGGTTGTACATCGGTAAACAACTTGACGTGATTGAAATATAAAATAAAAGAAATTAACAAGTTTCTCAGATTGGTCTCTCAGGAATATGGGCTTTCTCAAATTTTCTCATAAAAATTAACCTCGACCCTTTGCAAGAGTATTCTCATTGCATTTATACATTTCACTCACTCACTCATCCCAAATTTTCCCCCCAAAAATAAGAATATTTGAGGAACCTTTTCTTGTTACCAATTTTCCTAGAAAGTGGCGTTTAATAAATTCATACCCAAAAATTCTAGGTGTACAAATTATGAATGGATCATGTTTCTCAGACCCTCGACTAATGACTGGGATGTCATGCCACAACATTTTGATAATCCTTCTAATCATTCTTATTTTGTCATGTGAGAAATCCCCATTTTAATCATTTTCTAGTGGCCTATATAGCTAGATTTGACAGGAAATCCTTTTCATCCTCAAGGCAACACCTTTTTCATCCTTTGCACCTATAACCTCCATCATTTCATCCTTTTCCCATTCTTTCCTCTACAACTCTGCTCTGCATCCAACTTCTCTGGTAATTCACATTTTTACAAGTGCCCGAGCAATTCCAACTTCAAAAACAAACTTAATAATCCTTGGAATCACATATTTAAGCTTTAAATCCATTCAATTGCACTTTTTAGACAAAAAAAAAAAGAGGATTTATCAAAAAATGATAAAAAATAATGTGTATTGGCATCTCCAGGAGTCTTGGAGAAAAAATGGCAGAAAATCAGATGTAATACACAATCTGTTGATTCTTCACCTTCCCAACTTTAGATTATAGTCATCCATGTGTTTCCTTGGTGAAACTACAAAGGAGAAGTATAGAGACAAGTTTCCAAACAAGCATGGGCCTTCCATGTGCCTTGGTCCTAAGAAAATGCACCTCTTGGTCTTTGAAAATCTTAGCATAAAAAGCATCTAGCGAGAAGCCTCCACGTGTCTCAATGGCACACATTTGATATTGATGCAGGAGCATCAAGTGATAAGATGCAAGAAGGTCATATGACCATTAGAACATGTTAGTATAGGTGTGAGTGAATGAATGTTAAAGTTGAATATGTTGTAAAAGGGGAATGAGTACTTGTAAGAAAGTTGTAGGAGTAAATTTGACATAGTAAAGGAGTAATATTGGAAAAATAAAGCCATGTAATCATGTAAGAGTTGTCTTATATGGATTACATGAGATTATTAAGGAGATATCCACGTGATTTCTATGTAGAGGAAGTTTGAGTCTTCTTAGAGTGTGAATTGGCTTAGAGTCAGGTTTAGGTACTTGTTGGAGTCTATTCTTAGCTAATGAATACCTATTTCATAGGTGATTCATGGAAATGAAGAGGGACAAGGATTCTAGAGGTTGAATAATGTATAATGGTGCAGGTAATATGTTTTAAAAGATGAAAATCGACCATGTTGAAGAAAAGGCTTCCATGCACAAGAACCCTGGCAAGGCAGAGATAGAAACCCTCCATAACATTTAAATGATGTAAAGTTCCTGAATATTAGCATGGAAATATTCTACAGGTGATGTAGATCACAGTGGTAATTTTTATATGTTTTGAAAATGCATAATTTGAGTTTTATAGCAAATTGAAGGCTCTCTGGCCCGATCTAGGCAAAAATAGCATAACTTTTTACTACATGGATGAAATTGCTTGAAAATTTCAGGATACCTCTCTAATTACATGATATAAACTGTCCAAATTTCAAGGATAATTCAAGATATACGTGACTATTTTTTTTTAGTTATGACAAGGAATACATATGCAAAGTGGAGAGAGGAATGAAAGACATGAATGGTCATAACGTGGAATCAAGCCACTAAATTTTGTATCAATCATATTGATGAAATTTATGAAGTGGATCCATCAAGCTACAGTAAGATCAAAGTCCTAAGTGCCTACGTCATAGCTAGGGTCGAATAGGCTGAATTTGTATGCTACTCCATAAAGGAGGTGATAAAGGAAAAACCTAGATCTAGGACAGTATATGGAGCTCATGAATACCTCAACCATTGTGAAGGGAGGTCTGTTGAGCTATGGGTATGCCCTAGGAACCAACTGATTGAGTATTAAGAGTTTGAATTGGATGTTTTTAGACTAAGTTCAGTCTTGAGGGCAGAGTATTTGTTAAGTAGAGAGATGCTTGAGCATTCGTAAAGGAACTTGAAACATTGGTTTGTTGCCTTGGTCATGTTCAATCAAGAAGAGAAGAACTTGTGACTATATTGAAGAAAAGCTCCATTTGCAAGCAAAGGTGTATGGTAAAAGAACTCAAGAAGGTATGAATACTTGAGATTTTATGAACGGATTTTGTAGCTTGGGACAGTCATAGAAGTTCTTTACATCTATTAAATATTGTTTCAGTGATCACAAGGTGATCACCTTTTCTCATCAAGTTAACCCTCCTTCAGTTGTTGTCTTCAAGAATTAGTTGGTACTAGGTCTCATTGGATTTCAAGGTGAAAAGGAATACAACAGATGAGGTTGCATGAACATAAATTAATGATCCTCTAGCAGGGGTGGATGGAGTAATAGAGTAGGTTCAAGCTCTTGATAATATGTGAAGAAAATATCAGATATGGTTCCCAAAAGTTGAGGCCTCCAATATGCGCGGGATCACCATGTGTCTCGGTCTGCCAAGAGTTGTTGAAAATTTCTAAGTGACCAACAAAATTTGCCATGTGTCTAGGGTCCGAGATAGTTTTCCTTGGCTGTTTAAAATTCCAAGCAAGGGAAGAGTGAGCGGAAACTTCCACATGTCCCCATGGCACTCTTTCAAAACTAAAATTTAGTAGAAGGTTTGCAAATAGGCACAGTCCCTCCATGTGTCCCAGGCCTTAAAAAGTTGCTTGAAAAGTATATGTATAGAGAGGAGCCAGCGGAAGCCTCCACATGTCTCTGTGACATAAATTTGAGATGGTGCCCAAAAGTGGAGACCCTAAAGAAGTGCAAGCTCACCATGTGTCCCCTTGGTGCAATTGTTAAGGTAGGACACTGAGGTAGATCCTCATATCAGCAATGGACCTCCACATGTCCATGGTCCAAAAACAAATCGCACCAACGACGCATTAAAAAAATTCTAAGTCCTGGGGAAGGCTAGTGAAAAAATGTGTCTCCATGATATACCTCAAAGGAAACCAGATGTGAATTTTTAGATGAGCACTGGCCCTCCACATGGACAATATTTGAGTTGGACTGGGCCTTAGAGTTTTAAAATGCCCCACCAATCCATCTAATCAGAAAGGACCACGTTTCCACAAATGTTGAGATATAAATTTGATGAGGAAAACACACTTCCACAAACCGTAAAATGCAGGGAAATCACCATTTGTTCCCAAAAATGAATCTTTCTTTAAGGAAAGAGAATTTGGAAATGATATAAGGCCAAAATTTTATCCATGGAGCTGTATCCAATCAAAAAGGACCACGTTTCCATCGATGTCGAGATATAAATTTGACGAGAAACACACCATGTTTGAAAAATAAAACTGTAAATTCACACCCAAGTTAAAAATTCTTTCACATGGATAGAGGAATGGAAAATAAATTCTAGACTTAATGTGATCCTCAACCAAAGGAAAGGACTGATCATTTTAACCAAATGAAGAACAAATATTTCACGCATCAACACAAGGAGATAGAAAATATGACAGAGCCCACAAACTGAATAATTTCAAGGACAAATGGGGTGAGATCAAATTGAGCACCAACATTGGCTTTGACTTGGGGATGGGCACTCCTTGTGAGTTCCACAAGAAAAAATAGCAGACTAAGTGCCAAAAATAAACCATTGGGCAACAGAGTCAAAGAACAAGCTTGCAGAGAAGAACAATAATAACCAACTCCCCATGGATGAACCGAGAAACCAAAAAAGTATCCACCAAGGACCATGTTGAAACAAAACAGAAAAACACAAGAGGAGAAAGAAACCAAAAGACTCTACACTATACAATGGTGTATACCTTGATTTTGAGAAATCAATCAAGGAAATTAAATTCCAACCATTAATAGGAAACTCAAGCAATTCCCCATCTAATTCTTTCAAGAAGAAGGTATGTTCACCAATTTGAAAGTCAATTGAATAAGTTCCCATCCATAATTCATCAAAATTTCCATGTTTTCCCTTTTCCTCATGCCTGCTATCCCATAATAGCATAAGATCTCCCACACTAAAAGCTTTTGGAGTTACTTTCTTTTCAAACAAATTCTTCAATTTCTCTCTAAATTTTACATGCCTCTGATGGGATGACTTTATTTCTTCATCTAACTCAACAATCTGATTTATGCGAGCATCATATGGACTAACCTCTTGATCTTATAGTTTTTGAAGAAATTGAAATGAAGACAATTGCATATGTAGGAGCAATAGAGCTTGATTTCCATTCACCAACTCAAATGGGCTTTTTCAAGTAGCTCGTTTAACAGTGATTTGATCATCCCAAATAGAAAACTTGAACTTCTCACCCCACTTCCTTTTGTTTAACTCCAAAGCTCTTCCAATTATCTTTAACAAATTTTTATTATTGGACTTTGCTTGTCTGTTTCCTTGGGGATTATAATTAGAAGCATATGTCAAATTGATCCCATATTCATAGCACATGGCCACCAAAGGTTTAGCTAGAAAGATCATGTCATTATTAACAACTATTTTGGTAGGAACTCCAAACCTTCAAATGATATGATTCAGAATGAAATTAATGATAATTTGGTGAGTTACTTTCTTGGTGGGGATTACCTCCACCCACTTGGTGAAGTAAGCAGTGGCTACTAAAATCCACTTATGGCTAGCACTTGAAGGATCTAAAATATCACCAATGAATTCCATTCACCATTTCTTAAATGGGAACTCAATTAATATAAGATACAAAGGAAGGGATCCTGAAGCTTTCAGTCTTCCAAAAAAGCATTGGAAACTTTCACATTTTCTTACCAACAAAGTTGTATCCTTGAAAATATTTGGCAATAAATAACTAGCCCTTAATATTTTATGAGCTGTGACTCTTCTAAAAAAATGTCCCTCGCAAAATCCTCTATGGAGATCAACAATAATTTTAGGGGCTTCATCTTTAGTAATGCATCATAAATGAACTTCCTCGTGGTTCTTCCAAGCTAACCCAAAATCAAGTAATGACATATTTTTGGGAAACTAAATTAAGTGCCCTTTTCAAATTATTTATCAAATTTTCATGGCACTATAGATGTTTGAGATAAAAAATGATGTCCCCTGTACCATTAGTAATTTTTCATTTTTTCAAGAACATTTAGCCTTTCTTCTTCAACATCATTTACCTCAATTTTTATTAGATTTCTCTCTGCCATAAGTTTTTCTAGGCCCAAACCTCTAACCAATTTTTTTGTTTGGATATCCATATCATACTCTTGTAATTTGTTTACCCATCGGCATATTTTTCTTGAAACCTCCATTTCTGATAGGATATATTTCACCATGGTGTGGGGAACATAAGCAATGACTTTGGAACTCAAAATATATGGCATGAAGACCTTTGTTGCTTTTACCAAAGAAAATAAATTCTTCTCCATGATAGTATACTTTAGCTCAACTCCTTTTAATGCCTTACTGAAAAAGGAAATCATTCTTTCAGCTCCCTCATCATCCTTCTGCAACAACATGGATGCAATAGTACTTTCTGAAGCAAAAGAAAACATCTAGAAAGCCTTCTTATAATATGGAGCTGCTAAAACAAGGGAATTATTCAATGCTTCTTTGATCACAAAAAAATATTGAATAGTTACTTCTTCTCATTTGATACTTTGATCTTTCTTTAGCATGCTAGTGATTGGGATAGTTAGTTCAGTAAATTTGGAGATAAATCTCCTAATAAAATTAATCTTCCCAAAAAGGATTGAATTCCCTTCTCAGTTCTTGGAATAGGGAATTTACTGATGGCTTCTACCCTTTCATGATCAATCATGACCCCTTCCTTTGACACAATGTGTCCAAGTAATTTTTCTTTCTGAACTCCAAAATGGTACTTCTTGGGATTTAGTGAAATACCATACTCCATACATCTTAACAACATTTTTTCTTAGTGTTATAGGTGGTCACTCCTTTTTCTAGAGAAAAAAGTCAGATCATCTTGATATACAACAATGAAATCATTAATATAGTCAGATAAAGCTACATCCATTGCTCTTTGTAAAGTGGCTTCAACATTCATTAGACCAAAAGGCATTTCGACATATACATATGTTCCCTAAAGAGTGGTAAAGGCAATCTTTATTTGGTCTGATTCCTTCACAACTACTTGGTTATATCTAGAAAAACCATCCAAGGTGGATAAAAATTCGAACCAGTAACCAATTGTAACATATTGTCCATATTTGAAAAAGGGTAGCTATCCTTCATTGATGCTCTATTCAATTTCTAAATTCCACACATAGCCTTATATATCTCCATTCTTCTTTCTGACAGGTACCAAGTTTACAACCCATAATGAGTATTGTGTGGGTTGTATGATTCCTCCATCCCTCAAATTTTTCAATTCTTCTTGCATCTTCAAGGAAAGGAGTGGATTGATTAGCCTCTTGTTTCTACCTAAACAGCTTGGTAGAAGCTTCCAAGGGAATTTCATGCTAAAAATATACTCTCTGTATGCTTTTAGTTCATAATAAGACCATGCTAAGAAGTCTTGGTATTTCTTCAACAATTACACATACAACTACTTTTCTTTCTTGCTCAGATTACTACCTAGCCAAATCTTACGCGGTTTATCCTTCGTGCCTAGGTTTTGCTCTTCAACACCCCTCAAGGATGACATGTGTATTTTGACAATGTAATTAGCATTATCAAAGTTTGATTCAAGTGCTACTAAACCTATAGGAATAGTATTAGTCTTTAATTGAATGATGTACTTATCAAATAAAGTCTCCTTTCCATCAGCCTCATAAACCATTGGCTCCCAATCTATACGTTGATCAGAAAATTCTCCTTGGTTATACAAAAACCTTTGCACCTAGGTGTCATCTTCAAACACTTGCCAATGTTTAACATTGTCAAGAACAGATGGCCTATTCAATACCTCAATATTATACTCACAATAGGGGGATACAATACAATTTTCAAATCTGGACCCCAAAATAGCCAATTTATCTTCTAAAGTATTGTACTTCCTATCATGATATATTATGTTGAAGGAGTCAAACATTTCAATGAAATCCTAGACTGCATGCTTATAATAATTCATTCTCTAAATTTTTGTCGCATAATATTTTCTAAACTGCTTGACAATTAGCTTTGAGTCTCCTTTAACAATGATGTCTTTAATACCATATTTCTAAGCAATTCTTAAACCCAATAGCAGTGCTTCATATTCAACAATATTTTTAGTGCACTCAAAGTTAAGTTTAAAAGAGAAAACAAACTCTTCCTGGACTGGAGATATCAGAACAATACTAACACCATTTCCAAATTTAGAGCAAGCCCCATCAAACAACAAAGTCTAAGGAGAACCTACTTGTTTAAGAGACTTGCATTGATCAATTTTGTGCTCTTTACCATCAGCAAATCCAACAAAGTTATCTGCACCAGTGTTAGTGTATAACACTTCATAGAAAGCATTATTGGGATCCTCAATGAGCTGTAACATCTTATTTTAACCATAAAATTTACAAGGCTTCCCTCAATATGTATATTATAAAAATAAATATCCATTTGCACACTACTACCCACACTAGCAACCCATTTTCTTGATAACAACATTCCACATTTGGCAGGATAATCAACAATAACAACATCTAGTTTTAAGTTCTTGCTGGGTAAGCTACAAATTACACTATCAAACCTTTGACACATCTAACTAATGACACCTCTCTCTGGAATCCATGGCGCAAAGTGCACTTCCCATAAGTTGTTGTCACTTTGATATCTAATTCATTCATGACCTAAAGAGGCATACCATTGCATGATTCTCCAAAATCATACATAAAGTCATGTAACAACATGTCCCTAATAATTAGAGTACTAAAAAATGGATCTTCATTCAGCTGGGACTCAACCAAGGATGTTCCAAAATATACTTCAGGTGGATCACCCAGTTCTTCCAGTACTTGGGGATTTTCCAACTCTGCAATGGCAGGAGGAATCTCAACATTGTTTACATTTATGCCTTAGGTAATATTTTCTTATTTCAATCCCAAATACTCAAAGGCCCTTTTCTTGTGCTCAGGAATCCTAAGCAGCTCAAAAATTGGAACAAAAATCTTGATCTGACTCAAGACTTGGGCAATGTCATAAGGAACATATTTGGGCAAGGCATAATTTGGAGGAAGACTAAGAAACTCATTTGACATCAAAGGATTTTTCATGGTCTGAATGTAGGCAGGGATACCAGTTCTACTTGGGGACACAAGGATCTTGTGAGATGTATCTTTCTTAGGAGTTTCTTTTGAGATATTGGTGAGAACTAGAATTTTTGGTTTTACATGAGGCCCTGCCCTTTGACAACTTTACTCCTAGTGTTATATTCCTTTTCATGGCCAACTATAACATTCATTAACAACTACCTATCCTCCTCAGAAGGGAGTCGTCCATCATAATTTTTAATAATTAATGCCCTTAAGTATTCAAAATCATTACTAGGAAATTTAAAAGATTGTACCATATCTATTTCAAAAGTATGAGAGGGAGGAAGGGGTAACACCCGGTGGATGCAATCCCAAAATCTGCAGCAGATTCAGCACCGATTAATTCAATCAAAGTTACTCCTTACTATGAGCTTGTAGAGCACCCCATCATGCACACATCATCATCAGTGTCATCATTAAATTCCTTAACTTCTTTGTCTTCATCACATGCAACATGTGGCAAGAAACATCTATCACACCAATCAATTTCATTGGATTCTTCATAGTAGCAACTCTCGGTAGCTAAAGGATCAAGCACCAATTTTTTTACTAGGGTTGGGGTTGTCTATTTCCTTATCCAAAAGTCTTTTGCCTCTGTCATCATCGATATCCGATCACCCCTAGGATGATTTACAAATCTTTCTTGACCTTTTTCTTTATGATGACCTTGGGTACCTTTTCCAATCCCCCTCTCTCTACTCTAGCTAGTTTATAGGATATTTAATTAACAGCTCCGACCAAAGTTTTTACGACCTCCTCTAGATCCACAACTTTACTTGACTAAAGCTTCTCTGGATTGATTAGTTTGATGCCTTCTCTCTTAGGAGGTTTACCAATTTCCTTAATGTTATAATCAATCTACAAATCCATGGTGAAGGCCTTCCTCAATATTGTTGGGTTCTTATCCCTCAAATAATAGGCATCCTTCTTAGCAAAAGCATCAAAGTATTTTATCAAACAAGAAACATCACTTTGCCTCAAGATCAGATGTAGCCTATTCAGGGTCTTATTGAACCTTGTATTGAAGTCATGAACAAACACTTTAGGATTCTTTTTTATGTTTTAAAATTGTGATAAAAGAAACCTAGGGTCTGTTTTATCTCCATACTGCAATCTAAAAGCATTCTTCATTTCTGTCCATGAATCAATGGAGTTGTCTGGAAAATATTTATACCAGTTCCATGCATCCTCCTCTAGATTATGAATAAAAAACTTTATGTACACATCCTCAAATTCAATCTCAAAGTCTTCCATCATATTGAAAAAAATATTTAAGTTTTGATCACCAGTAATAGCATTATTTTCTTGAAATTTAGGCAATCTATTTATAACATCTTGGGGCACAACATTTGGATATCTAGCCATACTCTACAATCTATAGGACCAAAAGTCTTCACAAAAAATGGAGTTTTGGGTGGGGGCTGGGCCATATTGTTTTGGGGAGGTGATCTTATAGGAGAAAAATAATTATGAGGAGTGAGGGGTCTATGGGGAACATGAATACAATTATCAGAATGAATGTTCTCTAAAACTCTATTTCTTGGAAGATCCTATCAACTTTGGAGAACACAAGGAAAAAATGAGATGAAAAATTTTCACATAAAAAATGAGGACCCTCTCCAATTGGAGAATTCAAATCTACAAAAAGATTACCTGATCCAAAAGCACTTGAGGAAGTATGGAAATCTTCAATGATAGGGTGATCCATTTCCATAATGGATAACTCCTTTCTTGATTTCTGATCTCCAACAACTTTTCATATTCTTCTTCCTTCAGAATTTGTCTTTCACAATTATGGAAACAACCTTCTAGAAGGGTCTTCAACAAAGAGATATCTTCTTCCTTCCATCTTTGTAGATATTAGTGATAAATTTCAATTGACATAGGTTAAGACACTATATTTATCAAAAGTTAATTCAAAATGGAGCCATCACTAAGGATTTTCACCTTAGTTGTGTAAATGCACTAAAATTAGTTTTTCAAATGTCTATCAACACTAAATTCATGCAAAGATTCATAGATCTCGACCTAAACCGAGTGCAAAAATAAACAAAAACTAGAAATATTACACATAGAACTTGTAACTTTTCTCAATTCTTACAATCTAGACACAAGATGACATTTTAACAACATATTTGCACTTTAAAATTTGTAAGAAAAATTTACTAGGGTCTATATGCATTTTTGATGGTGTTAAAACTTTACACACAACTTCATGTCCCCATCAACGATGCCATTCTAGTGTTGGTATCCAAATTTATTCTCCCTTGGAAACTAAGTAGCATCAAAGATTTATCAATACACTGAGAGATAGACAAATCATATTATCATTCATTTTGTAGCTAGGGAGGGGATTCGTTTGACTCTTTGTCACTCAGGAATTAGAGAAATGAATAGTACCTTCATTAAGGATTTGATCTATCCTCACTGCTTTAGGTTGTGCCTGTAAACCAGGGTGAGAGGACCTATTTTGTCACCTCTATCGATAAAGGAGAATGAAGATATCCTTCTTTGCACAAATTTCAAAGGAGACCCCGAGAAACTATGATCAATACACCACAATTTAACTCTCACGAATTGTCACTTCTAAATAATGGTGATATTTTCTAAACAAGGCTAAAGGTTACTATATACATTATGGAATCATGATTGCTTTTAGATATTTTAGCAGTAGAATTTAAACATTTTTGGACATACAGGGAAAAAATGGTAGTTCGGTGGGATTCATTGTTTTTTTGAATAATTTTGGTGTGACACTAAGCAGGATAAAATTTATTATAATAGATATTTGAAACCTTCACAACAATTGGAATACTAAATGACAAAAGCTTTGGAATAGCTAAAATATTCCTATAACCCGAAGGTGTGCATCAATAGAGGCCCATATTTTCACGGTTTCACACAATATCCAATAATTTAACACAAATGCTTGAGGTAAAGACTCAATTAAACATTAAGATCCCTAGTTACTCATGCCTAATATACACTCAAAGGCTTATAGACAATCTCATAGCAAATGATAGTAAAGTGATTTTAAATTATTTATCTCATTGTAGGATGAAGGCTCTTCTTCAAATGAAATTGAAAATTCCACTAAACTATCATAGGGGCAATATCCTGTGTGATTCGGAGGGATTTTAACACAAGATTGCAATAGGAAAAAGAATAACTACTTACAAACATTCTGAAATAAAGAAGACACAAATTTTCCCAAGATTGACATAGATTAATTCAAAGTTGATTAGATTCATTAGAAAGGGAAAGTTTCCTTAAAAATTCTTAGATGTTGTTAATGGTTGTAAACTCGCAACCTATTTTACATGATTCAAATATAAAACACAAGTTTCTTAGAATGGTCTCTTGGGAAGATGGGATTTCTCATATTTTCTCATAAAAATTAACCCCCAACCCTTTGCAAGAGTATTCTCATTGCATTTATACATTTCACTCGCTCACTCATCACAAATTTTCCCCCCAAAAAGAAGAATATTTGAGGAACCTTTTCTTGTTACCAATTTTCCTGAGAAAGTGAAGTTTAACAAATTCATACCCTAAAAGATTCTAGGTGGACAAATTATGAAAAAATCATGTTTCTCAGACCCTCGACTAATGACTGGGATGCCATG
This sequence comes from Taxus wallichiana var. yunnanensis, assembly GCA_018340775.1. Classification (NCBI taxonomy): domain Eukaryota; kingdom Viridiplantae; phylum Streptophyta; class Pinopsida; order Cupressales; family Taxaceae; genus Taxus; species Taxus wallichiana. Next base: position 664,955,753 of record CM031234.1, on the reverse strand, counting down.
CCACAACATTATGAAAATCCTTCTAATCATTCTTATTCTATCATGTGAGAAATCCCTATTTTAATAATTTTCTGGTGGCCCTGTATAGATGGATTTGACAGGAAATCCTTTTCAACCTCGAGGAAACACCTATTTCATCTTTTGCACCTATAACCTCCATAATTTATTCCTTTTCCCATTATTTCTCTACAACTCTACTCTGTATCTAGCTTCTCTAGTAATTCATGTATTTGCAAGTGCCCAAGTAATTCCAACTTCAAAATATCAACCTTAACAATCCTTGGACTCACAAATTTAATCTTTAAATCCATTCAATTACACTTTTCAGAAAAAATGAAAAGGGGCTTTATAAAAAAATGATGAAAAATAATGCGTATTGGCATCTCCATGAGTCTTGGAGCAAAAATGGCAGTAAAATCAAATGTAATGCATAACAACCATTAATTCTTCCCCTTCTCAGCTTTATATTAGAGTTGTCCACGTGTTTTCTTAGCACAATTCAAAGGAGAAGTATAGAGGCAAGTTTCCAAATAAGTGCGGGCCTTCCACATGCCTTAGGCCCAAGAAAATCACCTTTTGGCCTTTGAAAATTCTTAGTATAAAAATAAGCCAAGTAGAAGCCTCCATGTGTCTCAATGGAACACTTTTTATATGGTGCCCAAAAGTAGAGGCCTTAAACAAGCGCAGCTCACCACATGTCTCGCCTAATGAGTTGTTGAAAACATTTAAGGGAACAGTGGAAGCCACCATGTGTCTAGGGTCCAAGATAGTTTTCCTTGGCTGTTGAAAATTCCAAGCAACACAGAGTAAGTGGAAACTTCCATGTGTCCCCATGGCACTCTTTCAAAAATAAAATTTACCAAGAGGTTCACAAATAGGCACGGTCCCTCCACGTGTCCTAGGCATTAAAAATTTTCTTGAAAATTTTATGTATAGAGAGGAGTAGTGGAATCCTCCACGTGTCTCCCAAAGCATAAATTTGAGATGGTTCCTAAAAGCAAAGACCCCGAACAAGCGCAGGCTCATTAGTTGTCCCCTTGGTGTAACCGCTAAGTTAAGACCCTCGGTGGATCCTCAAATGAGAAGTGGACCTCAATGTGTCCATGGTCCGACAAAGCTGCACCGAATGAATGAAAAAATGTCTAGGTATGGGTAAGGCCAATGGAAACCTCCACGTGTCTCCCTGACGTAACTCCAAAGGTCAAACTAAGAGGTGAATTTTTAGATGAGCGTAGGCACTCCACGTGGACAAGATTTGATTTTAAGTGGGCCTTAGAGTTTCAAAATTCCCATTTGAGCTGCATCTAATTAGAAAGGGCCATGTTTCCACAGATGTTGAGATATAAATTTGATAGGGAAAACACACCTGTCAAACCATAAAATGTAGGGACATCACCATTTGCACCTAAAAATGAATATTTCTTTAAGGATAGAGAATTTAGAAATGATATAAGGCCCAAATGTGATCCATTGAGCCACATCCAATCAAAATTTACCACGTTTCCACATATGCTGAGATATAAATTTAATGGGGAAAACACAACGTGACTGTGGAAAAGTAGAAGGAAGGGAAAAAAATTGAATTTATGCCCAAGTTACAAATTATTTCACATGGATAGAGGAATGGAAAAAAAATTATGGACTTAATGTGATCCTTAACCAAAGAAAAGGATTGATCATGGCAACCAAATGAAGGATAGAGCTTTCATGCATTAACATGGGGAGAAAGAAAATATGACAGAGCTCGCAAACTGAAGAATTTCGAGGAAAAATGGGGTGAGATCAAATTGAGCACTGATAGAGTGCATGATGAATAGGGGAGAAAGCTGCATGTAAAAGGAAGGAATGCAAGGGGAAATGAAGAAGATAAAATAATGCAAAGAAAGAGATCGGGATGGCGGAAATGGCATGAAAAGAAATTAAAATAGGCTAAGGTGTCGAAAGAACAATCTTGAGTATACATCTAAAGCATCACCCGAGGATATTACTCATGCCTCTACGCCTTCCTCTAAAGCATATACATTGAAATTTTCATGTGAAGTTACATTCTCTCATAAAGGATTAGGAAATTATACACTTTGGAAAAAATACATTCCTTGCAGCTATGGGCATCCTAACACTCCTATCCATCTTACTATCTAGGAAAACTCCCATCATATGGATATCTATAAGGTGAACACATTCCAATCTCTCGATGACTTTGGGCTATGCGAATGCAAGATGGAAGAATGCTATGAATCCATTGATTACACCAAGGGCCATAGAATGATGAAAAACATGAAATGGAAAGGAACAGCCTTGGCCTAAAAGGGCATGGTTTTCTTGAACCTATAAATATCAAGTCTAATATTTACATATATAGTCTAGGATGTGATACATATAATAAGAGCCCTATAGTATTTGATGTGTTACCTAGCATTGAGGATTTATATTTGAAATTGAGACGGGTTCCACACATAGCCTCTTCGAAGACCTAGTTGAGAGTATGATTTTCCTTGAATACTTATCTATTCAATCCCTCGATGTTGTTTCCCTCATTGATCGGGACTAACAGTGTCATATTTCTATTGATATATTTCATAATGATGAGTCCATTAAAGAGTTCCTCAGGGCTCGGGACCCTGTTTGCTTGTCAGATCACAAGAAGGGTTTCGATATAAACCTTGATTTTACCACCTACTTCAATGAAGAAATTACGATCTCCAGTCCTAAATAAAAATAAATTAAACACAAAAAAATGAAAAATTATATCTTGTAGAGTGAAAACCTTTCTAAGGCATTATATGAGAAGCAAAAAATGAAAAAGAAAAAGAAATAAAAGGATGCATCTCCTAGTGATAACATTTTAGAGGCACTAGAGAGAAGAGATTCAGATCAAAAAATATATGACAATCTACACAATCCTACAACATCATTTCAATATAATGACACTTGTAAGCTATTAGTAGAAGAGATGGCAACCATTAACATTGGAACTGAAGACCAACCAAAATTGTTACAACTAGGTGCTAGTTTATCAGAAACCAAAATCAAAGCCTTCACAAAACTTCTAACCAAATTTTAGGATGTATTCACTTGGTCTTAAAAATATATTCCCAATCTTGATCCTTCTCTTGTTTTTCATCACCTTGTGGTTCACCCAGATGCTAAACCTATCAAGAAAAAACTACATAAAATGCATCCCAAGGTTGCATTGCTTGTTAAGGCTGAACTACAAAAATTATTGGATGTAGGACTTATACGGTGCATTGAATACTTAGAGTGGATATATAATATGGTACCAGTTGTAAAGAAGACCCTAAAAATCCATATTTGTACAAATTTATATGACATTATCAACGCATGTCCTAAGGATGATTTCCCTTTTCCTAATATTGACATCATTATCGATTCTATTGCGGGCCATGAGATGTTATTCCTTATGGATGGAATTTATGGGTATAACCAGATTCAAATTGCTGAAGAAGATTAGTATTAAACAATTACAACCCCATGGGGGACATTTTATTACAATTTCATGCCTTTTGGCATTAAAAACGATGGCATAACTTATCAACATGCCATGACCGGTATTTTTCACAACCTTCTTCATGACATAATGCATGATTATGTTGATGATATTCTTGCTAAATCAAAGACTAGATTGGATCATATATCAATTCTTAGGTGTATATTTGAGTGGTTAAGGGAGTATAAGTTTTTCCTTAAACCAAAAAAATGTGTCTTTAGTATCACTTCAAGAAAACTTCTGGGGTTTATTGTCTCACGAAGAGGAATTGAAGTGGACCCTACCAAGCTCAAAGCTATAATAGATATGCCACCTCCTCAGAACCTTCGACAACTAAGGGGCCTATAAGGAAAAATATAGTCTATTCGTTGCTTCATCTCTCAATTGGTAGATAAGTACCATCATTTTAACCAGCTACTTAAAAAGGATGTCTAGTTCAAATGGACACATGAATTTTAATATGTGTTTACAAAATTTAAAGAATACCTATCATCTCTGTCAGTACTCATGCCACCTATACAAGATAATCCTATGATGTTGTATACATCTAGAAAAAAACATGCCACTGGGGCATTATTGACACAACACAATGATAAGGGTTAGGAACAATCCATGTATTACTTGAGCATAACTCTTCTTGAACATGAGACCAAGTACTCACATGTTGAAAAGGATTGTTTAGCAGTTTCTTATACTTTTGGCAAGCTGCAACATTATCTCTTAAATCATACCACCAAGATAATTTCAAGGGTTGATCCTCTTAAGTACCTACTTTCGAGACTATTCATAACATGATGAATGTCTAGTTGGATTTCTCTACTCAGTGAATTTGACATTAAAATTGTCAATCAAAAAGCTATCAAAGGTCAAAAACTAGAAGATCAATTGGTTGTAGCATCAATGCTAGCCTCACAACTGCTATATTTTGAATTTCCAGATGAATACTTGTTGTACATAGAAGCAACACCCTTATCGACATTATTCTTTGATGGATCTTGCAATATCCATGGTTCTAGAGAAGGAATTATCTTACGTACACCAGATGGAGACCCCAGACCAAAATCTTATTGTATCAACTTCCATTACACAAATAACATAGTAGAGTATGAAGCATTGATAACAGGCTTAAGGTTTTCTATGTCATGGAGCCTGCAAGAATTGAAAGTTCTTGGTAATTCTCTTCTTGTCATTAATCAAGTTAACGAAGAATATCAATTAAAAGGTGAAAATCTATTACCTTATAAAATAATAGTTGGTAGCCTTACGGGGTATTTCAAAATTATCAATTTTGAACAAGTTTCGCACATATAAAAAAATAGTAGATGCCATGGCAACTATCTCCTCCCTTATTTCATTCGACACTAATCAAACTCATAATGAGTTCCTTGCTGAACATATTTGGGTGTTGGTATATGAATTTTCAGAGTCCACCATGGTTTGTGAGATTGTTGTTCTTGATCATCCTTGGTACACATGATATATACACCTTCATTCAATCTAAATCTTATCCTCCTAAATTTAATTTAGCTAATAAAAGAGCCTTAGCACAACATGCTTTGCACTACACCCTTCTTGCTAACACCTTGTATAGTCATTGCAAAGAAGATATTGCGCATTGGATAATACTCAACCACAATGGAGGAAGATACATGTAAATTTGTGAAGAAATGTTAGGCTTGCCAAAAACATGGTAATCTCATTCATGCACCATCCCAAGCCTTACAACCCATTACATCACCTTGCCTTTTTAAAAATAGGAACTTGATTTAATTAGAAAAATAACGCCCACATATTTTGATGGCCACACATTTATTATAACTTTCACTAAGTGGATTGAGGTTATGCCTCTTACTAACATTATTGGGTGCAATATTTATAAATTCCTATTTAATCATACTATTTGTTGTTTTGGCATCCCCACCTGCTATTTTCACTTTACAATGGTGGTTCTTTCAAAAATAAGGATCTCAAATCCCTAGCTAATAAATATAATATCTTCCTAAAATGGGTTATACCCTATTATCCACAATGTAACAACCAATCCAAAGCATAAAAAAGAATGTCAAGTCCATTATGGAAAAGATAGTCAATAAAAATGGATGTTATTGGCATACATAGATGTATCCTGCCCTCTAGGCCTACCACACTTCCTTCCATACACTTACAACTACTCCATTCTCCCTAGTATATGGCTCTGAAGCGATATTACCTATCGCCAACATCTCATTCATGAAGACGATAACTATGTTGCACACCTTACAGAGCTAGAATTACTAGATGAGAGATGGCTTTGTGCCTTATACCATATGTAGGTATATTAGAATGGAATATGTCGTAATTATAATCGTAAGATCAAACCTCAACAATTTGAAATCGGTGATTTTTTACTAAAGGAAAATCAGAAGAACATAACTAAACCATGAGAAAAATAGGGAAAATTTGTGCCTAATTGGCTGGGTCTTTATGTTATAACTACTAGATTTAGATCTGGTGTATAAAAGTTATCTACCAAGGATGGAAAATAGTTAAAGGAGCCTATGAATTCCATTTATTTGAAGAAGTTATACTCTTGATTCTCTAGAGAGAAACCCTTGTCCGGGGCATATCAATACATCCACATGTTTCTTCATTTCAGTTTGTTTCCCACTTGTAACTTTTCACCTCGTTACATGTCACATAATTTCCTTATTAGGTTGTCATGCCCATTGTTCACCTTCCATTTAGCATGTTAGTTTTGACTTGGGAATTTCCTTTCCCTCTTCTTTTCGTGTGGTCAAAAATTCAAAAAAGACAAAAAATTCAAAAAAGACATTTCAAAAAACTTCAAAAATAATATAAAATTGTTGAAAATCCCAAAAACAATATAAAATTGTTCAGAAAATACAAAAAAACATACAAAATGTTTCGAATATGCTTTAAAAAAACTCTTGTGACTATGTAATTTTGTTCACCATTTTCTGAATTAGATGATTACAAAGAGTGACAATCTTACAACTATAAATTCTTTCCTTTCCATGATATTCTAACTCTACTTGGGGCAATTCACATAATTATTTTTCCTTCGTGATATAACTTCACCTGGGGTAATTTCAAATTTGATCATTTACACGATGGATTCAACAAGAGTGTCATAAGGATTCACTTTAACTTTAGTCTTCCATTATGATCCTATTCCCACTTGCAAGCATTTGTATCTACTTAATCTTCATTGTGGCACACATTAGGGGCAGAGCTGATTGTCTTCTTTTTCAAATTTGTTTTGCATTGTTAATTTTTACTCTTTTAGGACCACTTACAATTAGTGTGATCACATCTTGGTTCCTTTATAACCCTGGTGTCATCACCTACTTTGTATATTGGGTTTGTTTTCATTTTTATCTTTTCTTTGTTGTGTGTGTTTGTTTACACACATATGGGTTAACCATCTTGATTATTTTATAATCATGGTGAAAACTCTATTATGCAATAAAAAAATCAAGTTACTCTAAAATTTACTCTCTAAATGATGCTCATTCTACGAGCACAATCTTTTCCCATTATTGTTCTACTCCCTTGTTTTCCTTCCTATCAAGTGGTTTTCCACTGCCTTATTACACCATCCACCCACTTGAGGGAGCATTCCTCTACTAGTCTATTTTTGGGGCATCTCAATGCTTCACAATTTCTCCGATCGCCGATCTACATGCATCTACTATCTTTAAAGCACTATTACTTGAAATATAACTTTAAAGAGAGGAAAAATATAGACACCCCAAAATTAAACTTATGTTTCTACTTGTTCCTAGTGTTATCCTATTACACTCTGTTATTCACCCATTTTTGATTAAATGATTAAATCAATTAATTAATACACATTGTACCCCTTTGGATCAATTTAATTAATCACATATATCCTTTGTATCCCTTTAGCTAAATTAATTATTATTTATTAATTAATTAATTGTGTGCACATCCTAGTCATTTTTTACTTGATAAAACTCCACCTAGACTTCACTTAGACTCCACTTGAGCTCCCTATCCTTATCCTAGTGAACTCGTGCTTCTAGAATCCTATAAAGGTGGGGTAAATTAAATTACACGTACAACCACCTTTCTAGATGAAATTTTTGTAATTAATTCATTTACTTCCCCGAAACTATTGTAACTTCATAAAATTATATATTTAGCATATATATTTACTCGTTTGTAACCAATTTCAACTACTTTTGCCTCTATAAATTGTAGGCTTGCCTTGCTTACAAATCCTCTTGAATCTAACATACAAAAACTCTACTAAATTCATTGTGTTGGTAAAAATTGCATTCAAAGTTTGGAGAGCATTCAAGAGCACCCACATTCATCTCTAACATTCATTTACAAAGTTTCACAAGAGATCCTTATTGAGGTTTGCATTGGAAGATTACTGGAAGATTTGTAAATTAGTTTTTTATCTATTATTACTATGATTTTTCATAGATTACAAACCCTAACAGAGCTAGATTCTATCTTGGCCAAGTGCTCCACTACATACACTTGAGGGGATAAAGCCTTATGTAGTTCTATTATTATTTTTAGGAATGGACATCTTGGCTCCACAAAGTGTTGCACTACATTCCCTTGGGCAGATGCCCATTCTCATATTATGTAGTTTATTAATTTGTTTTAGAAATGGAAAATTCCCATTCCCGAACCATTCTCACATAGGAGTAATAATGAGAATAACAATTATCCCATTCTATATACATTTTAACATATTGTTTTAGATAGATTTATTGGTTAGTTGTGTTGAACTATTTAGAAATATGGGCATTTTTCCATCCTCAAACAAAAAACATTTATTATTGGGTCGTCCCACATTTTGCATGGAAGGAGGACCATTGCAATGTAAGGAGGACCATATTAGAAGAATAATTATAGTGTAAAAACATTTTGACAACCTTTAAAGAGTTAATAATTGTATCATATTAGTTGGACTATCCATGGTGGATCCTATTGCTGCGCTCCATACCCTTAAAGAGGGATCAAACCTCTATCTCTAATTGTTGTTTATTATTTCACTTTTGGGCTCTCTCTCTTTTCATGAAGAATATGAAGGAAATTTCTTTAGAAACAAAATGAATATTTCCAAATCTTCTCAATCTAGAGAATAACATCTGGTTTTCCTTTCATAGAAAAATGGGGGATGACACACTTCATCTTCATGTCATGTCGATTCGAGTAGACATATTCCCATATATAGTTCACCTTATGCCTATTTTTCTTAGTGATTCCTATGTTAGAGTGGTCATATGCTCATGTCCTAAACATTCTAATACAAGAAATGTTGAAATATAATGTCCTATGCTAATTCTAAACATTCTAATACTTGAAATATTAAACTTAGTATGTTTAGTACTTCTATATTACTCATAGCTAGTCCAAAATGAAAGATACTAATGGACAGATAAAATTTACCTACTCTATCTTTATTTAAGAATGGGAAGTTGCTCATTCTCTCATACAAACAAAAACATTTTTGTTTCAACTTCTATGAATACAATGTAAATTTTCTAATACGTAAAAAATAATAAATTGATACAAATTGAATGGGCATATGCCCATTCAATTATAATATGAGTAATAGAAGAAAGTTATTGTCATTTTAGCACTTCTATGGTAATCATATCTAACTCTACAATACAAGATGTTATTGGAGAGATAAAATATACTTTGTCTTTGTTTAAGAATGGGCAGTTGCCCTTTCTCTCATACAAATAAATGTCAAACATTTTTTTCATTTTTATGGAATACAATGGTATCATTTTGGATGGACTAAACCTAGTGGACCCAATTTTTGTCTCATTTAGGTGCTCCACTACATACCCTCGAGGGGGATAAATCCTTATAGTTATATTAATTTATTTTAGTAATGGGAATCTTGGCTCCACAAAGTGTTGCACTACATTCCCATGGGTAGATGCATATTCTCGTATTATGTAGTTCTATTAATTTTTTTGCAAAAGGTAGATGTTGATTCTCTTCCCATTCTCATATTGGAGTAATAATGAGTATAAGCATTAGCTTGTTCTCTAGACATTATAACATTTTGTTTTGGCCATATTTTTGGTCAGTTGTGTTGGACTATTTAAAAATATGGGCATTTGTCCATCCTTGAACAAAAAAATATATTTTTTGGGCTGTCCCATATTTTTCATGGAAGGACGACAATTGCTATGGAAGGAGGACCATATTTGAAGAATAATTATAGTGTAAAAACATTTTGACAACCTTTATGGAATAATATATGTTTAGAATGGGCATAGTATGATCGACATACCCTCAAGAGGGATCAAAGCTTATGTGGCTCTCATATTATAATATATATGTAGATATATATCCATTCCCATTTAGGAAAAATTGAAGAAGAATAGATATTCAGAATGGGCATAAGACCATTCTCATATATATATATCACATATAGGAATATATATAAGTATAGATATTTTAATTGGGCATATGAATCATTTAAGAATAAGAATAGATATTTTGAAGAAGGCATATGCCCACTTTTGTAATAATTTGTGGTTTGTCTTTATATATAATATAGATATATATATATATATAGAATTATAAACATACAAATAATTTGAATCACATAAGAAGAATATAGTGGTTTTCATCATATTATCGTATTATGTATATATATATATATATATATATATATATTATCTGTATTTTTATATAGTTAATATGATCATAGTAAATTTTATCTATATTCTTCTTATGTGATTCAAATTATTTGTATGTTTATTCTTCTTCTATGATTCGAATTATTTTATCTCTACTCTATTTTAATGTTTATAATTATACATGTGATTGGAATAAAACAAGATCAATAATTTAGCTAATTTTACATAACATGGAAACTTAAGATAAGTAATTGTAGGGATAAAAAGAAATTTGATGTTCAGTGATAAAAAGTAGCAGTGACAAAAAAGGTAACACAAAGAAAGAAAACTACAAAATGCATATTTAATTTACCGAAAAATACCGCAGAAGAACTAATAGTCCATCTTAGTTGCCATTAGTAATCTCGATTGGCTCTTCTTTGACATTAGCCAATGAGAAGGAAGAACCCTCATAGGTATTAAAATTATTATGTTCAATCTTGTATCCAATGAAAACTACCCAATCCCATATAAAATATTTTTGTTAAATATGGAAATTTTACTAAGAATCTAGATTTATAGTATTATAATTTGTAGTTTTATAATTGTTGAAATTCGATTCCTAAATTTCCATTATTGGTTTTTATCTAGTGTGATATCAGATTCTAATATGTTTATTATTGGAATTTAAGTAGTGTAATATAGGATTCCAATATTTACATGGTGTCATATAATTATGTTCCTAATTCTATATTGAGTTTATGGGAATGTGAATATGTCCATTCTCAACAAACTCATAGACAAACTATGTTCCTAATTAATTTATATGTTTTTCGCTTTATCTTTTTTTCTATGATTCTTATATGAGGCATTTTTATCCATTTTGAAAATTAAAACAATGCGATATGGGTACATGTTATATGAAATAATAAAAAATATTGAATCTATGAGAATGGACATATGCCTGTTCTCATCACAGCCATGGTACAAGTATGTTCCTAATTATTCTTATGACTATAAACTTTATATCTATTCTTCTTCTATAACTCATATATGAAGGATTTTGACCTCTTTTGAAAATTTATATCTTGGCAGAAAGTAGGTTAAGTCATGGTGAATTTCTAGACACTCTTGTTAAGAGAATTAATTAATATATATTGGAACTCCCAATACTATAGTTTTGCATTCAATAATTAGGGGATTCTAGGCATATAATTTAGTATGTACAATTCAAACATCTTTACCTTTTAGAAAATTTTAAAACAATTAAACAATAGTTATCTAGACTTATGAATATAGCTTTAGGAAAATACTATATCATTTTTTGGTTGCAATGAATCCATAAATCAAGACTATTTCCTAGAAAATTGAAATCATTAATATTTCAAAAATAAATCCTTGTAAATCACATCGAACACCCTTTAAATCAAAAGATGCAGCTCCATGTAAACTTACATAGAACATAATTAAGGTTTTGTTTTCAAATTCAACTAGTTACATGGTGGAAATCATATTATTAATAATACATTAATAAGATTCAAGAGTTCCATAAGCAACACAATGTTTTATATAATTATATTATGGAAAAATCTTCCAAAGTAATATAATACTTAGTATTTCATTTAATTATAAAATAATAGTACAATTGTAATGTTTTATAGGACCAAGGTTTGGAATAATTATTTTTAAAAAACCCACATCCCAAGCCAAGATGATTTCACATACAAATTTATGAACTTCAATAGTTTCTCCAAGTCAACATTCATTATCTTATTCAAGTAGTTCAAGGTATGATTTAATGGCCACATGTCCTTTATCAGGTATCTTTATAGATCCACTTTGCTAAATTTTTTTGATGTCCATGCCTAGATGTTGCTATCAATATCAATATCTATTTTAGGTTCATTTGAGATGGTCCAACTTTTATTTGGCTTTAAACAATCGATACAACATTGTACCTTTTCCTCTCCATGTAGGTTTCAAATATTGAAATATCACCTTTTTAATTATGTCATTGCCTTCCTATTGAAAGAAAATATCCCCATATTTTCTCCCCATTCATAAATTTTCATTATCATTTCTTGTCCTTATAAGTATAATTTTTCCTTGAACACATCATTCAATGGATTGAATTATTTCTTAGATCTTCCACAAACAGGCCCAATGTAAATATCATTATCACTTGGGATATGTTCACTAATGTAGTATTCTTTGTGAATATGTGTGGCTCTTGTTATTTTTTCATATATGTCTTTCTCCTGTACTATTTTTGGCCAAAAACATCTGAACTCCTGCTATAATTTACAAATGGTCTATCTAAAGCACGTAAAACATTTTCCCAATACACGATATTTGAAAGCCAATAGTCACTACCTTCTCCTGTTGCACTTTTACCCCAATGCTCAATATATGATTTTATTCCCTTTTTTAGATCTTCCATTTCTTTGAGTTCCTTGAAAGGTGCCAAAGGAGGTTTCCCTTCTAGAAAGCTTGGTTCACCATTATCCTTTATACGCCATATATGGATAGAATGATACCATTTTTATCCTTTAATTTTGGTTTGTAATCCATCACTAGTATGCCATCCACAACATGGAATTTGAATAACTTCTATTTTTTTATACCCAATATCTTATGGTTTCCATCCAACAAGAATGGCTCCACAAAGTTTTTGAAGTTATACAATTCCTCAATAACATAAGGATTTAATGTACTTGGACCTTTTTGGCATGTTTTGTAATAGTCCATGATATGTGGCAAAGAAAATGTGTCTACATTATCTAACGATGCTACTAATATTCCAAAATTCCCATCTATATCCTCATGGGTGTGTCCCATTGGAAGGAAGCTTACATACAAAATGTTGAATACCATTTTTGCTATCAACATTGATACAAATGCAAATAATGTATGATTCTTGTTATCAATTAAAGCATTATCCTATTGAAATTAGAAGATCAATGGTTACTTTAAGAAATAATTATTCACATTAGCATCACTAACTAATTTTGAATGGTCAAATATTTCCTTGTACCTTTTACATTTTTCAAGCACATAATTTTGTAATTACGCATCATGTAATGGCTGTTTGGATGGACCCTTCCAAAAAAGTGTCCTCCACAAAATAATGACATATGAGATGACATAAAGAATTGTATGGATTCAAAGGCGGGCTGCGAATTTGAAATTTTAGGTGGGCTGAGTGATGGATTCAAAGGCGTTGTTTCAGCAGCTCTGGCTGCTGAATGCCTCTCAAAGATCTGTGATGTTACCGCTAAGGAACCGTTGAAAGTGAAATATGCACTCATTGGGGACAGTTTCGGGTCTAGAGCCTGGGCAGAAGTTGTTAAGACTCCTCCAGACAAAAATGTGAGACCTCAGGCTGCATGTGATTTCAAAAGTACAAAAGATGTTGAAGGGGTGACCCACTTACAGGTACCTGATGGCTGTCTGCAAAGAGCTCTGGAGAAAACCAATCTGGCACTTGTCGGCAAATTTTTGGGATCAAGACCCAATGTGGACACCATTAGGAAATGGGCCATTCGTAGATGGAAACCAAAAGGGGATTTGATTATCACCACTATGGAAAAAGGTTTTTTCCTGGCTAGATTTAACCTTCAATCTGATGTTGACTCGGTCTTATTGGGTGGTCCCTGGTGCCTTGGTAACATGGGCCTTTTTTTAAAAAAATGGTACCCAGGTTTTAATCCATTTGTTGAAAATATTCATGCCATACCCATCTGGTGTAGACTCCCAGGACTTCCTCTGCATCTTTGGGATGATGAAATTCTCCTTCACATTGCCAAATCGATTGGTTCACCCATTGGCCTGGATGGACCCACGAGAAATCATTCTAGATTGGCATTTTCTCGATTCTGTGTCTCCATAGAAATGGATCAGGAGCTCCCCGATAACATTGTGCTGCAATCCAAACTGGGAGAATGGAAACAACAAATTGATTATGAAGCTTTCCAGTTACGCTGTAGCAAATGCCACAGATTAGGGCATTTTGCCAGCAAATGTCCTGAACAATCAGTTCAAAAACTGGAAGTTTCCTTAGATATTCTTGAAGATCAAAGATAGAATCAGAGAGATAAGGTGGATAAAGAGTAGTTATCTGAACCTTCTTATGGAAACAGGTAGTTGGAGAGACATTCCAAGCTTAAAGAAAGAAAAAAAGGATTTAAGACAAAGAGACCACCAGTTTACAGAAAACTTTGGAAGCCTAAGAAGCTGATTGAGTCCCAACAAGAAGCAGATATGGATCCGAATAAGGAAGAAAGTAAAAGGGAGATATCAGTGGATCCAGCTTTGAACTCGATGTCTCCAAATCCAGTAAAGCTGAACATGGAGGTCGATGAAGAAAATGAAAAGGTTAACATTTCTCTCTCTTGCATGGAAGAAGAGGAAGACAAAACAAGTGCTCATCAAGAGCTGATAAAGAGCAGATCTGTGGAGAAGCTAAAAATGAAACAAGAAAATGACAAAGAGGATCTAGAATCCATTGCATGTGATCTCAACCAAGAGAAAGAGGACACAGATGTGGAGGAACTGACTCCTATAAGGGATAAGTAGACTGATATTATTACAGGAAAGGAGGATGGAGAAATTACCCCCTCTAACAAGGAAAATGACTGTGATAATGAGGGATTCATCTTAGTGAAAAGAAAGAAAAGAGGCTCAAAAAGCCTGGAAGAAAAACAGCTTGGAAGCTGGGAAGCCTCCACCTCAAGAATCACAAGGGCCACTGCTAGAAGAACTACAAATTTTGGAGTAACCTTTAGAAAAGGCAGGCCATCTAAGAGAGAAACAAGAGAAAAAGAGACTGAAAAAGAAATTGCAGATGGGACACAGAGAACTCTGGGCCATCCGGCAAATGCATCTCCAAAATTTTTTTAATGAAGGTAATTTCTTGGAATGTAAGAGGCCTTAATGGAGGGCCTAAGCAAAGAATGCTTAAGGAAATTAAAAGAGCAAACAAACCCAACATTCTTCTTATTCAGGAAACTAAAATGAAAACTAAAGCAATTGAAGACTTCAAAAGACATTTTTGGCAGAACGCTGCCTTTGCTGCTGTTGACTCTCAAGGGGCTTCTGGAGGCTTAGCGATCTTTTGGGATACGAAGATGATTGACGGTAAGATTCTTATCTCCACCCAGAATCATTTAGCTATTATCTTTAAAAGCCTTGAAAATAATCATAGCTGGATTTTGTCTAATATTTATGCGCCCAATACTACTACTGGCAAAAGAAGTCTATGGAAAGATCTAATCTTGTTCAGAAGCAAGGTTGAAAGCATGAACTGGTTGATTATGGGAGACTTTAATACTCCTTTGAATCCTGGAGAAAAGTTTGGGGGAAGTTCTGAATTCTCCATTGGCATGGAAGAATTTGCTGACTTCATCTCGACTCTTAATCTTATGGACATAGAGCTTCATGGCAATCAATTTACATGGTCCAACAGAAGATTAGGAGAAAACTTAATTCAGGTTAAGCTGGACAGAGCTCTTATCTCTTCAAATTGGATCCTGGACCAGAATTTCCATCTTTCTTCTCTCCCTAGAACGGGATCTGATCACAATCCAATAGTCCTCAATTTCTTCAATTGGTCAAAACCTTTCCATGGTAATTTCAAATTTGAGAAAATGTGGTTCGAACATGAAGACATTATGGACAGAATTAAAGAGATCATTTCATAAAGTTAGAAACAGAGCGGATTCATTTAAGGAAGAATTATCCAAGATGGGATTACCATGGTGCATGAAACTATACATTCTATGGATAAAAGTAAAAAGGTGGGGATGGCCATCAAACTTGACATGCATAAAGCTTTTGACAGTTATCAAAGTTGAGGCACTTAATTTTTATAAGAACCTCCTAACTAGAGAACACCTCCTATAATGAACAAGTGGCCTCTTTTCCTCTTTCTACTCCATGGGGGATGGCTGGATTCATTCATGCATGAGGTCCTATCCAAATTTGGTTTTCAAGGAAAATTCTTTGGAAGAAAAATCATCCACTCGAAATCTCTACCTCTAGATTCTCTCGTGGTTGTTAATGGGGAACATGTGGCTTAATTTTTTGCTTGCCCCAAAAAAGTTGGATGCAAAAGACTTCAAAGATTTCAGGCCTAATAGAGGTATACGACAAGAGGACCCAATCTCCCTCTTTTATTCATTATTATGGATAAAAGTAAAAGGTGGGGATGGGACATGCATAAAGCTTTTGATAGGGTCTCTTGAGATCTATATCCAAAGCTATTGACATTGGCATGTTAAAAGGCTTTCCTCCAAAGAATAGAGGTATACGGAAATCAGCCCTCCTCTCATGATGGTTTAAGTAGATCTATATCCAGCTTTCATTGATGACACTGCTGCTTCTAATGGCTTCTATTATTGAAGCAAAGGCCATTAAAACTATCCTTAGATTTTATGAGGAAGCCTCAGGATAGAAAGTTAATTTTGACAAAAGCTCTATTTACTTCTTCAATACTCCTGAGGAGAGGCAAAGAAAGATTGCTAATATTCTTGGATGTACCATTAATTCCCTACCAGCTACTTATTTAGGGTTACCTTTAAGTACTGGCAAGATTTCTGTGGAAGTATGGAATGATCTTATTAAGAGATTTCAAAGAAAGTTGGCAGGATGGAAAGGAGCCATTCTTTCAAGTGCAGGTAAATGCCTTTTGGTTAAAAGCACGCTCCAAAACTTGCCTATTTACATATTATCTATGTTCAACATGCCTGCAGCTGTGATGAACAGTATTGAGAAGATTCAAAAACACTTTCTGTGGCACGGTACTGAGGAAAGATTCAGATATCATCTTGTGGCTTGGGAACAAGTTTGTAAACCTAAGAGACTGGGGGGGTTAGACATCAAAGATATCAAGCATATGAGTACTGCCCTTACTGCAAAATTAGGATGGAGATTGATAAAAGAGAACTGACCTTGGACAGAGCTGATTAAGATCAAATATCTTTCAAATCAGAACAAAATTTCCTTCATTTATGATCAGTCCCTTCCGAATGGTTCCATTTTCTGGAACAACCTTCTTCGCAGCAGACACATTCTCTTTCAGGGATGCAGCTGGAAGCTTGGAGATGGGCAAAGCATAAACTTCTGGACCGATAAGTGGACTGATTCTAACTGGATTTCTGCTTATGATCATATGAAGGACAACTTAATTGCAAAATATGGTCACAAAATCTAGGGATACATTGAGAGGGATGGAAACAAAAGAAAATGGAAGCAGCTAAAAGTGGAGAATGATAGTATCCAGGCTGATATTATATCTCTCCAGAATCAACTTGCCCTAATCCATCTAAGTAATCAAAATCTTAAAGATGAGCTCATCTGGAAGGATTCTTTTGATGGGGATTACACTGTTAAATCAGGATATAATTTTGTCTTTGCATCCATGGAAAGTGAAATCAAGTGGCACAAGTTATGGATGCCGGAGCTAACCCCTAGAGTGAACTTCTTTTGGTGGCTAGTTATTAATGGCAAGATCCTAACTAATGATAACCTCATCAAGAAGGGATTCATCATGCCAAATAGATGCTGCATGTGTCAGCAAGAGGCTGAAGATATAAAACACTTATTCCTCCATTGTGAGATTGCTTCCAAAATTTGGCAGCTTGTTTTTGCAAAATTCAATCTGAAATGGATTTTTCCCCTTACCTGCCTTCAGACTTGGGAGCAATGGAGCTCTCCATTTAAACATTGCATGGTGAAAAGACTATGGCAACTTGTTCTGCCACACACTATGTGGAGAATTTGGAAGGCTCGTAATGATAGTATTTTCAGAAGCAATAGACAAGCTTGTAACAAAGTTTATAAGGAAATAATCATTGTTGTGCAAGATAATATTGCTAGATTCAATCCCCCTAAAAATAGACTCTACCCGGAGAATGAAGAATGCATCCTAACTGATTGGAATATAGCCACTATCAGTAGAAATAAAAATGGTACTGACAGAAACAAAGTCCGATGGATTAAACCCCCCAATGATTGGCACAAATTAAATTTTGATGGGGCCTCAAAAGGCAATCCGGGTGATTCTGGTGGTGGGGGAATCATCAGGGATCAAAGAGGCTGCTATGTTGCTGCTTTTTCTGGGAGAATGGGAAGACAGACTAACCATTATTCCGAAGCCATGGCGGCTCTTTGGGGTATTAGACTTGCCAGAGATTGCAATATTCAAAATATCATAATTGAAGGTGATTCTCTAAATATTATAAATCTTCTGAATAAAAAACAACAGCCCAGCTGGTCTATCAGGGATTATATTGAAGAAGCTATAGAAATATGCAAAAGCTTTGTTAATGTCCACATCACCCATACTTATCGGGAAGGAAACAGGGTTGCCGACAGCTTGGCTAACTTAGGAGTGAATAATTCCTTTCAAACTTGGATTGGCAGGGACGTTCTGCCCACACATGTCAATAAAGCCATCATCATTGATCTTCATGGCTGTGAAAATTATGAATAACGGCTGTTTTATGGATGCTAATGAGCGGATCCCCAAGTACATGATGATGACATCACAAAAGATTTGGATGATTGCTGCGATGTGTGCGGACTGGATTGCCATCATTTCTTGGCATGGGAGGAAAGCGGGGGAGAAGGGCAATAATAACAAATGCTACATTATTATTAAGCCGGCTTTCACGGGAGGAACAGATTCAAAAACCAAAAGCACCGCTTGGCCTGTCCCGCACATTGCAAGTTTTTTTACCGTTAAAAACAGGAATAGTAACAGAGTAAACATGGGGGGTCCGCCATGCAAGACCGAGCCGACCCACAACCCTGAGTGGAAAGAGAACACGGAGCTTTGGGAGTACCTGCAAATCGGGGGCCTGTCGAATTTCATTGAGAGGATTCAAGGCTTCGATCAAGACGTCTCCATCAAATTCGCCAAGGGTTGGAAGAACAGAATTGTCAAGTACAGTAACATGAAAATGGAAATTACAGAAGAGCTCATAGCTCAGGTCACTGGTCTCAGCTTGGAAGGTGCAAAATTTTTCAACAAGAAAGTCGACAGGGAGGTTGAAACCAAGAAATTTCTGGAAGAGGGAGAGAACCTTGAGTTTGTAACTGCTGGCCTCAAGGTGGAGTCGATCCCTGCACCTTTTGATGAACTTGCCAAAATGGTGGTAAGGTATGTTACCTTAGAAGGAAGATATGTGACTATCCCACACAAGCATCTGATTTTTCTGAATCATTTTCGTAGAAATAACATTATTAGTTTTCCTCATTATCTGATCAACTCCCTGGAGAAGTCTATAAGGGAGGTGCAAAATCACTCTAGGGCTGTCCCCCTGCACCAGGGCCTTATACTCCTCATTCACCGCCACTTTTCCAGTTGCCCTCCCATGAACCCCATCCCACCTCCCTCCTCCACACCCCCACCTACCCATACTGCTCCCACTCCACCCCTGCCAAAAAGAAAGCATGATGATGTGGGCTCCAGCAAGAAAAGCAAGAGCCTAAAACTAGAATCCCTGCCTCCCAACGTGTCCTTAGGAGCCACAAGGACTTAGAACTTGCTGAAAGCCTCCTGCATATCAGCATGCCTGTGGAGAAGCCCAAGGAGGAGGATTTGCTGGAGAAGGTTGACAGATTGGAGAAGGAGATTCAAGAGCTCAAAGGGGCTCTTAAGAACATGGAGAAAGCCAAAGGTAAAAGGATCCTGCAAGGTGAGGAGGAAGAGGGGGTCATTGATGAAGTCTTCAAGAAGCTGCAGTCCCTTGATGGCAGATTGGGGAATGCCAAAAGCATAATGACTGTATTTTGTCTGCCCTAAAAAGCATCTATAACTTCATTGAACAAAGCACGTCCACAGTGTTTGCAGCTTAAGTGGAATCAATGAAGATATATGGGGCCCTAAAGAAAATAGGGACATTGCAATCTCCCAAGCAGACATGAAGGACCCCTCTCAGGCCACAGCCATTGCCTTTTTCATGTCACTGCAGGCCATCAAGGCCAAGATTGACAGAGCCCTCAAGTAACGGGCTGATGTGCTGCTATTTTTTGGCTGTGATCTGGCTGTCATCGGGCGGTTCTAGAGCTGTTTTTGATGGAGCTCTGTATTCTGTTTCTCTTTTGGTTTCTTTTTGAACTTGTCTCCTTTGCTCTGGATCTCTGTACGTTTAGATCCACTCTTCACCTTTATTGTAATATCTGGCTGCTGAGCCTTTCTTAGTTGACTGTTTTTCCCTTCTCTGGGCTGCTTTTCTCATGTTTATTATCTGGCTTTTGAGCCCTTTTGTACACAGGGTATAGTCCCTTCAAAACTATTTGCCCTTAATAAAAAAATGGCTGTTTGGATGATCCACAATGACATAACAAATCTACATACTCATCAATTATAATTTCTTCAAGATTCATGAGACACAAATCTAATGATTGAACTATATATTTTACTCCACGTTCAATAAATGGCAAGCCAAAATGGTCGACACCCCTATTCTTGTGTTCATGTGTGAGAATACCATCAAAGTAATCTGGTAGGTTCATAAGATTACTTATTGAATTTAATTTATACCCATCCTTAGTATGGAAGTTTTGATTTTATCCATTTTTCCATGCAAAATGCTCAAGATTCCATGAGCCTATTCTTCTGACTGTAATCTATGGGAATAGTAAGATGCATGAAAATTTTGAATATATTCATTTTGCCATGTTTATTCCTCAATCATTGAGGGTGCTTCGGGCATGTGGTAGCTCTACATTTTTTTTAAATTTTTGCAATCATCACAATTGGAAAATAAAGTATTTTTTGCAATGGAAATGTGTTAAAAACTTTTGTTCATTATGTTGTTGAAGCTTGACTGCAACACCTAAGCAAGTTTCAAGAATTCAACCTTCTCATTGCATTTTTTTGTAGTATATTTTGGGTATAGAATGAAGGAAGAAACCTTTGGGTAAATTTTACTCCATCTTGTCCTATAGACTTAGTAAGATGTGGAGATATATCTGAATTTATGTCAATAATTCTTGATATGTAGGAAATTATGTGGTCTTGTTTGACCTTTGTTTCTCATTTCCAGTGTTTCCATTCACTGCAAGCCTATTTGTGCTTATCCATTCAGATTTATGTTTATAGAAGGAAATAATTAGGTACCCATATACTTTGTGCAATCCATCCCTTCAAATCTCATTTTATGTATCTCCAAATTTTTCTTACCAACATTGAAGATGGAATTTGTTGTTAATGCATCAAACATACAAAATTTTTTTCAAATTCATTCAAGGCTCTAGTTGTGTGACACAAATTTTAAATTGTAACTAAAGCAAGAAGTAATTTTTGGAGATAATTAAATTTGCAACAACTAAACTCCATATTTTCTAGTTCTTCTATAAACATTGACCATTTTTATCCTTGTAAAATTTTTCATTTGATGGATTGGCTTGAGGGGTGTCCATCTTCAGACGTTTTGTAGCATTATAAGATATTTTTATCACTCTATTGGATTGATTGTGATTAGTTTCATCATATAAAATTGGATAAAAAATTGAGGTTGTTAACCTTCTAATACAACCCACCGATGACCTTAACCCGCTTTAGGACTTCTTTGAATCTAATATCCATCTGAGATCCATTTGTGTCATCCAATTGCCTAGCAAGCCATTGTATGAGAGATCCTTTAGATAGGAAACATACTTTACATAGAGGGTTGAATACTCTATCAATAGGTACACCAAAGTCAGCTGGCATCCAATCTATTAAAATTTACAATGTCTCCTTCAACTATGTTTCTAATTATTACCACTCCTACAAATTTACACTCAATCAAGTAGTAATGGAATTATTTTGTACCAAATCCCTTAAAATTCAATTTTTTTTTATTTGTGTACAAGGTATAAACCAAAGAGTTAAGCACTCCCTTGCTTAATCATAAGGGAAATTCTTGTTTCATTGAAAATCAAATGTTTTATTGAACAAGTAATTGATTTATTAGGTTCTAACAATTTTGAGCATTCTAAACACATATTTACCACATTCTCTATGCATACACCAAAATTCAAAGGACCCAACCTCTCTCCATCAATTTCATGAACTTATAGCACATGATTTTTATAACCCATGGATATGTCATCGTCTCTGCTACAAGATTTTTTTGAGAATGACATTGATTGTGACAAAATATTTTCTATCTTTAGAACCTGTATTGATGGTGCTTTAATTGTAATTACTACAATATTCATCACTCTCTACATTGTAATCCTCTAAACAATTACAAATGTTTTCACTTCCCAAATTGGGGGGAATGGATGAATTTACATGATTTGAAAATTCACTCTCTTCTCAAGCAATGAAGTATCCTTTATTCCTGACATTTGCCAAGGTTAGAAATTCAT
Source organism: Taxus wallichiana var. yunnanensis (assembly GCA_018340775.1). NCBI lineage: Eukaryota > Viridiplantae > Streptophyta > Pinopsida > Cupressales > Taxaceae > Taxus > Taxus wallichiana. The sequence continues at coordinate 664,933,256 of CM031234.1, read as the reverse complement.
CAACTGAGAAAGGAAATTTAATTTTCCCACAAAATATTGTGTTAACACTAACAAAAAAATACTCTTCCCACATCTTTGCAATGTAGTGTCTTCCTACTTGGATATACTCTTCCCTCTGCAACTTTGGTTCCTTTTGAAAACAATTCCACATGATCATCCTATATAAATGGAAATGCCTCTGCTGTTGTAACACCATAAAATACAAAGTTTGCGAGATGATGGAAAATATATTAAACCATTGCATAAAATAAATTAATAATTATCATGTATGTACAACTATAAGTATATTGAATACACATAACACATGAGCTACGAACTTCTATAACTCAATAAGGTTTGGAAATACTTAAAAATTATACATATAATTAAAATTGACATGAATATATTTATAACATGATTTCCAAACTATGATTGAACTTGACTCATTTGAATTTAATTGATGAGAAATAAATAGATGAGGTTGAATTTAAATGATGAGAAATAAATAAATAGAGGTTAAATAGAAGTTAATTAGAAACTTGATTGCTAACTGCTTCATCCAAATATCTTCATCATATTAACATAGCATATATTACTTTTACAAGAATTCCTCATACTTCCCATATTCACTGACTATGAGAATGGGTGTAGGATAATTTTTCTTTCTTTCTATATTTAGTTTATGAGAATGGGCATATGCCCATTCTCATCACAATGATAAAAATATTTGTTTGTATGAGAAATGGCATATCCCCATTCTCATCACAATGATAAAAATATTTTTGTATGAGAAATGGCATATCCCCATTCTCATCACAATAATAAAATTCTTTGTTTGTATGAGAATGGGCATATGCCTATTCTAACCCTTCTAACTTATTGAAGCAATATTGAACTTAATCATTTTAATATCACTATAAAGGATGTGAGAATGGACAATTGTCCATTCCAGAACAAATTAAATGTTACTCTATTGTTTTTGTGATTCTTATACGAGAATGGGCATATAACCATTTAATACAACATAAAAATGTTTTCTTGTATAATAACCTCAAGATAATACCTCTATTTTTATTCTATGATTCTTATATGAGAATGGGCATATGCCCATTCAATATAAGATAAAAATGTTTGTTTGTATGAGAATGGACATATGCCCATTCTGTCTATGTGTATTTCCTCAAGATAATATATTTTTTTCTCAAAAAGGAATAAAAACTAATTTCTCTAAATGTTCTTCCAAGGTACTATCTCATTATTTAGAACATCTAATATTAACCTTTGATGTGATTACTATAAGTTATATAGTTTTTATCAATTTCACAACCATATTATAGTATCAGTGATTTTAACACAAACACGTATGGGAGATGTAATTATTTTCAAGTACATTCAATATATTTATAATGAAACTTGATAAATATCAAAGATACCTATCGAAATATATTAAAAATACAACTCAAGGTTAAATGTGACGAAAAATCCAAATAAGAAAAAAACTTAGATATCATAAAATATGGTATTAATACCAAATAATAGGATTTTCCTTTGTAATCAATGAAGAAATAATAATATATGTTTTGGATCAATCCGCCCCATCCCCTCTTTCTATTTAAGTCGACATTCCCATCTAGAGTTCAGGGAGTGGTTGAAGCAAGTAAACAATTCAACATTTGAGTGATTTCATGAAAACCATGCATCATATATAGTTTCCCATAACTATCCCCTCTCTAGTACAAATTAGTATCAATTAATTTCAAATATTACAAAAAATAACCTAAAACATGGCTATGATAATGTTTTAAAATTATATTTTCTTTTAAATGTAAATAACCTAAATCATGACTATGATAAAGTTTAAAATTTTATATATATATATATATATATGCAATAAACCTAAAACATGGCTATGAATTATTTTAAAAGTTTACATTTTTATTTTAAGTGCAATTATTAAACCTAAATCATTGTTACGATATTTTTTAATATTTATATTATTTTTACCATAGAAAAGAGAGACCATTAATTTCCAAATAATTTTTTTTCGCCATTAATTTGTAAATAAATTATTTTCCACCGTTAATGTTTTATTAATTGAAAGTACTTGTTTGTCAAACACGTCTTCAACCACCCGTTGAGGGAAATTGGTGAAATTAATGGTAATTAATTCACACCACTCCATGGAACTATAGAGAGAATGACGTAGGTTACTTTTTTGATGATGGGATAGGTCTTGGGAATTGCAAGGTTTACCACAGGTCAACAAAGACATCTCTTTCTTGTTCATCCTTTCCACTTTCTTTTCATCCAATTTCAATTTTTTTTTGTCCTTCCACTTTGGGTTGCACTGTTTTGTTAGACTATTTTTCCTTGTGAAGAAGAAGATTTGAATAATGTTTCTGAGATATTGTTCATCCTCTCCACTAAAATTTTTTGACCCTTACCACTTTGGGCTCCCTCAATTTCTTAAGACCATTTCGGCATGTGACACACAAGATTTGAAGAAAATTTGAGGCATGAATTATTCTAAATCTTCTCTATTGAATTATTATGAGATGAAGAGTATCATTTGGTTTTATTTCCCTTATATTCTATTTTGGGTTTAAAGATAATGCCCTTTTTTGATCTTCTATATTTTTGATCTGGGTATTAAAAATATCACTTCAATGTTTTGAAAGACATGTGTAGTTGTTAACCAAATCATAGTTGCTAATATAGGGAGTTATCTGTTATGATTTTACCAAACTACCGAGTGGTCTTACCACATAGGTGAAATTCTTTTTCCGAGTTGTGCAGGCGAGTTCCATAGGCCGAGAATGATTCATTATTAGAAGAAGAATTTACTTTTTTATAGTGAAGAAAAAATTTACTTATTTTTTAAATTGAAGATAAGTTTTAAAGATACTTCTAACTCTTATCTATTGATTTATTATGAGATGAAGAATATCATCCTGCTTTCTTTCTCTTGTATTCGATTTGGGTATAAAGATAATGACATATTTTTGATCTTTTGTATTATTGATATGTGTTTTAAGAATATCACTTCAATATTTTGAAAGACTTGCATAGTATTATCCTCCATAGTTATAAAAGGATGCCTCTAAATATGACCATTTCTTGCATGTTTCAGAGTCTAAACAAGATCATTCCTTGCAAAAAAAAAAACTCGATAAAAAAACACTTCTTATCCATCATGTTAAGAGGGGAGTTAACTATTTTGTTATTACTAAATTACAAAGTGTGGGGTTACAACCTAGGTAGCATTACTTTTTTATGAGATTGGTGGATTATATGCGCAAGCCAAGATGGGTGAGTGAGATGCATAGGCCAAGTTGAGCGGGTGAGCCAACCTGTCAATCTTCCTGGGAGATCCGACTGGATGAGAGCAGAGGTGAGTTGACATTTTAAGCTAGGAGGGAAAGATTATTTGTTGAGATGTGCTAGCTGTTGCAGACTAATTGGTTGATTGAGCTAGTCAATTGAGATGGGTGGATGAGATGACGTTGCAAGTCGAAAGGTGCAAGTCGACATGCTAAACTAGGTGTGTGATTTGAATTCTCGAGATGGGTTGGGGGTTGACATACCGAGCTAGGTGGGATAGTTTACCCATTTGAGTGGGTGGGCAAGCTCACTGCCAAGCTAAGAAATATTGAACTTAATCATTTTCATATATGAATTAAAATTATTAAGTTCAATGATGTATCTAATGAGAAAATTCTCGTTCTCAAAATTGGAAATCATAAAATAAGAATAGAGATAAAATCTATCTTGTTTTATAATGGACAGTTTCCCATTCTCACAACCTTCATAGAGTTATTGAAAAAATTAAGTTCAATATTACTTGTATTGCAATTATTAGAATGGGCATATGCCCATTCTCATACAAACAAATATTTTTATCTTGAATAGAAGATGCCCAGTCTCTTATAGGAATCATTGAAGAAGAATAGAGATTAAATTTAATTTGTTTTTGAATGGGAAATTTCCTATTCTCGTATTTGAATCATATATTAGGAAAAATAGAGAAAATTTACTTTATTTTAGAATGGGTAGATCTTCATTATCATTGTCTTCATAGTTATTAAATTAATTAATAAGTTTAATAGTGTATTTAATGATCAAATACGAGTTCTCATATAGGATTCACAAAAGAATAATATAGATAGAATTTAATTATATTTAGAATGGAGAGTTTCCCATTCTCACATCCTTCAAAGATTTATTAAAATGAATAAGTTCACTATTAATTTTATTAAAATAAAATGAATGGGAGAATGTCATGGAAACATCCTTTAACCGATTTCTATAAAAATTTCTATAGGAAGGTAACAAAGTTGTTGTTTAGCTTGCAAAGAGAGGTTAAAGAGGTTGGACATTCTATGTTATTGTAATGATTGAAAAGCTTTATCTATTAGTATTGGGTATGAAGGAAGAGTAAGAAGTAATGAGGATACATGATAGAGGTTGGATGATATAAGTTCTTGTGTTGGGTTTAGAAAGGAAATTTGGTCTAGACAAGGGCTTGATAAAGTATGATCATTGGTTTTAGAATGGACAAGAAGGTTTTGAACTAAGTTGGTATTATTACTTGTTTTAATAGAGGAGAAAAAAATGGGTAGTGAATTCATTCGTCTAGAACCTTATTCGACCAATGGGATTAGTAGAAGAGTTTGGATGATGATGGAAAAGGTAGGTATGTCATCTCTATTTCAAAGTTTTAAAGGCCACGAAGAAGCCCTAAGAAAGGATTTTTCTACTCATTATAAGGATGGTCGGGCTATTATCAGGGGTTTTTCTATAAAACATTCTATGTATTTTATTGCTATAGTCGTTGGGATGAACAACGAGGAGAGGGAGATTTACAAACCGAAGAAAAAATGTGATCAGGAGATGGGAAATTTTTTTGGGTAATCATAAACTAAGACATCATTATATAGGTTTTGAGAGAGATTATTTACGATCCTTCCAATGAATACGCCATACACTTGATGTAATTTATCACCTTGTAGGGTAGGTGTAAGGTATTTTATCGTCACCATTTCCCTATGTTAAGTCATATCCACCATGATGGTATGCATTATAATTTCCCATTCTTTCTCAATTGTTCCCGAACAAATCAATCAAGAATTTCCAAAAAGGAAGCATGTTAAGGATGAGAAGTATATGGAGACAGAGGATTATGAGGATTACTCCTCTTTAAGCTCGGATGACATAAAAGAGTCTTTTATGCCGTTGATAACAAATGTAGATATTATTGGTAATATGGAGAGGAGGCTCTCTAGAGGACATGTTATGTAAGAAAAGTAGCACCCTAGGATTTGCACATTACAAAACCATACTCTTGACTAACATGGGATTGTCACAAGGTGTGGGACCCTCGCATAAATAATAAAAAAATCTAGAGAAGGTTGGTTCCTCTACCTATCCTAATGCTAAAAACACTCCTAGAAAGGGAAATGTAGATATTCTAACACTAACCTAGAATTTCCAAGGGACCAAGGAAGAAAGAGATGCATAATATAAAAGTCCTAAACTAAGGAGGTGATAGCACATAAAAAGGGGGTGGAGATATTCTTAGTGATTGAAAATGGAAGGAAATGACGTAGAAGAGGGCATACAAAGTGCCACAGTTCAAAGAACACATTCAAACCTTTGATTTCATGGAGCACATCAAAATAAGATCCTACAAAAGAATATAACATGCACAATATACCTGAAAATTCAATGAAAGGAAAATGATGCAATACAAATCAATCTAGGGAAATAAAAGACACAAAACCCTGATTTTATTGCTTAAAATGATGTACAATTCATTACAATACAAACATAAGGAAAGAATCCTTTACAAAATGCAAAAATTGAGGCTCTGTAGCTCATAAAAGTTGCTGGAATAATTTTGGCAGAGTTCCTTTACAATTTTGAAATATCTCCCTTTAAAATGAAGGGGGTGAATACATTATATAACAAATTTTCCTCACCTACCAGCAACCCTCATTAATTACATGTACAAAGGTATGGGCAACCATACCAGTTCACTTTCCAATGGTACTTTTCTTACACATGCCAACACGGTTGCCATACCCGATTAAGTCGTTTATTGAGCTACCCTATATAGTTCCATTAATGTCTACATGTATCTCGAAACTCCTTCTTTGTCACCTAAGAGGAAACACCAAATGAATCCTAATGAAAATAGAAAGAGTTTCCAATGACGAGGGAAATATTTTTCACATGACAAGAAGTAAGGTTTTCATGCGACAATGAGGGGAGCTTGATGCATGTTAGCAAAGGTGTTTGATGCACATCGGAAAAAAATGTTGTTGTGCAATGAGAAGGTTTCGAAAATGGGGTAAGGTAGAATGGCAAGTGAAAATGAGGAGATTTGTCACGAGACAAAAATTATATTTTCACACAAAAAGAGAAAGGTTGTGATGCACGTCAAGAAGAAACAAGTAATTCAAGTTAGGAAGAAAGTGGTGATGTGCATTAAGATGGAATTTTTTTCATGCATCAAAGCATGAATTCATTAACACAGAAAGGAAGAAAGGTTGTCACACATCAGCAAGAAAGGTTTTCACGTGTCAAAGCATGAAACCGTTGATTCTTGATAAGAGGTGACAGATGATGCATGGTTGATACACATCAACAAAGTGTGATTGACGATCGAAAGGAAGAGGGGCATTGATGTGTGTCAAAAATAAATGGTTGGCGCATGACAACAAGGTGAAAATCCATACATTTTTCTAGATTTACCATTACAACATACTAGGATCCAAACCTTCATCATGATGAGTAAGCTCACCGCGAGATACCCTATAAATTGATCCCCATAACTATCAATGCCTAGACTTGTAGGATAATCCATTTTGTAAGGGGTAAAAATATGGATAACAAGACCTAGATGGATTTTATGTTGTGATATAATGAATGAATAAATTGATGAAGATGAAGGGTATTGATATTGTAGTCGGTGTTTTTATGTCTGATATCAAAGGGGAACCTTCCAAAGGAAAAGAAAAGATGGAGTCTGATTAGAGTATGACGTTGGAAAAATTTCCCTCAAGGTTTTGCAGATGGAAAAGAATGTTGATTCCCTTGATGAGTCTAGGGTGGCCATGGTATGTACTTGTATGAAGTATATTGAGGCCTCAAAGAAAATTTGTACTTATCAAAATTCCATTAGAGAGGAATTGTCTAGGCTTTAAAATATGGTTATGGATATTTAGAGGAGGCTAGATCAACTAGAGAAGGGAAGAAAAAATCGTAGGCTTAAGCTTTACCTCAGCAACTCAGAGGAGGATGAGATGGTGAAGGATTTTATGAGGGATTTTATCGGCAAGGAAGAAAAAATGTGGAATTATAACTTTATATGAAAATTATAATTTAGAAAATACATTCATATGCACAATGTCAGACTCTTATAAAATGATAATATTTAAGTAGTTTTGTTGAATCTTATGGGTGTCTTTTAAGTTTCTATATAAGTGAAATTTTGTTAATAATGTAAGACCTAGGTTATTCAAGTAGTATTATAGTATGAGTGAATATGAGATTAAAAAAATTATTATAACAAAGTAGCGTTGTTGATAGTTTTGGGTGTCCATCATGTAGCAATTTGATCTGAATACATTTTACATTTACATTTGGTATTGAAACAATGTTACATTTATCTTTTGTATTGAATAGATGTTATATTTATATTTTGTATAGAACGGGAGCATGTACTTTTTCGTATATAAAATACGGAGGAAGAAGATGTTTCTTAATATAGAAAACGTATAATACTACTAGATGTTTATTATAGGCATATTCCCATTCTCATATAAGAATCATATAAGGATAATAAATACACAATTTACTTAAATTTAGAATGAAAATATGAGCATTCTCACAACCTTACTTAATTTTAAAATGGGAAAAGGTCATTCTCATACAAAAACATAATTTTTGTTTTATACATTATTAATAATGTATTATACTAGCTAGAATATCTTTGGCAGAGCCAAGTGATGCACTACATACCCTCAAGAGGGATCAAGGCTTATGTAGTTCTCATCATACAATATATTTATATGATTGTAAAAAATAGAATGGTTTATGAGAATGAGAATTGTGTTTGTAAAGGCAATATTGAATGTAGGCATGTTGACCGCCATCAATCTCGTATGGTGCCATGTAGTGGATTGAATTAATTTCCATTAGTTTTTCTAATTTCCCTCTAATGGGCGGTTGAAGAGATGCTTGAAAAAAGTAATTTCAATTAATAAAAGGTGGTAAACAATTTATTTTCAAATTAATGGTATCACTATGCCATGGATAAAAAATATCAATATTAAACAATATCATGGCCATGTGTTAGGTATATGATTTCTATATAAAAATTTGCATCAGCCCATTCAATATAGGAAATATTGAAATTAAAAATTTTAATACCTCTATAGAATTGGATACCTAACCATTCAATGTAAGATAAAAAGTTTTTTTGTATGAGAATAGGCATACGCCAATTATAATATTTGAAATACAAATAATATTGAACTTATTCTTTTCAATAACTCTATGAAGGCTATGAGAATGGGAACTTGTCCATTATAAAACAAGCTACATTTTATCTATGATATTATTTTATGATTCCTATATGAGAACGAGAATTTTCTCATTTTGGTAGTCTTGATTCATCTTGTGAAGCACAAGATTTGAAGAAAATTTCTAATATATTGTTTGATCTCTCCACTTTTTTTGTTCTTCCTTTCCAAATTGGGCTCCTCTATTTCATTAGACTACTTACTTATATGTGAGATATTTTAATGTGTATCGTTTATATTTTTATGGGGTTCTCTCTTTCGTTGGACTGTTTTGTCTTGTGAAACAAAATTTATGAATTAAATTTATGAGAAACACCAATCCATTCATAGGCATGAATTTATCTAACTCTTCTCTGTTGATTTATTATGAGATGAAGAATATCATATGGTTTTATTTCCCTTGCATGGTGGAGAATTTCCCATTGTGCAAAACTTTATTTTTATATCTAATCTTATTCTATGATTCCTATATGAGAATGGGCATATTCCTATTATATATGCCCACTCTCACATAGGAATCATAACATAATAATAGAGAAAAATTCATTTCATAGTCTTAAAATGTAGTAAATTCTATATCTAATATTTTATTATCCCTTTATTACAATGGTCATATGCCCATTCTATATGCCCATTCTCACATAGGAAACATAGCATAACAATAGAAATTAAAATTTCATCTATATTGGTTCTTGTGATTTATTCAAAGTGAATAAGAATATCATCTCGGTTATTTTTCCTTACATGGTAGTGAACTAGCCATTGTAGAACAAAGTAAAGTTTATCTCTATTCTTATATTATTCATAAATGAGAAAGGGAATTTTCCCATTCATATATTGGAAGATTTTATTAAACTAAATCATTTTGAAAGCTATATAAAGGTTGCGATAATGGGGAATTGTCCATTCAAAGAAAAATAAATTTTATCTTTATTAATTCATGTGATGACATATGACTTTTTTCCATGTAAAATATTGAGTGTGAATTGATCTTATTTAATGTTGACATTTATATCATTATTAGATGCTACTATTACCTTGTTTTCTATATTGATTATTGTGATGATGAATGAATTTTTTTCTTGCTTATTAGATTTGTAGTTGTCTATATGATTATAAAATTAGGTAGTAAATGTTGTTTTCCAATAGAGATTACATTATTACCTTGTTCATTGATATTATGTACTATGTAGATAAAAGGACAGTTAACCATTTTTAATCTTAATTTACTAATAATTCAACATGATTACGAGTTAAAAATTCATGCCAGTTCATTAAACTGACATGCATACAATTTATTCTTTTTGTATGGTATGCAGGAATTAGAGTAATCATTACAAAGTGATACATTGGATTTGATACACCTACAAAGGTGGCGATATTGGGTAAGTTCCCATGCTAAACAAAGTAAATGTTATCTCTATTCTCTTTATTATACTTATTCACATATCTTTATGAACAATAATGGAATTTTTCTTATGAATCCTATTAAAGAGAATAGGCATATGCCCATTCTTCATATTCTAATGTTATCTCTGTAATTATTTTTATGATATTTTTAGTTATCTCTAGTATGAACAATAATTGACATTTTCAAAATGATTCCCTTATGAGAATAGGAAAATGCCCATTTTAAAATAAATAGTAAACATAATACACATATGCCATTTTTAAATACTCGAATTTTAGCAATATAAACTTAATCTTTGAGATACCGCTAAACGGATATGAGAATGAGAATATGACTCTTGAATACAAGACAAAAATTGTCAACTTCCCACTCGTTAATATGTATTTAACAGATGTGAGGGGGCATCCACCCATTTAATACAAGACAAAACATATTTTTGGTTTTAAAATGAGCATATGCTCATGAGAATCCTATATGAGAATATAGGATTAAAAATGTGATTCCCATTCAATACAAAATGAAACAATTTTTTTACATGAGAATGAGCATATGGTTATTCTAAACATTGTAATACGCGTCTTGTTGATTTTATGAGATTTCTTCTATTATTCCTATTTATACCTATTTAAAAAATATGAGGTTGTTTAATCCATACTCTTCTTAGTCTTCTTCTATTATTCCTATCTACCCAAGAAATTATTCTATGATTCCTAAATGAGAAGGGGCATCTTCCCATTCAATAAAAGATAATGCAAAAAAACTACATCAATTTCACAACTCTTTTAACAAGATGTGAGAATGGGTGCACCTCTAAAGAAAATTAAATGTTATTATTTCTATCATAAAGGGCATATGGCCATTCTAAACATTATAATACAACTAGTATTTATTTTTATGAGAATGAGCATGTGCACAGTCATGATTAAATTATATTTGTTTTATGAGAATGGGCACATTCTCATAGAAACAATATATTTTTGAATTATATATACCCAAAATAGGGATTCCTATATGAGATTGAGGATCTTCCCATTCAATAAAAGACAATGTAAAAATGGTCAATAAAGTTCATACCTATTTACAAGCTATGATCATGTATAATCCATACTCTTCTTTTATCATTCCTAATGCCCAAGAAATTATTCTAATATTCCTAAATGGAAAGGGGAATTTTCCCTTTTAATACAAGAAAATGCAAAAATCTCCATCAATTTCATATCTCTTATACCAAGATGTGAGAATGGGTGCACATTCTAAAAAATTTAAATTTGATTATTCCTTTCAAAAAGGGCATATGCCCATTCTAATAAAGCATATGCACATTCTAAAAATTATAATACAAGTAATATTTTTTTTTTTTTTAGAATGGGCATGTGCCCATTCTAAACATTCTCATAAAAGCAATACTTATTTTTATGACAGTGGGCATGTGCAGTTTCTCTACATTCTCATACAACCAATATTTTTTTGATTCTGACGTTTGATGCAAGTATTTTATGATTCCTATATGAGAATGGGAATCTACCCATTAAGTATAAGACAATGTAAAAATGCTCAATCATTTTCATAAGTTTAGACAAGACGTGAGAATGGGTTCCCATTCTAAAATAAATTAAGTAGGAATGACCATAAATTCTACTATTTAAAATTTCATTATTTATTATTGTGTGATAGTTTACATTTTTAATAACTTTATACATGATGTGAGAGTGGGTGCCCATTCTAAAACATAGTAAATACATAAAAAGTACAATGTATTTAAATTTCATTATTATAAAACATATATTTTTACATATATGTTTAGTTATTCATCCGGCTATTTAAAACATTTAAATGGGTCTAATAAATTCAAATATCTAAGCATATTACAACATATTAAAACATTAATAGGTGGTGATTTGTTAATTTATTATATATTTAAAATATTAAAGCATTAAAAGGCAATGATTTATTAATGTATTATGTATTCAAATTTGAATGTATGTAGAACACTATGTATTTTTCATTATTATAATACCTTTTCAAAACATTTAAATGTTTCTAAACATTGGGATAATATGACATTAAAGCATTAAAGAAATTTAAGCATTAAAGGTTAGTGATTTATAATGGTCGGATAGATTCAAATTTTGAGACTTACAATATTAGGATACTAAAAGAATTTAATCATTAAAGGGTGGTGATTTATTATGGTAGGTTAAATTCAAATTTCAAATTTTTGGCACCATTTTTTAGAGGTAATTTTTCTTGGTCAATTACTATATAAAAATATAGATTTTGAATGGCTAGGGTTTTAATTTTTCTCTTACGAATGATTTTTTTATCTCTGTTACGACCGATTTTTTTATTCATAGATTTTGTATGAGAAAGATGAAGATATGTGAAAGGATTTAGGCTGATTGGAAACATATATTATTGAAAAAAAAAATTGTTGCCGCGTTAATAAAAAAGTTCAGAAAGAGAATTTTGGCAATAAGTTTATCAAATTATTTTTTGCCTATACAAAAGGATTTTTCCTGATTGGATACATAGATTATTGAAAAATAAACTTGTTGTAGAGGTTATTAAAAATACAAATAAAGATACAGGTAGTACTTAATCTATCCAATCATTTTTTCACACCATAAACAAGTACACATTTGAATGAAATAATTTTTATTTGTATATTCGGTAGTTGTTACATTTACGAATGTAAAGAAATTGATTTATCTATTTGTTTTTTATTACGTTTATGAATGGAAACAAATCGATACATTTTTTAGACATAAAAATAAATGAGATATATGGAAAAAACAGTGAGATAGTATATTGTGAACTAAAAGATCTATGCTTATACACTTTTAGGTGTAGAAGTAAACATGGTAAAAATGAGATATAAAAACATGGAATAACCTATTCGCCATTGTTCCTATAGAAATTTGGACAGCACTGAGGCAAGAACAAATCAATAATATTAACAAAAAAAAAATCATTACTCTATATTCTCCATTACAAATATATAGGAAAATGAAACACCTATAAACCGGGAAGTTTCTCTAACAATAATCCTATTTACTTGTGATTTTTACTCATGTAACAATACACAAATCGAATCATACGAGTTGTTAAAAAATCCAATAATATATTATTGTTTATATAAAAATAATATAACTACGAACATTTATACTTATTGAATACAAAAGTATAATGTAAACATTAATATCCTAACATTCCCCCCCTTAATGTTTACATGGTAATAAAAGAAATTTCACACTTCCTCTACATCTTTCCACCTCTACATGCTCATGATCTTAGTACACACTCAAACTGAAGGTAGAAGAAGGAACACATCAACTTCTTATCAACCATGCACTATCGGGAACACATCTGACCGACGAGGATGGGAACACGCTCATGAATCATCTACTTATCAACTAGTCACTCTAGGGAACACATCTGACCTAACAGTGTGGGAACTCAAGTATGAACACATGTGAGTAGCATTTAATGGTTTTTAGGAGGCTAACCACAAATATAGGAATGAACAGAACACATCGATTGTTCTACCTCAACAAGACTCGTGATGTTGCATTCACTATGTTATCTTTTCTTCAATATGTTTTTGCATTAGGGAAATAGGAATAATCACATACACAACTGAAAAATGAGAAATGGAACATTGGATCATGTTGATCATATTCCTCCTCAATGTGAAATTTCCACTTATTGAACACTGCAAACTGTAAAAACTAAATCTCACGAAAGAAAGAAAACTCACACTGAAAAGCATATACTCAAACTATATATATGCCACCACAACTTCATGTGGCCCCATTGTTGGTGACTGATGAGAGGTTGTTGATTGACCTCTAGCCTCCATCCTCTAGTAAATGATGCTACTTACTCAACAAATATGATCACGTCCATCAACTTTTTCCACATTGTTCATTATACAATATCCCTCCCGTAATGTGAACACTTTATTTTCTAGACATCAGGTAACACCGAAAATGCGTTCGTGAGGAATTTTTTTTTACAATGACATGACTTTTGAATTTTCTAACAATGAATCGACACAAATAATATTTAACAAGAAAAATAATTTTAACAAAATGACATAATTTTATGACATTTGACCAAACTTTGACTTTAGAGTCTAACAATACATATGACCACTATTTGGCAACAATTGACTCTCTTTTAACTCTTTACATTCACAATTACATGGACATGGTAAATTTAAAAATGTGACTTGTTAACACAAACTTAAGAATGACAAATTAGATACTTATGTTGACACAAAATAAACACTAATGAAACTTACAGACATAACATATCCAAATATTTGATATTTGAATGTATGAAAAAAATGACACAGAAATAAAACTCACCCTATAGTAATATACTTGCATCAAATACAAAGAGTAAGACTATCAATAATTCATACGGGATAGTCAATATGTTTTGGCCAATTAAAATGACTTATGAGACACACTAAGTAACAAAAACAACATTAAACATTAGACTTATAAAAAAATAGATACTCGACCTCATTTTTTTTTCTTTGTAACACATATGCAAGCTATAAAATGGTAGGATCTTACACATTGTTTAAAACCTCTACTTGTGGACACCTCCATGTGGAAATCATTGATGACATATAACTTATGATGCAGGTATCAATACGCATACAACATGGTGAGCTTCAAAGCAATGAGAAATAAGAACCACAAGTTGTGTGCCATAAATGAAACCAGATTTTCTATGAGAGGGGATTGATGCAGGCTAAGAGAGTGGATGGCTATTATACATATGCACACAAACTTCATATCTACACTTGAAACATTATTACTTTGTTTCACCATAGATTACACCTCCTTGGCCAAAATGTACTTTCTACAACATTCTTAGGATGCAAAATAATGAGACTAGAGATTTAGAATGGTGCACATGTAGATTTCTAATGAAATAATTGAGGTGAATGATATGTATATCAAATTTGCATGATTTGCAATCCAACTCATCTTTGATTTATAACAACGGTAAGAGGAAATTAGGTATTGAATTTTTCCTTCAAATCTACCAATGATATGTTCAAATCAACAACTTGCATTCAACACAAGAAGACTTCATAGAAATAGAAATATGAAGGGAAGTATGTCCCAGTTGATATGCCAATAATAAATCCCACAACAATAAGGGATAATGACCAAATCAAATTCCAAATTCTCGAAGGAGGACAAATATTTATCTCAATACAATGTCAAGAAGGTTGTAATAGTGAGGATGAAATTTATGTTGCATTGAGAATGTTATAAGCATGCATGCTCGGATCACATATTTGTGGAGATCTTTAATTTGAACACCATGCCTTTTGCACAATGCTTACATTGTCTCGGTCGAAATGCACCAAACGAAAACCAACAATATACAAAATTTTAAGATTGTCTTAGGAGAATAGAAGAAGATATTTTAATGAAAACTATCACAAATAGAAGAACTAGAATGGAAGATGAATTTGTTACTAATATTGTGAACATAATATGTGACAACACAATATTATCAAAGCTATGTAGAAGATATACACTCTTTACTACAAAATTTATTGGGACATTGCAATACCCTTGACAAAAATCTACACCTCCATTAAAAATAATCTCAGACTTTCATTTACTGTGGAGAAATCAAGAAGAATTTCCCTTATACATTAGATCATCTTTGTCCGATACCAAATATAGAAATTTGGACAGCCCAAGGCAAGAAGAAATCAATAATATTAACAAAACAATAATCATTAATCGTATTCTCCATTACAAATATATATGAATATTCAACTCCTATAAAATAGGAAGTTGATCTACCAATAATCCTATTTAGTTGTGATTGTTACTCACGTAATAATACAAAACTCAAATCATACGAGTTGTTAACACAACTTTGATAATTTATTATTTTTATATAACAATATTATAACTACTAACATTTATACTTATTGAGGAAGTGATGGAGGAAGTGAGCGATGGAGGAACAAAGCGATTAGCATGTTTCTGCTATATTGGCTATAGAATGTCTACTTTTACCTCAAATTTGATTGTAAAGGGTCTGCACACCGACTCAAATCAAACTATAAAAATATGCAAACACAGTCTACATCCACACTGGGATCCACACCTTTATCTTGGAAAAATATTCTTCTACAGAAAAACCCTCTGATCAAGAATGTGGGTCCGCAATCTCCAGCTAAGGTGTAGTTCACGTGGGAGAAGGATAAAGAAGGTGTGACCTACCTTAAGGTGTCAGATGGTTGTCTACATCGGGCTTTGGACAAAGTGAATCTTTCCCTTGTTGGTAAGTTTCTCAGATCTAGACCTAATATTGATGTCATTAGAAAATGGGCCTGTAGAAAGTGGTAACCAAAAGGGGATCTGAGCATCACCACTATGTCAAGGGGTTTTTTTTGGCCAAATTTAATCAACAGGATGATTTGGAATTGGTGCTTCTGGGAGGCCCATGGTGGTTGGGCAATATGGGTCTTTTTTTGAAATGGTGGTATCCTGGGTTTGATCCTAATACTAAGAATATACACACCATTCCAATCTGGTGTAGGCTCCCAGGACTACCCCTACAATTTTGGGATGATGAGATTCTATTAAATGTTGCTAAATCTCTCGGATCTCTGATTGGACTGGATGGACCTATGAGGAACAAATCTAGACTAGCTTTTGCTAGATTCTGTATTTCTTCTGAAATGGAGTAGGAGTTACCAAATCTTATCATTCTACATTCTAAGTATGGCATTTGGCATCAAAATATTGAATATGAAACCTTTCATCTGAGATGTAAAAAATGTCATAAAATAGGACATTTTACTAGTAGATGTCCTAACAAAGAGATCTCTCAAGAGGAAAAAAAGGAAAAATTGATAAGCCTTTTGAAGAATCTGATAAGATATAGGAAGTTAGGTTGGAAAACAAGGATACCCCTTCACCAACCAGAGCTGAAATACAAGAAAGGTAAAAAGGGTTTTAGAACTCTAATTAGGAAACCGTTGATTTGTAGGAAGCTCTGGCATCCTAAAACCCCAACGATGGGTGCATCTGAAGTTCATCCAACCTCCATAGAAGATTTAGATACATAGACTCTAGTAAAGGTGATTTTGGAGGTTGATGAGAAAACTGAGATAGTTATAGTGAATCTTCTATCTAAGGAGGTTGATCAAAATGGACTTTGGGATAAGAATAAGGACACTAGAGCTATGCCAGGGGAAATAGCAACTGAAAAGGATAATCCTGATCCATTATGCACCATTGAGGAAGACCTAAATGAGGAAAAAGAAATGGCAGAATCAGAAACCTCATTGAAGAAAGTCTCTTCACTGTTTAAGAGTTGTTCTCCTAAAAGTGGGAACCCCCTATCCAATACTAACTCAACATCTTTACAACCCTTTGATAGTAAGAAGGGAGAGAAAGAGGAGGGGGAAGTTATGCCACTCAAAGAAAATATGATGTCTGATGGAGATCCAGATTTTACCAATGGTTTTTTAGAGGTTAAATAAAAAAGAAAAGATTGAAGGGATTTGAGAAGATCCCAGATTCACTTTATAATGAGAAAAAAAGAAAATTGATAACTGGGGAGCTTCAACATCCAGAACTACAAGATCATCTGCTAGAAGAATAGTGGATTTTGGAAGCAACTCTAAAAGAGGTAGACCTTCAAAGAAGACACTTAGAACCAAAAGAACAGAGGAAGATATTGTAGGTACTCAAAGCCAATTGAGCCATCAGGAAATTACATCACCTATATCATTTAGATGAAGATCATCTCCTAGAATATTAGAGGTCTGAATGGAAACTCTAAACAAATAATAATCAAAGAGTTAAGAGTTTCTAGTAGGCCTAGCATTCTACTTCTACAGGAAACCAAGATGAATTCTAAGGTACTTGTAAATTGTAAAAACAATTTTTGGGAAAATTCAGACATGGTTGTGGTGGATTCTCAGGGAGCTTCAGGTGGCATGGCTACTTTTTGGGATAAGAAGCATTATACTGGTATGATTCTTTCTAAAACTAGTAACCATCTTGCTATTAAATTCCATGCTATTGAAAATAATTGTACTTGGATCCTTTCTAATATCTATGCACCCAATACGGTTAGTGGAAGAAGGAAACTCTGGAATGATCTAAAGATTTTCAAAATTCAGCATAGTTATGACAACTGGCTTATTATGGGTGACTTCAACTCCCCTTTAAATCTAGGGGAAAACAAGGGGTAACTCTTGTTTCTCCATTGGTATGGATGAATTTGCTGATTTCGTTGTTGATCTAAATCTCATGGATGTGGACCTTCATGGAAATCAGTATACCTGGACAAATAGAAGGTTGGGTAGGGATATGATTCAAGTCAGACTGGATAGAGCTCTTATCTCTGCAAGTTGGATTCTTCACCAAGACTTTCATCTCACCTCTCTTCTCGAATTGGTTCTGATCACAATTTGATAGCTTTAAATTTTGTTAATTGGGCTAAGCCCACTAGGAGCTCCTTCAAATTCAAAAAGATGTGGATGGAACATGATGACATATTTTATAGGATTAAGGATGATGTGGATGGAACATGATGACATATTTTGAATAAGCCTAAAAGCTTTAAAAAAGTCAAAAATAGGTTAAAATTTGGAATAAAGAAGTCTTTGGGAATGTTTTTGTGAGAAAAAAGGAATTAAAACAGAAACTCCAAGATTTGGAAAATAAAATAAATTCATAGGGGAGGTCTTTGGAGGATCATTTAGTGGAAAAAATATCCTTTCAGAGTTACACACGGTTTGTAGCAGGGAAGAATCCTTATGGAGACTTAAATCTAGGGCTATATGGTTGAAAGAGGGTGACAGAAATACAAAGTTCTTCCATATGACCACTTTGAAGCATAGAGCCTATAATAGGATTATGGAAGTTTCTAAAGGTAATGACATCATCATAAAAGATCCATGGATCATCAAGGATGAAGCTCTTAGATTCTATGAAAAATTTCTCAATGAGAAGAGTGATTTAAATGATATGGCTAATTCTTTTATGTTAGAAGCTATCGAACAAGATTAAATCGCAGAGTAGAGATTTAAAGATATTACCAAAGTTTTTACTTTGGAGGACCTTCAGAAAGTTGTTTTTACTCTTAAAGGAGATAAGGCTCCAGGACAAGATGGCTTCTTTGTCAATTTTTTTCAGAAATTTTGGGAAATTTGCTTGGATGATCTCCTTAGGGCTGTAAATGAATTCTTTAGAACTGGAGATTTATTGAAAGAGATTAATAATACTCACATCGTGTTGGCTCCCAAAAAAATGGATGCTAAAGATTTCAAATATTTCTGACCCATTAGCTTGGTTAATGTTGTCTATAGAATTTTTACTAAGATTATTGCCACCAGACTGTAGTTCATTTTGAATGATTTAATCTCAAAACAGCAGAGTGGGTTCATCAGAGGAAGGATAATTCAAGATGGTGTGATCATGGTGCATGAGATTATTCATTCTATGGATAATAATAAAAAATAAAGCATGGTCCTTAAACTTGACATGAATAAAGCCTTTGATAAAGTCTCCTGGTCTTTTCTTGACAAGGTTCTGGCCAAATTTGGTTTTCTCAACAAATTCAGAAGAATTATCAAGGCTTGCATTTCTACTACTAGATTCTCTATGGTGGTTAATGGTGAACTAGTGGGGTACTTTACTAGCAGTAGGGGATTAAGACAGGGGGATCCTATATCCCCTTTTTCTTCATTATTATGGTGGATAGCCTCAATAGAACTATTACCAAAGCTGTTAAAGATGGTCTTCTAAAAGGCACTAAACCTACCTCTACGAATCAAACGGCTTCATCAGTAATTTTTAGATGAAACTATCCTACTTTTAGTGGTATCTATCCTGGAATCTAAGGTGATCAATTCCATTCTAAAATTTTATGAGGCTACTTTTGGACAAGAGATCAACTTTGATAAAAGTTCAATTTTCTTTTCAACACTCCTTTGGAAAGGCAGAATAGAATTTCTAAAATATTGGGGTGTAAAATCAATTTACTTCCCACTACTTATTTGGGGCTCCCCTTGGTACTAAAAAAGTCTCAATCAAAGTCTGGAATGATTTACTAGAAATATTCCAAAAGAAAATGGCCGGATGGAAAGGAGTCATTCTTTCTAGTGCTGGTAAATGTCTACTTATCAAAAGCACTCTTCAAAATCTACCTATCTACATTATGTCTCTCTATAACATTCCTTCTACCTTCAGAGAAAAAATTGAAAGGATTTAGAAACACTTTTTATGGCAGGGAATGGAGGAAAAATTCAAATATCACTTGGTTTCCTGGGATCAAGTGTGCACTCCTAAAAGGATTGGGGGATTGGGCATAAAAGATATAAGAAAAATGAATATGGCCTTAATTGCAAAAATGGGTTGGAGAATGCTCTCAGAGGAACAACCATGGATTGATCTCATTAAGGCCAAATATCTTGAACAACAAACAAATTTCTCTTTCCTTCATGATGAACAACTTCCCCATGGTTCCATTTTCTAGAACAACTTGATTCTAGTCAGGAATTTTATCAAGCAAGGTTGTAGATGGAAAGTGGGAAATGGAAGAGACATCAATTTTTGGGGAGATAATTGGTCTAATTTCAGCCTCAATGACATATTTGGTGCAACAAAGGATAGTCTTGAACATAAATATGGTACTAAGGTCATTGATTACATGGAAATTGATGGAAATAAGAAGAGATGGAAACAACTCTCAGTGGATAGAATTGAACTGAACTCCATGTTGTCCTCTCTTCAGATAAACTGGACCTCATCCCCTTAAATTAGTTGGAATTCAAGGATGAAATTTTTTGGCACAAATCTAGAGATGGGGATTATATAGTTAAATTTGGATATAATTCATACTTTGAGAATACCTAGAGTGATTTTAATTGGAGAAAGATTTGGATGATTGAGCTAACCCCTAAAAATAAATTTTTATTTTGGTTTGTGCTCATAGGAGGAATTCTTACTAATGACAACCTGATGAAGAAAGAATTCATTATGCCTAATAGGTGTCACCTCTACAAAAAATAATATGAGGATATTAAGCAAATTTTGTCCACTATGAGTATGCTTCAATGATCTGGATTTATGCCTTTTCCAAGTTTAATTTTTTCCGGATCGTGCCTAAGGATTTTATTCAATTTTGGATCTAATATAATCCTCCTTTTAACCACTATGTTGTGAGAAGAATTTGGAAACTGGTCATGCCCCATATTATCTGGAGGATTTGGAAAGATAGGAATGATATCATTTTCAGAAACAATAAACAACATTGCAAGCTCAACTTTGTTAAGATTGGTCATGCTATTAAAGATAATATTGGGAGATTCAAACCTCCCAAAAATAAGAAATATCCTGAGAATGAAGAATATATTCTTTCCAACTAGAAGATAGGAGCTGAAAATTTACAGATTAGGAATACCTCAAACATTGATAGGTCTCTGATTCATTGGATCCCTCTTAAGATTAACTGGCATAAACTAAACTTTGATGGTGCCTCCAAGGGTAATCCTGGTTTTGCTGTTGGGGGAGGTGTAATTCGGGATCATAAAGGTTGTTTAGTTACTACTTATGCTGGTAAAATGGGGATTCAAACAAATCATTATACGTGAAGCCCTAGCTGCTCTATGGGGGCTAAGGGTTACCAAAGATTATAATATACAAAACTTAATTTTGGAAGGAGATTCACTAAACATCATCAATCACCTAAATCAAATTTCTCCTCCTAGTTGGACTATCAAGGACTTTATTATGGAATCCATAAGTATTTGTCAAAATTTCAAGAATATCATCATTAGGCATACTTATAGGGAGGGGAATAAGGTTGCGGATACCTTGGCCAATGTTGGCATCAATAATAATCTAACCATATGGGATAATGAAAATTACATCCCTAAGGAGGTACATAATAGCATTAATGCGAGATAAATATGGGCATTCAAACGTGGAGTAGAAATAATAATGGTATGGAGTGGGCTTTAGCGGAGGTGAAAGATCACACATGTGAGAATTATCATCCTAACTATGGCCATATTAACGCCCATGAACTTCACATAGGTGGATGGGTTCTTAAAACCTAGACAAACATAAGGAAGAAAAAGATTCAAACGAGGGTTTTGAGTAGAAAATTTATAGGAATAACAGGGAGAAGAAGAAAATGGGAGGTGCCCGTGGCAATTAGATCCCTGTAGTGATTTGGCATGGAAGAACAATGAGGAGATATAGAACCTCTTACACAAGGGCAACATTTCCAATTTTATTGAATGCATCCAGGGCCATGATTAGAATATTTCAGTTCATTTTGCAATGGACTGGAAGGATAGAAAGGTGAAATATGGTGGTCACCATGTTACTATTAATGAAGAGTTGATTGTTGAGGCTACATGCCTCGAGTTGGAGGGTTACCATTTTTTTAGAAAAAGGATTGACAGGGTCACCAAGGCTAAGAAATTATCTGATGTGGGAGAGGAGCTCAAATTTTTTTCTACGGGTATTAGGGTAAGTTCTATCCCCAAGCCATTTGATGAAGTAACAAATATGATGGTTAGGTATATTTCTCTGGAAGGGTGATACAAAACTATCCCTGTTAAGCACCTAGTCTTTCTTAATCATTTTAGAAGGCAATTTATAGTCTGCTTCCCGCACTACCTGTTAAATTCCCTTCAAAGACTCCATTTTGGACTTTCAGAAGCACTCTCATGCTATCCCTCTCCACCAAGGCCTCATCTTCCTACTCCATAAGCTTTGTGTTTCCAAATTCCCTAGCTTCCCGACCACTCCCAGTGATCCGCACATCACTACCTCCACTACTCCCACTCCCATACTAGACACCTCTTCTAAACCTAAGACCAAGAACCCTAAGCTCCCAAAACTGACACCCCTCACTCTGCCTGAGTTCTTAGAAGCACCAAAGAGCTAGAAGTTGCAAAAAATTTGCTGCATATTAGCAATGTTGGCTGGATATGGCCCTACATCAGGAGGGGAATAACATACCTCATAGATTGGAGTCTCTGGAGAAAGAGATGAAGTAGCTTAAGAAGGACCTGTAGTACATGGACAAGTAGAAAGGAAAAAGAAAAATTGATGATGATAATGACATTGGGAAGGATCAAATTGCTGACATTTATAAGAATCGAACTCTCTGGACAATAGATTGGGGAGAGCAAAAGATAGGCATGATCATAACATGGTTATCTTCAATGCCATTAGTGACTTCTTAGAGTAGCATGTTCAAAGCATTACCATGCTTAGCGGGATCCCTAACACTATTTGGGGGAATGAAAAAGAGAAGCCAGACCATCTCGCAGTTGAACACCACTGACCCAACACACATCGCCACATTTATGTTGTTCACCTCCCATCAAACTATCCACCCAAAATCAATAGAGTATCCAAGAAGTAAACTCACTCAGTGGTGGGCATCATTTTAGCCGTTGCTCTTTTTTGGTCTTTTTGTTATTTCTATGCTACTCTTGTGTTGTTTTGTTGCAGTTTATGTTTTGTTTTGTTTATTTCTTATAAATATCTTTTGGTTATTATTGGACATAGTGTTTTATCTAGATTTTGATCCTCTTTTGTTGTTCATTTATACCTATATTTGGCTATTGAGCCCTTTTTGTAATAGGGTATACTCCTTTAAAAGTATTTTCCAATAATAAAAACATTTATACTTATTGAATGCAAAATTATAATGTAAACATTAATATCCTAACAGATTCCGTTTCCCTTTGATAAATTTTGAAAAGCCTCCTTGCAAAATCACTATATCGGCGGCTATTTCTTCTTCTTTCTTCTACAAAATCTTTGTATCTTCATATCTCTCTTCAACTATATCTTCTTGTTTCTTCGCAAAATGTCCGTATGTTTGTATTTCTTCGTATACATCTACATTCTTTGGCTTTCCCCTGTAAATATCGAATGAAAAATATCAATTGCAATAGAGAAAAAATCAAAACTTGATTCATTCAAAATCATTATTTTTATAATGTACTTGGCCAAAAAAATGCCTCATAAAAAAGAGCGCCCAAAATTCAAAATTTGAATCAAACCTACCATAATAAATGAATAAATCTAAAAAAGAGCACCGAAACTTCAAAATTTGAATCAAAGATACCATAATAAATGACCATTAAGATCCTTCCATAAATAAAGAACTGAAAATTTGAAATTTGAAATAATCATGCTGGTATTATTAAAAATTAATTAATCAATGACAACAAGTAATAATAGAATTCAAATTGTTTCTAATCAAGATATGATATTAGTAATTAATAGTACTATAATAAATTAGTATTGCTACTAATTTAAATAATTAATTAATAATATTATAATTAATTATTAAAAATTATCCTATCAAATAATATTAAATACAAGAATTATTATTACCAACAAACTTACATCACAATATTTACTAGAAACATATATTTTTTTTTATTAGAGGTAAAAGTTAGGGTTGAGGGGACCCTACCCCCTTACAAAGAGTTACAACATACTTACATATTGGCCAAATTATTTACCTTTAAAGGCCATTCATGTTCCAAAATTTCAAAAACAAAGACAACAGTATATGATATCCGTTAGATAGAATTTACAATATATAACAGTCCAAAGGATAAAACTAACAACATAAAGGTAAACAAACAACAGATTCAAAACCATTGAATTTCATTAATCTTTGACCAGTTCTTCCACCGTCTCCATACAGTCATTCCATTCTTTGACCAAAGTTGCTATAGTCTCCTTCCAGTACTTGTATTTTGGTTGTTTGATCACCACCTTCGGCCCTGTACCATCCTTTTCCTTTTCTTTTGCCAACTCCATGGACTGGATCATTTTAGCCAAGTAGTTTGAGATGGTAAATAGTACTTTTCACATTAAGGATATGTGCATCCCTGATTTACATAATAATACCTTTCATTTTCAGCAACTCATTTTCCATTTCCATGCTTCTGGCATTGGCATTTTTGAGGTTTTCGCTGAGGATAAGGGAAGACATTTTATCCACTTTGTCATGCAGCTCCTTAAGGTCCATAGAGATCAGGCTGATTTTGTGCCTATTGATATAAGTAGTCAATTTGTAGTTTTCAAACTCTCCCATAAAATCATGGGTTTTTAAATTTGATTCTGGGACAAGAAATGCTCCTCGTGTGAGCCGTTTTAAGATTATGTAGACTATGGATAGCTTCCTCAGTGTTCTTGGAATGCTTTTCCTTAGAAGACTCCTATTCTTTTATGCTGGCCACATCCTCACTGCTCGCTCCTTCCCCTTCGAATTTTTCATGAGAGGATTCCTTTTGGGTCGGGGTGTCACTAGGGCTTTCACCCAAAAATTTGGTGATGTTTTTCTCCTCGTCCCGACAGGATACCGCACTTTCTGTGCTCAAAATTATCCCCCCTTTGCCCATGCTTGACCTAGTATGTTTGGCCACCAGATTCCTAGGACCAAAATCATCACAACTATCATCCTTAGGTTCCAGACTCCCAGTCCTTTTTCCCAATGAGATGTTTGAAGCCGAAGCCCCAAATTTATCATTTTTTCCCAATAGGGGAGTGCTCAACCGAATGATAGTTTTGATCAGACCCTGGTGTAAAGGGAGAATGAAAGTTCCTTTCTTCACCATAGTAATTGATTTTGCCAAAGAAGAGAATAAGTAGAAAGGAAAGTTATAAGGTTTGGAATTGCGAATATGGTTTAACATGGGGAAATGGTAGCCATAGATAACTTTATATCTTCCTTCCAAAGTTATGTAAGACATTATCAGTTTGGAAATTTCATCAAAAGGGGAAGGTAACTTACTCCGAGCGTATCCATTATGCAGAGAGATGGGATCCCCTTTTCCTTGAAAGAAATAATCAATCTCAAGACTATAGTCAGATTTCAGCTTGAAAATACATCTACCTTCCAAAGCGAGGCTAGTCACTTTGCGATGAGCTTAGGTGAAATTGTGAGAGAACAATTGCCGACCTGTACCTTGCCCTCGTTCCATGTTTTTGCGACCACTTCACTCAAACTCTCATCATGGCCCTCAAAAGTGTGGAGAAAAGACAACAATCCCACTGCTTCCAAAAGAGCTTCGGCATCCTTGGAGATCTCTGGACACCTAGATGGTTCAGTGCAAACCAGTCCCCCCATCCTTCTGCACCCAAAAAACTTATTACATAGAAACTGGACCAAAAAATCAGCTTTGTCTTTTTGCTTCCCCAAATCCAAAAAGACCAAGCTGCCTGTGAGAAGAAAGGGAGCCAACTCACACATGAAAGAAAAAATCATGAAAGGTTACTGGCATGAGTAGGAGAGTTTACAAAATTATTAGAGACTCCCTCCCTTTTCATGATTTCAATGAAATTGGCATTCATACCAAAGAGGTGCTCAACAACTTGGAGACCACTAGCGGTAACCCCCAGATTAGCTACAAAGTCAGCACCCGCATTGCCTTCCCTATACACATGTTTGAAAGAAATATTCACAAAATAATTTAAAAAGAACTTAGTTTTACTGATGAAGTCTTCTATAGATATGGTAGGTCTGGATGAACCCTTCATACAAGAAATGATGTACAACAAATCTCCTTCCACTTCCAGAAGGTTGAAACCTTTTTCTTTTGCAATCTTCACCCCCAGTACAGAGTAGCTACCTCCACCACATTATTTGATTGTTGTCCAAGGTCAAAGAAATAAGCAAGAATAAAATGACCAAAAGAGTCCCGTATGACTCCTCCTCCCCCTGCTTTCCCAGATTCCCTTTAGCTACTCCATCAAAGTTGAGTTTTAGAGAACCTTCACAAGGAGGATTCCACTTAATCCCCAACCTGGGATTAGGCCTGTTTGTTTGAGGGTTCCTGAAACATTCCAATTCATTAAGAAATGTTGTTCATTATCCAGTATTTCCAATTCTTTATTCCTGAGGATAGAGAAATTGTTTCTAACTGCCTGAAAGAGGTTTTTATAGATAGTTTGATAGGAAGACTCTTGTTTTTGAATATCCTTCTATTTCTTTCCTTCCAGATTTCCCACCATAGATGACTTAAGCTCATGGCCCATAGATTTTTTAGCCCTTGACTATGAAAGGGGCTCTTCCATTGGTTCCAAGCTTCCTTTATATCTTTGGGGATGACCCAATTTACCGAGAAACAATCCAAAATGGAGGATAACAATTGATGTGCATACGGACATTCTAGAAACATATGGTTTACTGATTCCATTTTTCTTTTGCATAGCACACATCTATTAACCCATTGGAGTCCTCTTTTTACAAGATTATCAACCGTGAGGATTTTATTTATAAAAGTGAGCCAACTAAACACATTAACCTTTGGTGTTATATTCTTGTTCCAAATCTTTCCAGCCATTAAATCTTCTTCTCTAGTTTGTCCCTAAAAAAAAGGCCATAGGCTGATTTGACAGAAAAATTTCCACATGGTTCCTTATCCCAAATGATTCTATCTTGGTCCTTGCTATTAGATGATACATAATTTTTTAAAAACTCATTGATCCCTCTCAATTGATCATTTAGTTCATGTCTATCCAATTCTATAATTTTCCATGTCTGAAAACTCTCTTCATTAGCCATGTAGTTGTTTACTTTTTCTCCATACTTAGCTTCCAGTAATGCAGAGATTTGTGGAAATTTATCTTGAAGGGTGAAGTCTCCAGCCCATTTGTCTTTCCAAAAACCTATCTCATTGCCTCTTCCTATTTTCCATCTGCTGCCCTTATTCAGAATTTCTTTGGCCCAGTTAATGGCTTTCCATATGCATGAGCCATTGAAAGTTTCTGTTTAAACATCCATCTTTTATCATTATCATCCAGCCAATATTTTTTCTTAAGAATTCTGGCCCAAACTCCATTTTCCTTTGTTAGTCTCCATCCAATCTTAGCAAGTAGAGCTTTATTCATCTTGGACCAATCTCTGAGACCAAGTCCTCCAATCTTTTGGGTCTACACACTCTGCTCCAGGAAACTAAAGGGATTCTATCTTTACTTTTTGTGCCACTCCATAAAAACCTTTTTTGGATCTTTTCCAACCTTCCCCAATTGTAACAGGAAGTTGGTATCGGGACATGGCATACACTGGAAGACTCTGGAAAGAGCTAATTATATTAATAACATATTAATAACATCTAATTGTATTATTAAAAATTACAAATAGAATGATTAATTAAATTATAGTGTAAATTATCCTATCAAATAATATTAAATACAATAATTATTATTACCAAAAAACTCGACATTACTATATTAACTAGAAACATATTAATAACATCTAATTATATTATTAAATTTTATAAATATAATGCTTAATTAATTATAGTGCATTTTAAAATTATAAAAAATACAATAAAACTTTATAAAACTAATTAACGACATTAACAACATTATTTCAAAAAATTAGAAATTAAAGAATATGTATTTAACATATGATATTAGGATTAAAGAAAATTAATTAATTAACAACATTAATTAATAATACTAATAAATAAATACCAGAATTATTATTGCCAACAAACTTACATTACCATATTAACTAGAAAAATATTAATAACATCTAATTTATATGATCAAATGAAAATTAAATAATATTAAAAATATAATTAAATTTTATTTCAAAACTTCATATGGGCATTTGTCTACTCGAATGGGCATGACATGAAGATGAAGTGGATTGTGCCCCATTTGGAAATGAAAGGAAAATGAGATGTTATTCTTCACATTGAGAAGAGTTAGAAATATTCATTTTTTGTTTTTCATGGAGAGAGAGAGAGACCAAAAGCTAGAGAATAAACACTATAAAGGTTGTCAGAATGTGCCTTTCCATTGCAATCGTCTTCCTTCCATGCAAAATGGGGAACAATCCAATAGTAAATGTTTGTTTGTTCAAGAATGGACAAATGCCCATATTTCTAAATGCCTACAACTATTCCTAAAACAAAATAATGAACTACGTAAGGCTTGATCCCCCTCAAGATGGTATTTAACAAAACATGTTAATTAAAATCAATTTAATACAACTATGAGCTATGAGAATGGGCACTTTCCATTTCTAAATCAATTTAATACAACTATGAGAATGGGCATCTACCCAAGGGTATGTAGTGCAACACTTGGCGAAGCCATGATACCCATTCCTAAAACAAAATAATAGAGCTACATAAGGCTTGATCCCCCTCGAGATGGTCTTTAACAAAATATGCTAATTACTCCAATATGAGAATGGGCATCTGCCATTTCTAAATCAAATTGATACAACTATGAGAATGGGCATTCCCATGTATATGGTATTTAACAGAACATGTTAATTACTCAAATATGAGAATGAGTATTTTCCATTTCTAAATCAAATGGGCATCTACCTAGAGATAGTCTTTAACAAAATATGCTAATTACTCCAATATGAGAATGGGCATATGCCATTTCTAAATCAAATTGATACAACTATGAGAATGGGCATCCCCCTAGAGATGGTCTTTAACAAAATATGTTAATTACTCTAATATGAGAATGGGCATCTATCATTTCTAAATCAAATTGATAAAACTATGAGAATGGGCATCTACCATTTCTAAATCAAAATGATACAACTAATCAAATAAGAATATCCCAAGATATGATATTTAATAAAATATGACAATTACTCCAATATGAGAATGGGCATCAACCATTTCTAAATCAAATGGGCATCCCCCTAAAGATGGTCCTTAATGAAATATGCTAATTACTCCGATATGAGAATGTGAATCTTCCAATACTAAATCAAATTGATACAAGTATGAGAATGGGCATCCCACTAGAGATGGTCTTTAACAAAATATGTTAATTACTCCAATATGAGAATAGACATTTGCCATTTCTAAATCAAATTGATATAACTATGAGAATGGGCATCTACCATTTCTAAATCAAATTAATATAACTATGAGAATGGACATCCCCCTAAAGATGGTCTTTAACAAAATATGCTAATTACTCCAATATGAGAATGGGCATATGCTATTTCTAAATACAAAGAGCATACCCCTAGAATTGGTATTTACAAAAATATGCTAATTACTCCAACATGAGAATCGACATCTGCCATTTCAAAATCAAATTGATATGAGTATGAGAATGGGATTATTCCATTTATAAATCAAATTAATGCAACTATGAGAATGGGCACATGCCATTTCTAAATCAATTTAATACAACTATGATAATGGGCATCTGCCATTGATATTATGATAACAGGTATCTTCCATTTCTAAAAATAATAATAGAGCTACATAAGGCTTGAAAACCCTCGAGATGGTATTTAAAAAAATATGCTAATTACTATGAGAATGGGCATCTTCTATTTCTAATTCAAATTAATACAAATATGAGAATGGGGATATGCCATTTCTTAATCAATTAAATACAACTATGAAAATGGGCGTCTATCACAGGGTATGTATTACAACACTTGGTGGAGCAAAGATGCCATTCCTAAAAAACCAAAAAAATAGAGCTATATAAGGCTTGATCCCCCTTGATATGGTCTTTAACAAAATATTCTTATTAGGAAGAATATGAGTGTAGACATTTGCCATTTCTAAATCAAATTAATATAACTATTCCTAAGAAAAAATTATAGAACTACATAAGGCTTGATCCCCCTCAAGGGTATGTAGTGCAGCACTTGGCAGAGGCATAACATGTCTCCACCAGGGATATTCCATCCTAAATAATATAATTTTATTCAAGATAAAATGAAAAAAATGTTTGTTTTTTTGTATGAAAGAATGAAAAATGGGCATCTGTTTACTTGAATGGGCATGACATGAAGATAAAGTATATAGTCCCCCATTTTTCTATGGAAGGAAAACCATATATAATTATTCACATTGAAAAGAGTTTAAAATATTATTTCTTGTTTTTAATGAAAAGAGAGAGACAGAAATTGAAAGACTAAACAAAAATTAGAGATAGAGGATTCATATCCCTTTAAGGGTATGCAGTGCAGCACTAGGCTCCTCCAGGGATAGTCCAGCAAATATGATACAATTATTAAGTCTATAAAGGTTGTCAGAATGTTTTTACACTACTCAAACATGAATTTGAATGAATATTGAGATGAGGTGAGATGGCAAGAAATGGTCCTCCTTCCATGCAAAATGGGGAACTACCCAATAGTAAATGTTTATTTGTTTGAGGATGGAAAAATGCCCATATTTCCTAACCATTATGTTTGAATGTATGGTGAATGGGATAATGTCTATTCTCATTATTATGAGTGGTCCAAGTCTTGTTTTAAAACAATTACCTTTAATTAATAAATACACGGTGGTAAATAATATATTTGCATGCTAGTCTCAATATGTCATGGTCTTAAACAATATATGTTAATTTATCCTATATGAAAATGGGAATCTACCATTTCTAAATCAAATTAATAGAACTATGAGAATGGGCATCTACCCAAGGGTATGCAAAGATAAAATTAGAAAAATGTTCGTATCAATTTCTTATAGCATCTTGATAATGGGCATATGCCCATTCTAATAATAGGAATCACAAATAAAAATAGGAATAAGGAAAATACATATGATCTAGCTACATAAGGCTTGATCCCCCTTGAGATGGTATTTAACAAAATATGCTAATTACTATGAGAATGGGCATCTGCCATTTCTAAATCAAATTAATACAACTATGAGAATGGGGATCTGCCATTTCTTAATCAAATAAATAAAACTATGAGAATGGGAATCTACCCAAGGGTATGTAGTAAAACACTTGGTGGAGCCAAGATGCCCATTCCTAAAACAAAATAATAGAGCTACATAAGGCTTGATCCCACTTGAGATGGTATTCAATTAAAAATGCTAATAAGGAAAAATATGAGTATCGATATCTACCATTTATAAATCAAATTAATATAACTATTCCTAAAATCCATTTCTTAATCAAATAAATACAACTATGATAATGGGCATCCGCCCCATGGTATAAGATACAACACTTGGTGCAGCAAAGATTCCCATTCCTAAAATAAAATAATAGAGCTACATAAGGCTTGATCCCCCTCGAGATGGTCTTTAACAAAATATGCTAATTAGGAAAAATATGAGTATGGACATCTGTCATTTCTAAATCAAATTAATATAACTATTCCTAAAACAAATAGAACTTCATGGGGATTGATCCCCCTCTACGATATGTATTGCCACACTTGGTGAAGGAAAAACATGTCTATGTCAAGGATATTCTGGCCTAAACGATACAATTTTATTCAAGATAAAATGAAAATAAATGTTGTTTGTTTGTATGAAAGAATGAAAAATGGGCATTTGTCTACTCGAATGGGCATGACATGAAGATAAAGTAGATAGTTCCCCATTTTGATATGGAAGGAAAACCAGATGTTATTCTTCACATTGAGAAGAGTTGGAAATATTCATTGTTGTTTTTCATGAAAAGAGAGAGACCAAAAGTGAAAGACTAAACAACAATTAGAGATAGAGGCTTCATATCCCTTTAAGGGTATGCATGTTGGGGTGTGGAGCCTATTTTTGTTTTTCTACATTTAGTATTGATGTGTTGGATTTTTATGGTTAATTTTGGAGACTTCAAGAGCATTCTAGAGTTATATACTATTTTCATGTTGTGATGTTGTTGTCACGTTGATGTTAAGTCGTTGTTAATTGGTTGTCAACACCGTGAAAATTTTTCCTACTGTGGGAAGTTGAAAGGTTATGACTTTCAAGTTTCTAGGATTTGGTTTAGGACTTCTTAAAAGGATTGTAATCCTATAAATAGAGGTGTTAGGGTATGTTCAAGGTATCTTGAGTGTTCAAGAGGTCTTGAGTCTTAGTGATCAAGAGGTGATCAAGAGTGATCAAGGTTGAGCAATTGAGGTATCAATTGTGGTTTATATGTGGTTTAACATCTTTGGAATTCTGTTGAAATTTCATAATTGAGAGAAGACTCTGAGATTTTTTTACTCTTGTTGGTAATAAAATCGAGCAAGTTATTGGTGGACGTAGCCCACATTGTTTGAACCACATTAAATTTTGTCTTGTCTTCTTTTTGTGCATTGATTATGTATGATGTTATATTTCTGCAAGTATAATTCTACTAAATAGTTTCCTACTACTCTTGTGATTTGAGGAATTGTTTCCAAATATTTGTTCACTAACTCCTAACAACTGGAATCGAGATTTGGTGGGTTTTTTATGAAGTGATAAATCACGGGGAAGGTTTATCTTGAGTGGGAGCTATGGCGGATGAGGGTAGATCGAGGGTTGAGAAGTTAAATGAACAAAACTTTGGGTTATAAAAGATGAAAATGGAGGATTATTTTTATCAGAAGGACCTCCATGTTCCTTTGGCTAGAAAATCAAATAAACCTATAACTATGTCGAATGAGGATTGGGAGTTGCTGGATAGAAAGGTGCTCGGGGAAATTTATTTATGCCTTGCATATTT
The DNA here is from genome assembly GCA_018340775.1 of Taxus wallichiana var. yunnanensis. Classification (NCBI taxonomy): domain Eukaryota; kingdom Viridiplantae; phylum Streptophyta; class Pinopsida; order Cupressales; family Taxaceae; genus Taxus; species Taxus wallichiana. Next base: position 664,899,795 of record CM031234.1, on the reverse strand, counting down.
GATTTCTTTCTACATATCGTAGGAGAAAACCATGGAAGGTCTCATGAGTTTGTTGGGGAATTTATATAAAAACACCTATGCCTCTAATAAAATATTTTTGATGAAAAATTTATTTAATATGAAAATGTCTCGAAAATGGTTCTATTCATTGATCAATTGAATTAATTTCATACGATTGTGAGTATGTTAAACTCAGTAAAAATTAACTTTGATGATGAGGTCAGAGATCCGTTTATTTTTTTCTCCTTGTTAGATAGTTGGGACAACTTTGTTATGGTTTTAAGTAATTCAGTCTCTAATAATTCAAATCTGAATTTTGAGGATGTAGTAGGTGTGATCCTAAGCAAGGAAATGCGAAGGAAGAGCACCAAAGATTCTTCTACTTATGGAAATGCTTTGATGATGGAGAGCAGAGGGTGATAAAAGAACATAGGGAAAGGTAAGTGTTATCCAAAATGAGCCCCTTGCTCATTTTTGGCTAACCCCTTCATTCTTTCCTCTCTTGTTCCTCAGTCATAATTTTTATCCTTCAGAACTCAAAACCTTTTAGAAATGGAAACATTGGATAGAGATCTTTCTCAGCTTTCTAGAAAGGTAAGGTTTTCTTCCGACTCCATGTATTTTGAAGTTATGGCTCAGTGGAGTTTTTGTGGGAAAATTTCCCAAGACAACCCCGTCGGCCAATCGAAGTCACCACCTTAGCATCGGAACAAAGTGGAGGCGGGAGAAATTTTTTGGAAAATTTCCTAAGTGTTAGCACAATGGGAAACTTTCCCATAGAAAGCCCACAGTCAATGAGGATAGGCCACGTGTCACGGGGGTGTCGGAGCACCAGGAGTGGCAGGGAGAAGTGGGAAAATTTCCCAAAGGTTAGCGTAAAGGAGAAATGTTGCCCCCAAGGCCCGCAACTAGTAGGATCTTTCCATGTTTCCCAAGGCCAATGGAGCACGGGGAACGTTGGGAATTTTTCCCACAGCAAAATCAAAGGAAATATTGAAAGGGACAGCCTGCTCCCCAAAACATGAGCCAATAGGATCGTGCCACGTGTCCATATAGTGGCAAAAAACACAAGGCGAGCCCGCAGAGAAAAACAAAAGGAAAAGCCCACATCCGATGGGGTTGTGCAACGTGTCTAGGTAAAAAAAGATGGTTAAAAGCGATGGAAAATTTGGAGGAGAGGCTCGCGACGAATCGGATCATGCCACGTGTCCTCGGAGCTTCGGCCGGCGGAGAATTTTTGGAAAATTTTCCAAAGGCCGAAACAATGAAAAATGAAGTAGGAAGGGCCCGCAACTAATCAAAATGTGCCACATGGCATCAGAATAGCGGGGCATGGATATTTTTACGGAAATTTCCCTAGATGCAAAAAGTGGGAAAATTTCAAATTTTGGCCGCACAACCCATTTTTGCCCTGTTTTGTCATAAATTTTCAAATGAGCATAACTTTCAATCCAAAGCTTGGTTTTGTGTGTTCTTTATATCAATGGAAAGCTGGTGAAATTTTCTACATGATTCCAGGGTCAATTTTGATTTTTCATGGATTTTGAAGGGAGAAAATTGGAAACAACCTTTGACACGTGGAAATGAATAAACATGACATTTCAACCACCATTTTTAATGCAGCATTCCTCTCATTCTCTCCCAGCATGGTCAAAAATGTCATGGAATGGACTTTTAAGGATGCCCATGCTGTTTTATTACATTTTGGTTGGTGGTTGAAGCTGCTCTCATGTTTTCCCATGTTTCTCTCTCTTGAGCTCGAACAGGCATTGTAAATAGCCATATTTGGCTCATTTTGTGTTGGTTGGACATTTTTATGTTTTGCAGGCTCCCTCTTTCACCCTAGAAAGTGACTTTGTGGAATACTAGACCTATTTCAAAGCTCGTAACATATTTTCTTCCTTTCTGTTGATGTAATGCATGTATTTTAATATTGGAAATGACAATGCAAGCTCTGTGAATGAGTTTTAGTCCTCTTCTTGTGTTGTTTGATTCATCCATGATCTTTCATTACATTTTATTAGTTTTTGCATGATGTTTTGCTACATTTCTGTAATCTGTGTCAATTTGTAAAAGTAAAAATGCTCACCACTCCTTTGGTGCATCACCTTATTAGCATTAGTTTTAATTCTTTTACATTCTCTATCTCTATCCCCTTGGAATTTATAGTAGGATTTTGAGTTTAAACCTCTACAATTTTCAAGTAATACACCTAATCAGAGGAGTTGAGGAACCAACCTCTAACCTAGAGATTCTTTTCCCATTTTTACAAGTCCCACACTTGGGGAAAAGATTCAATGTTGTGCAATCACACTAGATGTCCAAATGTCAAACTAGAAATCTGATCAACATCTAGGGGTGTTGTTGGTTTGCACTAATAGTTTTGGCACGCCTGGTGGGACCTTAGAGGTCTTCATCTCCATTACGACAAAATTGATGTGCATTTATTGTAAGTTTATTTCTTAAAAGAGCCCCGAGTTGCACATCTAGCGATTCCAAGGAAGAATAATGAGCTGGTTTTAGCAAAGACAGACATGAAAACTCATGAGAAGAATTTCCACAAGGTCAAGAGTTGGAGAAGAAGAAGTATTGTTTGAGTATCTACAATTATCTCCAAGAAGAAGACCAAGAGGAATAAGAATCCAAATATCTCCATCCCCACCAAACAAAACTCTATCAACTCCTCCACCTAGTAGACCTTTCATCCAATCAACAAGGGTTCTAAGGCCAATCAGAATGGCACAACACAACCCCTATGTCAATTTCACTGGCAGCAGCCCACTTTCTCTCAATGCAGAAAATATAATCCCAGTTGTAGCACTGAAGAACATTCCATACTTTATTGGAGAGAATCAGACCACTCCTGGTGATCATGTCAAGGATATTGCTAATATTTGTGTAATCCATGAGATTGATGAGATGCGGAGTTCGTTGTCAAACTGCTGGCATCTTCATTCAAAGGGAAAGCTTTACAATGGTTTAGGAGCCTTGCTTTAGGCTCTATCCAAAATTGGAACTAGTTATGTATAGCCCTCCATGAGCAGTTTGGAGAAAAGGGAGATAACTTATCCCTTTTGGAACAATTGAAAACTATCAAGAGAGCTCCCAATGAGCAACTTATTGACTTTAACTTCATATTTCAAAGGACACGGGAGATAATTCCAATAAGAAGTAAGGGCCGACAAAGCAGAAGGTGATTTTCTATATTACCTTAAAGCTTTAAATTATGATATTTCTATGTTAATTCAATCCATGGGAGGCACAACTATCCTTGTTGCTTATAGCATTGCCATTAGAGCTGAAAATTGTTTGATCCAAGCTAGCAAGCTAGCTCCTAGGCCTCCCATGCCATTGTACCCAAATTTAGAAAGTCCAAGCACTAATCAAGCACCTAACCTAGCTCCTATTCCCACTCCTAGAAATCAGAATTCAAATGAAGCTTCTACTTCATCTTCTAGTGCTCCAAATGAACTTCAAGAAGTCATGAAGCAATTGCAAAATTTAGGTAATGAGCTGGTTACACTCAAAAGGCAGCAAGCCCAAAGTTTCAGACCTTCATATCAGCCTCAAGCTTAGCCTAACATGCTGCCATATCAACCTCAAAGACCACCCAATCTAGTTGCAAGTCAAAATCAATTTAGGCCTCCCGCCAATGAGACCATTTCAGCCCTATAATCCCAATGCTACATCTACCTCTAAAGCACTAGTGCCAGTGCAAAACAACATAGCTCAGGAGTATGATTGGTGTTTCCCATGTAATGAACCTCACAACTAGTCTATGTGCTTCAATGGTGCTCTAAATCAAGCCTTGATGGTAAAAACAACTAGTGTGGTGGGTGAAGGGAGTCAAGGAAATAATCAACAACAAGAAACATCTCAGCAATAATCAGCTCCAAATGATACCACACTTGTAAATTGGTAGGAAAAATACTTTTATGGTATGAATCAAACAATCTCTCAAAGTTTTGCAGCCAACACAAGGTCAAAAAGAATAAATTTGGGTGAAGGACATCCATTGGCTCCAAGTAATCCACAACCTTCTACCACTCCACAAACTGTTGGCAAACAAAATGTAGTCCCAAACATGCAAGGACCACCCAAACCAGCTCCTAAGCCAACCCAGATGCTAGTTTCTACTGCCCATGTGCAAGGAATAAATGTGTAGGCTAGAGGATAGCAGAGAGATGCTTCATCTCCATTCAACATCATTGATTAGATGAAGAAGACAAATGTAAACATATCAATGTGGGAATCACCATCCATCCCAAGCCATAATCAGATCTGAGCCTATAGCAAAATTTCACATTTAGCCTCACACTCCAAGCCAAATCAATACCAATTGTTTAACGTTTGATCAAGAGGATTATCCAAGAACCGATGAAGTGACACCAAGGTTGGAAGCATCCCATTTGACTCTTGATGAATGGGTAAGCAAGGTGCATGCTTTTGATCCTTATCAAGAAATAGAAGAATCTAAGATAGGATTCTATTGCATGCATGAAGAAAATAAGCCTATTCCTAGAATCACCAAGCCGGACCACAAGGATGAAAATGAGGTATGGCAATTGTACTGATGGATCAAGAAGTAGACAAGGTGCGAGAGGGGAGATATGCTTATTTTGCCTCAAGGATTTAGGTATTATTCAACTTTTAGATTTTAGTTTACATGTTCTAATAACACTGCTTTGAATACGAAGATTTGATATAAGGATTACATTGGTCAATCAAGAGAGGAATAAAGAACTTGCAAGTCTTTGGTGACAAAGTGATTTGATTTTCAACCAAGTTAAGGGGAAGCATGCTACCAAGAATTATCTACTCAAATTCTACAAAAATAGGGTGTGGGACCTCGTTGAAGATTTTGAGGGTTTTAGCATCAAGTACATCCCTAAAAAAGAGAACCAAGTGCTGATAGGCTTGCGGCATAGGATTGGAGCAGCCTTTGATGTTGTTGAAAGCATCAAGAAAGACAAAGTACAACTAAGCATTCATGTGATTGTAAGGCCTTGAGTGCTAGACAACAATGTAAGTTGGGAAGTGTTTGAAAAAATCAACAAATCATCCATTTCTTACAAGAGGAGGTGAGTTCGCACTAAAAATTAGGAAAAGTTAGAACAACAAAGTATGGTGATCAAGTGGTACAGTGAGAACCAACAAACTACCAAATGGACTTGTCACTCTGGAGTCCATTTTCAATCCTAATGATCAATTTAGGAAGGAGAAAGAAAAATCCAAGTCAAGGGAGAAGATTCGGTGCCCATCTTGGTGGGAGAAGGCGAGATCACTCTAAATTGGTAAAATGACAACCGAGTAAGAAAGGTATGAGTTCATACATCTTTGTCAAGAATTAATTGATTTGTTTTCTTGGAGCTATGAATATTTGAAAGGTTTCAATCCCAAGTTAGCTCAACACACTATTGAGCTGGACCCAAGTGCTAAACCCATCGGGAAAAAATAAAGACAAATAATCCACACATGGACCTTCTCATGAGAAAAGAATTGAATAAGTTGATAGAGTCAAGTATCATATTCCCTATCAAGCATTATCATTGGGTGGCCAACTTGGTTCCAGTTAGAAAGAAGAGCGGAGAAATCAAATTGTGTGTTGACTTCAGATATTTGAATAGAGCATCTCTCAAGGATCATTACCCACTTCCTTCTATGGAGCAGATTTTACAAGTTTTTGTTGGCTCTGAAAGGTTTTCATTTCTTGATGGCTATTCAAGGTACAATCAGATTATGGTGAAAGTAGAGGATCAGTTCAAGACAGCCTTTACAACCAAATGGGGACTTATGTATACAGGAAAATGCCATTTGGGCTGTCCAACGCTGGAGCTACATTCCAAAGGGAAATAGACATAGAATTCAAGGATTTGATTAACAAAATGGTGCTGATATATCTAGATGATATCACTGTTTTTTCAAAAAATGCAGCAGACCATCTCTTTCATTTGAGACAAGTGTTCCAAAGGTGTAGAAGATTTGGGGTATCCTTGAATCCCAAAAAGTGTATATTACTAGCTCATGAAGGAAAGCCCCTTGGCACATTGTCTTCAAAGAAGGATTAGCAATTGATCCAGAAAGAGTTGAAGCCATAAGAGCACTACCATTGCCAAGCCACAAGAAATCCCTTCAAAGTTTCTTGGGAAGGATAAATTTTGTTCGAAGGTTTGTCCCAAATTTTGTAGCCCTAGTCAAGCCTATCACCAAGATGTTAAAGAAAAGCATACCTTTCAAATGGAAAAAAAAAGGCAAGGCAAGTTTTGAAGCAATCAAAGAGGCCATCTCACAAGCCCCAACTCTCATTAACCCATATTTCTCCAAGGATTTCATCCTCTATGCATTTGGAGGTGATGATACTATTTCTACAATTTTGGTACAACAGAACAAAGACAATGATGAGCAGCCAATTTCTTTCTTCAACCAAATCATGGAGTACTATGAGGTGAGATATTCTTTCATTGAGAAGCATGGTCTTGGCAGTAATTAGGATCTTGAAGAAATTTAAGCATCTAGTTTGAAACAAGGTTCAATTTCTGGTTTCTCATGTGGGAGTTAAAGACTTCCTCCTCAATAAAGACCGAATGAAAAGAGAACAGGTGGATTACTCATGTCATGGAGTATGACATTGAGATAAAAATTATGAATTTGGTCGAGAGGAAAAGGATTGTGTGACTACCTGGTCTTGAACAAACAAGAGGAAGCATGCAATGCGAAAGAGGTTGTTTTGGTGTTGCAAGATAGCCATGAGCAAGGAAGCACTCAAGAAGAAAATGACGGTGTCCTCACTCCTTATTGGACCAAAGACATAATGCACTTCCTACACACAAGCCTATGCCCTCTAGAGATGAAAAAACCAAAAGGAGACACTTCAGATTTCTAGTTGTCTCATATGCCCTTGTTGATGGTGTTTTATTCAAAAGGGATGTGAATGGAGTGATGTTGAGATGCATTGGTACAAATCAGATTCACAGAGTGTTGGAAGAGTTCCATGGTGGATCAGGTGGTGGTCATTTTTACCAAGAGTGACAGCTCTCAAGATCATGAGGGCTAGCTATTATTGGCCCAATATTTTTAGTGATTATTATGCATGGATCAAGAGGTGCAAGAATTGTGTATTCTTCACGGTTAGGAGAGAGACTAGCTTCCCTTCCATTGCATCTAATTTCAGCTGACCAAAAATTCATGCAATGGGGTTTGGAATTCATTGGAGTCTTTAACCCAAATTCAAGCCAAGGACACAAGTGGATTCTAACAACAACAGATTACTTCACCAAGTGGAGTGAGGTAGTAGCACTCAAGGAAGCAAATGAACCTAGCATCCTGGACTTCTATGAGGGAATAACAACCACATTTGGCATACCTACTACAATAATATCAGATAATGCATTGGCATTCATTAGATCCAAGGTAACTAAATGGGCTGTCAATAATGGGATCTACCTAAGAACTTCATCAAATTATTCTCCTCGGGGGTAATGGCCAAGTGAATCTACAAACAAGAACTTGTTAAGAATCATCAAGAGGACTCTTGATGAAAATCGAGGTCTTGGCATACCAAATTGAAATCAGCCTTGTGGGTTGATAGGATAAATCCCAAGAGATCTACGGGTAATTCTCCATTCAAGCTTGTTTATAGAAGAGAGACAATTTTTCCCGTGTCACTTGAGCTGCCAACATTGAAACTCATGAAGCAATTGGAGTTGTTGGAGTTTGGACCCGTACGGAGTTAGGTATGCAGAATTGATGGAGCTCCAAGAAATCAAAAATTAGGCATCCCAAGCAATGGAGAAAGATCAAGCCTTGATTAAGAATAATTTTGATAGAAAGGTCAAGGATAGTGAAGGAGTGTAGGATGAAGACCTGGAAGGAATTCACGAGCATCGAATAGTTGCACTTCACCAAGTGTAGGAGTTGCGAGATTGAAGCAAGTGAGCATCAACCGAATGTGCATGCAAAGATTCGACAAATGGGTAGAACCTGGTTAAGCCATAAAACTCTCCTCTATCTCATAGATCAAATGGGGTGTACATATAGGAGGTGCTGAGTAACCCCCAGTGCTGCAATCATGACAACTCAAGTAGAGAGGGTAAGTTACATTCCCAGAATAGAAGTGTAACTCCCAATGACGCATATGACACACTAACGTGTAAGGGAATCTCATAATGACCCCTAAATGACGCGTGGACCTATGATCTCACCTAAGTGAGATGACTCACCTAATGATGTGGAAAATACACACACTAACACCCCCCCTTCATCGTAACTTAGGATGAGGCGGTAAGTCAAAAATGAGAAATGGATCCCAAAGACAAAGCTGGTGAGGTACCCATGCACAAGAAAAAGGTCCTAAGTAGTGAAGGAAAACCCGGTGGGAAAAACATCCACCACAAGAGAACAAAATACTCTCTAATCTAAGAAAGATGCCAAATATGGTTATGGCCATAGACAAGCTTGAAAAGGTACCCATGTACAAAGAGGAAATCTTTTAGAAAGAAGAAGAAGAGAGAAGAAGAGGGAGATGAGAGGAATGCGAGAAGATGCCATAGACGAATCGAACTTTGCAGCTCTAGGAAGTCTCCCAAGAAGAATGTCGATGACGAGTTCATCTACCTCTGGATTGAAGAAGAGCCACCTACAACGAACTGTGTGCCTGCCCTTAGGAAGGACAGAAATGACGTGTTGGAAGTCGACCACTCCACAAAGGAAACTGAAGGCAGCAACATGAAGAACTTTGAGTCTGGTGCATGGAAGTGTGACATAGGTCTAGTGAGTGAGTGCCAAGAAACCAAAGGTAATGCCATGTGCATAGAACTATCAGAGTGAAGAGGAACACCCTGCAGAAAGGATGTCCAAGTGATGTGAAGGGAACAAAACATCCTCCACAATAGAAAAGGGATCCATAGCTGAGGGTGGATCAATGAAGGTCTCTGGAAATGTGGAAGTGACATGATTCCCGGAAGGGGCACTCCCAACAACAGAGATGATGAACTCCTCTAAAACACCTGTAGATGGATGAGGGACTTGTAGTGCATCACAAGTAGACTCTGTAAAAAGACGACTAAGGTCAGGCAAATACTCATCCCAATGAGGGGGCTCAACAAACAGAAGAGCGATGTATGATAGGTATGAGTCATCCAATGAAGGTAGAGGAGTGAAAGGGGCCTCGCACACTGGAAGTGGAAAGGAGGCTAGTGTAATGACACCGTGTGAGGCGAGTAGAGACTGCTAGATATCTAATGAGATGTGGCGGTGACAAAAATGTCGAAATAGTGAGAGAAAGAGGAGAAGAGTCCTCTGTAGTACTCTTGACATCAGAATTGGATGCACAATCCTCGTCATCAGAAGTAGAACCAAGCAAGCCTATGTTAGTTGAACTATCATCACATGAATAAATGGAGGAGAAAACTAAATCAGTAGAAAGCAACAATGGTGATAGTATGTAAAGGGTCTCCATAGAGGGATTGAATAATGCTCCAGACACGGTGAGGTGGATCTGAGTCTGCCACGTGAAACTAGAGAGAATGAGAGACATGCATCATCATGTGACCAAATACATGGTCACAAGTGTCGAGGAATTCCTCTAGATGACGATGATCAGCGGGTGCAGGAACTGGCCCAAGCAAGAAGGGTAAAAGACCCTCGTGGGCGAAGTAACGTTCCATGGAAGCACACCAAGCTGAATAGGTCTCTCTCCCGGTGAGAAGTGGCGGAGGCTGTAAGGTGATCCTACGATGCTCACATCTAGAAAGAGCACTCTCCATGATGAAAAAATGCAAGATGCAAGGTGCAAGACGTCGGACTCGGCCGATAATGCGTCTGCGTGTGTAGGCCCAAGAGTACAAGCAACCCCGAATGTGGCACTTTATAAAAGTAGTGTGTTTACAAAACTATTAATCCCATCATGTAATGTGTGAAAAATCATGCAACTTTGACTAAGGAAGTGCTCAAAAATGAGTAGCGAGTCAAAAGTTATGGCATAAATACAATTCCCGCAACTGATGGAAAAATGCACTAGATACTGTAAACACATTAAAAAAGTACACGAGATGGGTGCAAAGGGTATCGTGTGGGTACTCGTTGGAAATGGCACAAAATTTTAACAGGGGTTTGTTTTGACTACGAGGGGGTTAGCCTCCTGCCAACCCGGACCTCGCCCTCCGTCTTCGACACACGAATGAAGGACATAATACAAGCCAAAATAGAAGCCCAAAATTAATACAATGCCATGTAAATGTTTTTAATCCTTAAAACATTAAAAACAGTTTGTTTTAACCTCCAAACAAGACTAAAAGGTAAATGTGGGGGCCCACGTTGAAGTCGGGTGGAGAGCAGCTAGCTGTGGAAGCCCACGTGGAGAGAGAGAGGCCCAATGCACTGAGCTGCTTGATGTAACCAGCTGTTTTGTAGGTTGGAGAGAGGTGGCCACATGCTGGGCTGTTTGGAGAAGTTACCAGCTAGCAAGAACAGTAACCAATGCAACTTGTAACCGCCAAGGAAGACAACAAATCAAAAAAACGTTTTTCCAATGCTGAGCAGCAAAAAAACATTTTTCAACGCATGTGGCTAGGTTTGAAGGTTCGTTGGAGGTCGCTGGAGGCTGTGTTGGTGAGATAGAAGGTCTGAGGCACGTGGGAGAGCAGCAGAGATCCCAAACCACCAAAAATGCCAAAAAAGCTAGAAAAATGATGTCTTTGGGTGTGGAGGTCAACAAAAATGTTTTTCTTAAACGGTGCACGAAATGAGTGGAAGGAGGAGAGCCCACGTGGAGGAGAGATGCTGGAGGAACCACGAGTAGCTATGCAACCACCCAAAAATGATCTGCAAGGAGAAAAAAACATAGGTCTGCAAGAAAAAATGTGCTAGAGCTGAGAATAACGTTTTCCAAAGCAAAAAAGGTAGGTGGAGCAGCAGGTTGAAATGCCCAAGGAGCAGGTGCGTGGAGATGGAGCAGGTTGGAGCCAACACGCTGGGAGAAATGAAGTGTTTTCATGAGCAGGTAGCTAGAGGAACCACGTGAGGCTGGCTGGAGCTGAAATGGAGCAAAAAAGACCACTCCCAAGCTGTCTATAGTGCAAAGGTAACTTGCAACGAACCACTAATGCATGAGCCAGTAAAGACATGAGCACAATGCACATCGGTGGAGCACAAAACACTGGTGAGCTCGGGAAAGACTAAACTCAAAAATCTGCAACCCGTGAACTTTGAAATGCACCCCGGAACACATAAAACACATGTAGATCCAACCATGAACCACGAACAACCGAGTGGAGGTATAAGCACTCGAATCAATGCACTAAAGCACATAATGGAATATCCATTACGACACACACAACGAGAACTGGATATCACACCGAAGTTTGAAAAACACACGAGCAACTCGAGGAGTGTGCGGATCCACAAGATCTACTCGATACCATGAAGGAGTGTAGGACAAAGACCTGGAAGGAATTCACAAGCATCGAATAGTTGCACTTCACCAAAGTGTAGGAGTTACGAGATTGAAGCAAGCAAGCTTTGTAAAGCAATGTGCATGCATATGAGATCTCAAGATTTGTAAAGTGGATTGGAATGGAAGCCTTAGCTTAGCTTGTATTGGCTTAACATAGATCAAAAGAGATGGTGTACATATAGGGGAGTGAATGTGTAACTCCCATGTAAGAGAAGATTCCTCCATAATGGAGAAGAGGAGTTACTTTCCCAAATGAGAATGTAACTCCTATGACATTGATTACACATATGACAGATTACAGAAGAGAATCTATCATAACTAAGATGACACCTAGATCCATGTCCGGCTAAGTGAGATGACTCACGGTGAGGTGGACTAACACTAAATAAGTGAATAAGTATACCACCTACACCAACAGATAGATCTTTCCAAGTTGGAGATCTAGTGTTAAAATGGGATGTAGACAGAGAAAAACCAGGGAGGTATTCAAAATTTGATGCCATTTGGAGTGGCCCCTACATGGTCACAAAGTGTAAGGATAACAATGCCTTCCAATTGTCCACATTGGATGGTGAAGAATTACAGATTCCAGTCAATGGAATCCATCCAAGCATTACTTCTTGAAAGAAATTCTCCACCTTGTACATATTAGCTTAGGTTTTCATTCCTCCAAATGCTTATGCACATTGTTTTGTTGTAGATTAGCTTTACTTTCACTAAGTGCTTTCGCACAAGCTTGTTATTCTAGGAAATGTGTTTTATAGAGGCCTTGCTCCAGTTGTCGAGATGGTGTTCTATCCTCCCCTTCCTCCTTGCATTGTTCTAATTAGTTGGGGTACCAAGCAGAGAATTTGATTACTCCATGCCTAATGGATTACTTCAGGCAACCGGTAACTTCATCCAGCAGACGAGATGACCCTCCGACTCGCCAAAATTATTATCCAAAATGAGCCCCTTGCTCATTTTTGGCTAACCCCATTCATTATTTCCTCTCTTGTGCCTCAATTGTAATTTTTTATCCTTTAGGCACTCAAAACCTTTTAGAAATGGCACTATTAGATAGAGCTCTTTCTCAGCTTTCCAGAAAGGTAAAGTTTTCTTCCTAACTCCATGTATTTTTGAAGTTATGGCTCGACGGAGTTTTTGTGGGAAATTTTCCCAAGACAACCCCGCCGGCCATTCAGAAGCTGCCACGTCGGCATCGGAGCAAAGCGGAGGTGAGAGAATTTTTGGAAAATTTTCTAAGTGTTGGCGCAATGGGAAATTTTCCCATAGAAAACTTGCAGCCAAAGTGAGGTCGAGGCCACATGTCCCGAGGGTGTTGGAGCACCGGGAGTGGTGGGGAGAAGTGGGAAAATTTCCCAAAGGTTAGCGCAAAGGAGAAATGTTGTCCCCAAGGCCCACAACCAGTAGGAGCTTGCCACGTGTCCCAAGACCAGCGGAGCATGGGGGAAAGTTGGGAATTTTTCCCAAAGCAAAATCAAAGGAAATATTGAAAGGGAGATCCCGCCCCCAAAACCTGAGCCAATAGGATCGTGCCATGTGTCCATGTGGCGGCAAAAAACACAAGGCGAATCCAAAGAGAAAAATGAAAGGAAAATCCCATGTCCAATGGGGTTGTGCCACGTGTCTAGGTCATAAAAGATGGTCAAAAGTGATGGAAAATTTGGAGGAGAGGCTCAGAATTTAATTGGATCATGCCATGTGTCGTCAAAGCTTGGTGGCGAGAGAATTTTGGAAAATTTTCCAAAAGCTAAAATGATGAAAAATGAAGCAGAAGGACCCACAACCAATCGAACGTGCCACGTGGTACCAAAATGGCGGGCGTGGAGATTTTTGAGGAAATTTCCCCATATGCAAAAAGTGGGAAAATTTCAAATTTTTGGCCCACCAACCCATTTTGGCCCTATTTTGCCCTAAATAATCAAATGAGCATAACTTTCAATCTAGAGCTTGGTTTTGTGTGTTCTTTATATCAATGGAAAGTTGGTGAAATTATCTACATGATTTTTGGGTCAATTTTTTGTTTTGGTGGAGTTTGGAGGGAGAAATTGGAAAACACCTTTGGCACATGGAAATGAACAAAATCAAATTTCAACCACCATTTTTAATGCAACATGGTGGCATTCTCTCCCAACATGGTTAAAAACGTCAGGGAATGGACTTTTAAGGATGTCCATGTTGTTTTATTACATTTTGGTTGGTGCTTGAAGCTACTCTCACGTTTTCCCATGTTTCTCTCTCCTGAGCTCGAATGGGCATTGTAAAAATCCAGATTTGGCTCATTTTGTGGTGGTTGGACATTTTTATGTTTTGCGAGGCTCCCTCTTTCAACCTAGAAAGTGACTTTGTGGAATACCGGACTTCTTCAAGATCAGTAACATATTTTCTTCCTTTCTGTTGACGTAATGCATGTATTTTAATATTGGAAATGACAATGCAAGCTCTGTGAATGAGTTTCAGTCCTCTTCTTGTGTTGTTTGATTCATCCATGATATTTCATTACATTTTATCAGTTTGTGCATGATGTTTTTCTACATTTCTATAATCTATGTCAATTTTCAGAAGTAAAAATGCTCACCACTCCTTTGGTGCATCACCTTATTAGCATTAGTTTTAATTCTTTTGCATTCTCTATCTCTATCCCCTTGGAATTTATAGTAGGATTTTGAGTTTAAACCTCTGCAATTTTCAAGTAATACACCTGATCAGAGGAGTTGAGGAACCATCCTCTAACCTGGAGATTCTTTTCCCATTTTTACAACTCCCACACTTGGGAAAATATTCAATGTTGTGCAATCACACTAGATGTCCAAATGTCCAACTAGAAATCTGATCAACATCTAGGGGTGCTGCTGATTTTCACTAAGGAAAGTAACCATGGGAAGTTGAATGATCATGGAAGGTCAAAGTCCAAGAGAAAATAGAATTTTGGCACCGAGGGAAGGTTGGTCATGCTAAGAAATATTGTTGGGATCTTTGAGATAAGAAGAACAAGAAGGAGGAAACTAAAGAGGTTAATGTTGTAGTAGGTGATGTTTGTCATGATGCCTTTTTCTTTATTTAGATAATATAGTTGAGTCTTGATTGCTAGATTCAGGGATTCTTTCCATGTCACCCCACATAGACATTACTTTACTAATTTTGTGCATGGATATTTTTGACATGTATATCTTCTTGATGATTAACCATGCAACATAGTAGGGAAAGGTTGTGTTCGGTGAAAATGTAGAATCAAAACACATGGCTACTTAAGCATGTTAGACAAGATCTTAAGTTAAGGTGGAACTTGATATCGTAGAGGTCAGCTAGGCGGTGATTCTGTACAATCATTTTACAAAGTGGATTCTTTGAAGGTTAGCAAGGGAGCTATTTTGGTTGTAAGAGATAAGAAAACAAGTACTTTATATTTAACCAAGGTGGTGTTGATTATCATAATTTATTTGTTATAGATGGAGATGCAACTTTTTGGCACGGAGACTCAATCATATGAGTCAAAAGGGTATGCAAATTATAAAGGATGGGTTTCCTAGATTAAAGGAGTTAGAATTGGAATTTTGTGAGGAATGAGTTTATGAGAAACAAAATCAAGTGATATTACTCAAGGTTAGACCTATGAAGGAGGATAAGTTAGATTTAGTGCTAATATATGTTTGGGGGCTAGTTAAGGTAAACTTTATTAGTGGTTCATGGCATTATGTCACTTTCATTGATGATGCAACTAGAAAATTTTGGGTATATTGCATTAGAAAGAAATATGATGTGTTTGAAAATTTCAAAATATGGAAAGACTTGGTTGAGAATGAAACATGTATCAAGTTAAAATGTATCAAGTCGAGATAGTGGAGGGGAATATTACAAGTAATGAATTTCTTAGTTATTGTTTGGTAAATGGGATTTACAGGAAAAGAATGGTTCAAGACTCCATGAGAAAATAAAGTGTCGAGAGAATGAATAGGATAATCATGGATTGTGATAGGTACATGAGGTTAGATGTAGGGTTGCCACTCATGTTTTCGGTGGAATAGGTAAGCATAATTTTTTATCCGATTAAGATAGGACCCTCTATGGCCTTGGATGGAGGTATACCCGAGGAGGCTTGGTCCTGTCAGTAAGAAAATTTATTAATTGTTTCTTAGAGTATTTGGATGTGATGTATTTGTTCACATTGATAAATGTGATAGGACCAAGTTAGAGGATAATTATGAGAAATACACCTTTCTTGGATATGGTGAGGATGACTTTGGTTTTTGTGTTTGGATTCTTAAGGAAAATAAAACAATTTGGTCTAGAGATATTGTCTTTAATGATAAAGTCATGTAGAAAAATAAGTTATAGGAACAAAAAAGGAATCAATGAAATAATACATTTTGTTTGAGGAAATTGTGGACAAAAAAGTGTCCAAAGGGCCAGTTCAAGTGCAACATGTTTTGGCATAGCCAGTTCAGGAACCTACTCATTAGGAACCGCAAAATCTTAAGGTGAGAAGGTCTTCTAGGGTAAGAAGGGAAAGTGAACGATTTACTCCATCTTTGAATTATTTATTAATCACTGATAGTGGAGAGACAAAGTGCTTTGAGGAAGCAATGCGGGTAGATGATAGGAAGAAGTTAGATAAGACCATGGATGAAGAGTATAGATCTCTTATGGAGAACCAAACTTGGGATTGTATGGAGCTACATGAGGAAAAGAGAGCATTGTAGAACAAGTGGTTGTACAGAATCAAAGAGGAATATGGAGGAAGGAAAAGATACAAGGCCCAGATGGTGGTCAAGGATTTGCACAAAACAAAGCTATAGACTTTGATGAATATTTTTGTTGTTGTTATAATGAATTCTATTAGGATTGTTCTTGGTTTGGTAGCAGAGAAGACTTGCACTTAGAGAAGTTGGATTTGAAGACTACATTCTTTCATGATGAGTTGGAGGATGAATTAGATATGCAGAAACCACAATGTTATAAGGTCAAAGGGAAGGAGATGTTAGTGTGCAAATTGAAGAAGGTATTTTATGGCTCGAAACAATCTCCATGGTAATGGTATGAGAAGTTTTCTAGTTTTATGCTGGAGAAGGATTACTCTAGGTGTCACTCAGGCCATTGTGTGTACATCAAGAAGTTTCTTGATGCTAGTTATATTATTATATGCCTGTATGTGGATGATATGCTTGTTGCAGGAAGAAATGCATGAAATAAAGGTACTCAAGAAGAAGCTATGTGAATCCTTTGCTATGAAGGATTTGGTGGAAGAAAAAAAAATCCTTGGTATGAGAATAACTCAAAAAAATAAGGAGAGGAAGTTTGTATTATCTCAAGAATATTACATAAATAAGGTCTTAGAGAGTTTTAGTATGTAGGATGTTAAACCAATTGGTACTCCTTTGGCGAGTCATTTTAAATTATAAAAGGAGTAGAGCCCCAAGACTGAGGAGGATAAGATCCAAATGTCTAAGGTACAATACTCATCAATGGTTGATAGATTGATGTATGATATGGTATGCACTAGGAATGACATTTCCCATGTAGTGGGAGTAGTGAGAAGGTTTATGAGTGATCCAGGTAGAGAGAATTGACAGGTAATGAAGTGGATCCTTTGGTATTTAAGAGGGACCAAGGGAGTGATATTTTGTTTCGGTGGATTAGACACTACATTTTTTGGATATGTAGTCTTGGACATGGTAGGATATTTAGACATCACGAGGAGCATGAAAGGTTATGTATTTATAGTTGTTGATACAATGGTAAGTTAGATTTCATGGTTACAAAAGGTTGTGGCTTTTTCAACCATAGAGGAAAGAAAGGAGATGATTTTTCTACTGCATTTTCTTGATGAGTTGGGTCATAATAAGAAAGTTGGGAGACTCGTACAGTTATAGTCATAGTGCTATTCATTTGGAGAACTCCAGTTTTCACTCTAGGATGAAGCAAATTTAGCTGAGATATCATTTCATCAAGGAAACTTTAGAAGAAGATAAGTTAAAGTTGGAAACGATTCATACCAATAGAAATCCTATGGATATGATGACCAAGGTGGTCACAAGGGAAAATTTGAAGTTTTTTTCAACTTTGATTGGCCTTCATGGTTGATAATGAAGGGTTGGGAATTTTTCTTAGTGGAAACAGTCTCCAAGTGGGAGATTATTGGGGTGTGGAGCCTTTTTTTGGTATTCTAGAATTAGTATTGATATGTTGGAGTTCGAATGGTTAAGTTTTTCAGTCATAGAGGAAAGAAAGGAGATGATTTTTCACTGTAGTTTCTTGATGATGGATATTTTATGATATTAGTATAGTTATGGATTAAAAATATAAATGATGTAATAGTGATTTTGGTGTTGTTGTGATTCATTGTATAGTTAAATTTTTTGATTTTATTTGTATCATATTGGATGTTCTAATATGGCCACGAGATTAAAGGAGGTATTTGCATTTTTAAAGGTTAAAAATATCACAACAAAAGATCGGGGGATCGAGACCAACCAAAATAGAATTATAGGTGAATTCGAAAAGGTCACCATGGCAACTTGTTTTATTGTGTTGTGTGTTGTTTTTGTTAGAGATTCCCATGGGGGAATCATCTTTATATGTGACCATGGGCTATGTATTTTGTTGATATAGTTAACGTTTATGATTATTGTATGTATTTTATTTGTAATGTGTTCTCTTCTTTTAATTAATTCTAATAGATTAATGTGAGGAGATCATATGTTTAAAATTTAAATAAATTAAATTAGGAAATGGAAAATAATTATTAGAGTTGTTGGTTGTTTGTAATTAATTTGCAAGGGATGTGTAATATGTGTAAGAGCTTGTGTAAGTAAGATTTTAGAGTATGAAATATTATACCTCCATAGAAATTTGAATTTGACCTTGGGGGCTGTTTTGGAGACTTGTGGGACAAGTAAAACTTGTCCCATGCCTCTAAATTTATGTTACCAACCATACTTATGGTTGGGGAAGTGATTGGTGACTTTTTATAATGCATTTTATTCATCTTGTGCATGTTTTTAATTGCACTTTCTTACATTTTATTTAATTGTTGTCCCTTGAGGTGTGGGCTCTTTTGAGTGTGCAAGTAACTTGTCATTTTTCACCCACCTCTTTATTGAGCCTTGGAGTTTGGAGTTTGTCTTTTGTGTTTGATTGTGAGGATGTATGATGTGGCATCCTACATGGATCCACATCATCCTCTTCTTTCCCTCTTCTATATATTTCAAACTCTCTTCTTGTTTTGGGGTGTTGAACCTTTTTGCATTCTTCCTTGGGGGTGCATTTTCTTGTTGGAGCTCTTGTTTTTGGAGGAAGTTTTGGAGAAATATTTGCATGCTTGTGATTTTCTATTTTGGACTGTGTTTTCTTGGAATTTGAAGTTTATTGTTAGGAGAAAAAGTCACCATCGAGAGGTAGGAATTTACTCTTTTTATTGTTGTTATTTTCTTGTGGTGTTGTGTGTATGGAAAATGTTTTGATTTATTTGTTGGCTAGTTGGGTAGACTGCCTTAGGGATGGTGTAGGAGAAGGCTATGGGGAATCCATGTGGGGGCATAAGGAATGCCATTGGCATCAAAATTTTATGGAGGAGTTTGGGTTTGGGATCCACCATGGAAAAGAAATAGCTTGTATTTATTACTTTGTGGGGGCATAAGGAAAATCGTGGGGGCATAAGGAGGAATTTGTGGGGGCATAAGGAAATGTGTGTGATTTTTTATTTGGTGGTTTGTTACTAGTGGATACCCAATTCCCAATTGGGAGGCATAAGTAGCTTCCCCATAGGCCTTACTCCTTTGGCTTGCTAGATCAAGCTCGAGTTCTACTTTGAAATGTTTCTAATGTAGTTGTGAACTGCTATTTGTTTTGTGTTGCATTGTGTTTCAAAAAAATGTGTATGTGAAGATATGTTTTGTTGTGGAAGCCATTTGTTGCCATGGTTGAATTACATCTTTTATTGTATCTTGCTTGGGGCTTGGGGGCCAGTGATGAAGGAAGGATTCTCCTTTCATTGGATGTCTTGGTTGGGTGGAGAGCATTGTCTTTCCCCCTCTTTGTTGTGATAAATTTCGGAGAAAAAGGAAATGGAGCATGTTGCTCTTTTGAAGCCAAGAAATGTGCAGATTGATAGTCCCTTATTGTGAGAAATTTTATTGTAATCCTTCCCACTTTGAAGTGGATAATTTGTATAAATATTTCTAATGAAAAGGCTTTTGTGTTGGTAATGCAAGATTGAAAATTGGAATGTGAAATGTAGAGGAGTTATATTCTACTCTCTATTTTGAAAGGAAATGTGAAAAGATGTTATATGTATTGTATTGTATATTTAGAAATCAAATGGAAAAGAGGAAATTGTAAAGTAGTATTGGAAACGAATAAAGGATTGAATTAGTTCTCAAAATTTTATTGTGTATTGTATTTGATATTCTATTAAAGATTGAAATTTATGTTTGTAAAGGAACATGCGTATGAGAAAAATAGATAATGTTTTATTTCATTTGAAAGGTGTTTGAAATTGGAAATCAGACTTTGTATATGGGCTGTTAAATGTTTGTGTGAATTTGGTGAAATGTAATAGACTCGTATGGAATGAACTCCCACACTTGGAGGATGGAAATTTTTTAAGAACCTTTAATGTTTGATCTTTGTTTTATTTTCTATATCTGGCAATCAAATTTTAACAAGAAATTAGAATTTCAAACTTGAACCAAATAATAAGAAATGAAACATTAAAATTTAGATGTAGCAAGTCCTAAGGAACTCATTTTGATAATAAAACTTAAGAAAGATCCTTGAGAACCTTGTAAAAATTAAAATTTAACTTGCACAAATCAACTGCATTTCCCAATGATGATTTTCTTTTTTATTTCAATTACGACTCTTAAAAAATAATTGGATCCTAGAAGCCTTCTGAATCCATCAAAAATATTTCTCCATGTCTATTTGAAATTTTGAGAAAGTAGAAGATCAAATTTGAACAAAAAAATTATAAGTTAGAAATTTGCCAGTTTTCTTTACAAAACTCTGCAGATTGGTTTATCAAAATTAACCTCTCAAACTTCATAAAATTTCAAAATTGATGACTCCTATGTAATGATTTCTTTGAGGGATTTCGGAAAGTCCAAGTTTACCCAAATCTGAGATTCCTACCAATAGTTATGGCCATTTGAAGCTTTACTTTAAATTGGCATTCAAAAATAATAATAATAATAAAATAAATCTAAGCTGTTAAAATTTAATTTTGTTAACTTTAGAAAAATTCCCACAAAAATTCCACATCCTCCACAACCCCGTATCCAATCGAGACCTACCACATGGTACCTGGAGAGGCAAACTAAATTTGAACTTATCTTTTTGAAAATTTTACCTTGGGAAAACATTTCATTTTTCCCCGCATCCGCACCAGCCCATGACCCTATCACATGCTAACACGTGGCACGGTGGAGGGGCAGACCCTCTTTGAACTTAAAATTTTAAAGATTTTAAACCTCAAAAAAAATTCCAAATTTTTACCTCATCTCCAATAACCCGCAACTGATCCCATGTTGACACGTGGCTCGATGGATGTGCGGGAGAATTTTGAAAACTTAACTTTTAGTTCTTCTTTTGGAAAAAATTCCTTTTGATCCCGCAGCCCCGCAACCCCGCCTTGCTTAAAAAATATCTTTTTGTGAACACATGCTTATGTGATCTTTTTAGGATTGAAACCATTTTGGCTCAATCCCTCAGATTTCTCCGCCACCCCATCACCCGCACCCAATCATGGGTTAACATGTGGCGCCACCCGGCTTTTCCGGGAACATGGAGAAATGTTTCCCTTTGAAGTTTGGGTTATTGACCGGGCAAAAATCCAAACTTTTCCCCACCACTATTTCACCCGTGTCAAATCAAGTGATGACATGTGTCCACTAAGGACCCACAGAGGTGTGGGAGAAACATGGATTTTGTGCCCGCACAATGGGAAAAATTCTGAGCTGCCCGACGACTCGCTTACCTGCCAAAAGGCCTTCCTCTCCTCTTGACACGTGTCCTCTTAGGGGAAAGTTTGACCTAAAAATTCCACTCGGCCAAATCTTTTGAAATATAAGGAGTTAGGAGGACTTATTTATATCACCTAGGAAAGGTGAGAAAATTTCCTTCCAATGGGAATAGTTTAGGGAAATTTTGAAAAGCTAAGTATGAGGAAAATCTGTTGAAACTCGAGGTTGCTAGAGAGAAAGCATGGGGGTAAATTACTCCCGAACCTATCTAAGAAATATAACCCTAAAATTTGAACCTTGTGAACTTGTTATTATTTAATGAAGGGAACATATGTTGTGGTACATTGTTCTTGTTCTAGAACCTATTAGTGAAAATTGATGTCTTACAATTTGTTTGTAGACACTTCAAATAAAAAAAAATTATCCCATAATTTTTCTAGCTAACCCTAGGTTGTTTCTTGGGTCTCAAGTGGTTGTTTAATCAGGCATTATAGTTTGGTATTAGATCGAGTGGTTCAAAGACTTGGACCATTGGGCACATTGGAAAAATTGAGACATGAAAACTTAAACCTAGCACACGTGTAAACATAGAAAACAACTTACTTAGAATTTGTATAATTTAATGAACATGGAAGTTGTGTAAAACTTAGAAAAATGAACTAACTCTCCCTTTAGACTATGCAAGAGGCTAGACAGAGCGAGAGGAACCTTAAAAAGACTCAGACTCACCACCACCACCACCACTAGATCAGGGGGTAACAACTATCCTACCTCAGATTCTACAGACCCTTCAGATGTTAATGCCACTCTACGTAGAGGATTAGGTGGGGACATGCAGCTAGCCATGACAGAGCCCATTCCATTGAGGGATAGGTATCTCCTCGACTCAGTGAGGAGCATAGAGGAGAGAACTCCCATGCAGAGTCATCAGAGTAGAGTCACCACCTAGGAGATAGGGTGACAGAGTTCCAGAGCATAGAGAGAGGTCTCGGAGCCCTAGGCTTAGGGATGAGCATGTAAAGAGACCGAGAGGCCGACAGACCATAGTAGTGGATCACATCAAGGAGATCCTAAAGATTTAGCCCTCACATTACTCAGGTGACACAGGTGGATTTCAGGCAATGCGGCCTAGCTAGTGAGCTTGAGAAGTTACTTCAAGATTTTTCCTTGTTCTAGAAACAAGAGCTCATGTTGTGATCCATCTACTGAGGGATGGAGCAGGAGTGTGGTGGAGGACAGAGGAGAAAAAGCTCCATGTAGATTTAGAGATAGTGACTTGGGAGATATTTTAGGAGAGTTTCAGAGTAGGTATTTATCGGGAGGTTCATCCAAGAGAGGATCGACGAGTTCCATGACCTCCAGGATTCCCTTTCGTCAGAGAAGAGTATGAGAGTAGATTTTTGGGTCTACTCCAATATGTAGAGTATATGCAGGATGAGCAGGTATGGATTCACAGGGTCATATGGGGCCTGAATTGGGATATTAGAGGTGTAGTGCAGATTCATTGTCCACGGACATTAGCAGAGGTCGTCGAGAAGGCCTATATTGCAGAGGAGACTTGGGGTAAGACCCAACAGGCTAGAGATTGAGTCTGGACCCGCATACAATAGATGCAAGATGGTAGATTTAGAGATTCAGTACATCTTCCTCATGGTGGCTAGGGTACAACACAATCATCCTTTAGGCCACAAAGTAGTAGTCCTACCCACCTCATAGACCTCCACAGAGAGTTGATGCACAGAGAGGTCAGATTATGGGGCCTCCTCTTAGGGGTCCCACTAAGACATAGGGTGGACCTAGAGCTTAGTCAACATGAGCTCGGCAAAGAGAGGACACAAACGCAACAAGATCATCGGGATCCACACCATAGGCTTCTAGGGCACCTACTAGAGGTGCTACTCATTGGGGAGGATCAAGAGGATGTTTTAGATGTGGAGTTACTGGACACTTTTGGAGAGATTTCCCACATAACCCTAACAACAAGGGTAAGGAGCAGATGTACGAGTCGACTATTGGTGACATGGGACATAGCCACAGGATTTATGTAGTGGTTGAGAACCGCCAGGCAGAGCATCAGAGCATAGTCATTAAGACCACACGTACCATTAGTGGTATTACTACCTCTATATTGTTTGATTCTGGTTCTTCCGATTCTTTAATTGCACCATATTTAGTAGAGTGTGTAGGTTGGTAATGGGTAGATTAGGTAGGGTCTTAGTTGGGTTATTGAGATGGCTTATGGAGCCAAGATCTTTGTAGACTCCTTAGTTAAGGAGTGTGTAATGGATTTGGGACCTTTCACCACTACCTCAAAACTCTGTATCCTTCCTTTGGGCTTGTATGGAGTCATTTTGGGTATGGATTGGTTATCTACACATAGGGCTAGGATGGATTGTTATCACAAGACTATAGCTTTTGCAGATGATTTAGGAGTTGATTCGGTGATCTCAGGGGTCAGAAGACCCATTTCCATTCACACCATCTCCGCTATGCAGCTTAAGTGGTGTGTGTGATGGGGTTATCAGATTTATGTTGTTACAATCGGTGACAAATCGGAGGATGGGTGTAGTGGACCATCACTAGATGATCATCCCATTTTGAGAGAGTTTTCATGAAAGTATTTTAGGGGGAGCTACTAGGGATGCCACCCCCACATGAGATTGATTTTCGTATAGACCTATTTCCTCAAGTAGAGCCTATCTCATGAGCACCTTATAGGATGACCACCCTAGAGCTCTATGAGCTCAAGTTATAGCTGCGAGACTTTTGGAGAAGGGCCTTATTTTTCCTAGTGTATCCCATTGGGGTGCACGGTGATCTTTGTGAAGAAGAAGGATGGATTCTTGTGGTTGTGCATTGATTACCACTAGTTAAACAAGGTAATGATCAAGAATCGTTATCCTCTCTCTCGTATTGATGACTTGTTCGATCGATGAAGGAGCCATAGTTTTCTCTAAGATTGATCTCAAGTTAGGTACCATCAGTTGAGGATCTCGAGGCATAAATTCATAAGACCACCTTTCGCATGAGATCGGGCACCTATGAGTTCAAAGTGGTGCCTTTCGGTTTGACTAATGCCCCCGCAGTGTTCATGATTTTGATGAATGGGGTATTTAGGACCTTCGTGAGACCACTTCATTCTCATCTTCCTAGATGAAATTTTTATATAATCACGTACACATGAGGAGCATGAGGGGAACCTTCGCTAGGTTCTTCAATGTATTCGGGAGAAGAAAATTTACGAGAACTTGGAGAAGTGTGCTTTCTTTCGTATAGATGTAAATTATTTGGGTCATATTATTTCTTGGGAAGGCATCACGGTTGATCCTTCCAAGATTAGAGCCATTATGGATTGGCCAAAGACCCATTATAGTGATCAAGGTATGCAGCTTCATGGGATTAGTAGGTTACTACAAGATATTTATTCAAGACTTCTCTCGATTTCTCACCTTATCACTTCCCTTCGGAGGAAAGGGAAGAAGTTTGTTTGGACGGATAGATGCGAGAAACACTTTAGGATACTCAAGGAGTGCCTCACCACAACACCTATTCTTGTAGTTCTAGATCCATAGGGTGAGTTCTTTATTTTCACAGATGCTTCGTTAGTAGTGCTTGGAGGTGTGTTCATGTAGGATAGCAGAGTAGTACCTTTTGAGTCTCACAAACTCAAGGATCATGAGCTTAATTATCCTACCCATGATATCGAGCTTACGAAATTGTGCATGCTTTGGTTTGATGGAGACATTTTCTTCTTGGCTGGAGATTCACACTCAGGATAGATCATTTGAGTCTTCGCCACCTCTTCACGTAGCCCAATCTCAACGCTCATCAGTGGTGTTGGATGGAGTTGTTTTGTGAGTATGATATGGAGATAGAGCATGTGAAGGGAAAGGAGAATGTGGTATTAGATGCTCTTAGTAGATGGAGACATGTGGCTATGGCCACCTCAGTAAGCACATATTTGTGGATTGGATTCTTTATTAGCTTCCTATTCATAGCTTCTACATTGTAGTATGAGTAGAGATCGAGTCACAAAGACCCCTTGAGGGGAAGTTTGATGGTTTTTCCTTAGAGGCAGATGGTATTATACGGAATAGAGGTTGGATATATGTTCCCAGAGATGGAGGCTTGAGGTAGGAAATCTTGAAAGAGGCACATCATGCACTCTATTCATCCCATCGTGAGGTGAAGAAGATGCATGCCACCTTGAGACAGTTGTATCATTCGAGAGGACTTCATAGAGTTGTGGCCTAGTTTGTGTCATGGTGTTTGGAGTGCCATAGGGTTAAGGCTGAGCATCAGCATCCAATAAGCCTACTTTATCCTCATGCTATACTGGAATGGAAGTAGGACACCATTTCCATGGATTTCATTGTTGGGCTACCAATGTCGAGATATCACCACGACGCCATTATGGTCACGGTTGATAAATTGACCAAAGTGGCTCACTTTTCTTCAATGAAGACCACCTATACAACTAGAGTCGTGGCATGAGTATATTTGGATGAGATTTTCAAGTTACATGGGATTCTGTAGAAGATCATTTGTGACTGCGATCCTTTGTACACTTTTCATTTTTGGACTACCATGTAGTATGTCCTCGGGATGAGGATCAACTTCAAGACACCATTTCACCCTAAGACAGATGGATGGGACCTGAGTGGGTGAATCATATTTTAGATGATATTCTAAGGATGTATGTGATGCATCAATAGTATAAATGGGAGGAGTATTTGTACGTAGTGGAGTATACCTATAATAATAGTTTTCAGAGTTCTATAGGCATGGCTCCTTTTCGGGGTTTGTATGGTAGAGAGTGCAGGACACCTCTTAAATGGGACAAGTTAGAGGACAAAATATATCTTAGACCAGATACTTTGTAGGACATGATGTAGTAAGTAGTGTTGATCGGCAGAGGTTCCGGGAGGCACATGACATGTAGAATAAGTATGCAGATAAGCATAGGATTGACCATAGTTTTGAAGTGGGCATGAAGGTGTTCCTTCTGTCAAAGCCACACAAGAGCCCTATCCATTATGGAAAAGGTTCTAAGTTAGCTCCTTGATTCATTGTACTTTTTGAGATCTTGAAGTGTATAATTCCTTTGGCCTACCATCTAGCATTGCCACACATCTTGTCTCATGTACATGATGTGCTTCATGTTTCGGTTCTTAGTAGATATATTATAGATCCTACTCATGTGTTGGATTGGACATCATTACGGGTGCAAGATAAGTGGTAGGTGATGGTGGAGCCCATTCTCATCCTAGATCATAGGACCTTGGGCCTTTGAGAAAGAGTGGTTGATAAGGTTCGGGTGTAGTGGGACGGAGATATGATGAGACCGCAACTACATAGGAGGATGTTACTTCCTTACAAGTGAAGTTTCCAAATTTTTCCAGTGACTTCCAAGAGGAAGTCGAGTCTAAGGGGAGGGGGATGTAGTGCCCACTTCCCTTTGACACCTTTTGATGCTTATGTTGATACTATGGACTACATTATAGACATTATTATGTGTTGGATTTAGTATGATGATTAGACATTTGATCATGGATTATTATTGATCTAGATTTGATTACGATGCATGATGATTACTAGAGGCACCTAGGATGATGATATATTATTTGACATGGATGTTTTATGGATATTTCTCAAACATGTGATTTTTGATATTATGAATAGATCTAGAAAATGGATATTTTATGATACTGGTATAGTTATGGATTAAAAATATAAATGATGTAATAATGACTTCGGTGGTGTTGTGATTCATTGTATAATTAAATTTTGTGATTTTATTTATATCATATTAGATGTTCTGATATGGCCATGAGGTGAAGGAAATATTTACATTTTATAGGCTAAAAATATCACAACAAAACATCGGGGATCAGAGACCAACCAAAATAGAATTCTAGGTGAATTCAACAAGGTCATCATGGCAACTTGTTTTATTGTGTTGTGTGTTATTTTGTTGTTAGAGATTCCCATGGGGGAGTCATCCTTATATGTGACCATGGGTTGTGTATTTTGGTTATATGGTTTATGTTTATTATTGTTGTATGTATTTTATTTGTAATTTTTTCTCTTCTTTTAATTAATTTTGATAGATTAATGTGAGGAGATCATATATTTAGAATTTAAATACATTAAATTAGGATATGGAAAGTAATTATTAGAGTTGTTGGATGTTTGTAATTAATGTGTAAGGGATGTGTAAGATGTGCAAGAGATTTTGTAAGTCAGATTTTAGAGTATGAAATACTCCACCTCCATGGAAATGGGAATTTGAACTTGGGGGCTATTTTTGGAGATTTGTAGGACAAGTAAAACTTGTCCCATGCCTCTAAATTTATGTTACCAAACATACTTATGGTTGGGGAAGTGATTGGTGACTTTTTTATAATGTATTTTATTCATCTTGTGTATGTTTTTAATTGCAATTTCTTACATTTTATTTAATTTTTGTCTCTTGAGGTGTGGGCTCTTTTGAGTGTGCAAGTAACTTGTCATTTTTTCACCCACATCTTTATTGAGCCTTGGATTTTGGATTTTTTGTTTTGTGTTTGATTGTGAGGATGTATGATGTGAAATCCTACATGGATCCAAATCATCCTCATCTTTCCTCTTCTATATATTTCAAAATCTCTTCTTGTTTTGGGGTTGTTGACCCTTTTTGCATTCTTCCTTGGGGGCGCATTTTCTTTTTAGAGCTCTTATTTTGGAGGAAGTTTTGGAGAAATCTTTGCATGCTTGTGAGTTGCTATTTTGGACTGTGTTTTCTTGGCATTTGAAGCTTGTTGTTAGGAGAAAAAGTCACCATGGAGAGGTAGGAATTTACTCTCTTTTATTGCTGTTATTTTCTTGTGGTGTTGTGTGTATGGAAAATGCTTTGATTTATTTGTTGGCTTGTTGGGTAGACTACCTTAGTGATGGTGTAGGAGAAGGATATGGGAATCCATTTGGGGGCATAAGGAATTCCATTGGTATCATAATTTTGTGGAGGGAGTTTGGGTTTGGGATCCACCATGGAAAAGAAATAGATTACATTTCTTACTTTGTGGGGGCATAAGAAAATATGTTGGGGCATAAAGAAATGTGTGTAATTTTTATTTGGTGGTTTGTTCTTGGTTGGTGGATGGCCAATTCCCAATTAGGAGGCATAAGTATCTTCCCCATAGGCCTTTCTCCTTTGGCTTTCCAGATCAAGCCTTAGTTTTGATTTGAAATGTTTCTAATGCAGTTGTGAAATTTTATTTGTTTTGTGTTGCATTGTGTTTCAAAAAAATGTGTCTGTGAAAGTATGTTGTGTTGTGGAAGCCAGTTTTTGCCATGGTTGGATTGTATCTTTTATTGTATCTTGGTTGGGGATCAGGGGCCAATGATGAAGGAAGACTTATCCTTTCATTTGATGTCTTGGTTGGGTGGAGAGCATTGCCTTTCCCCCTCTTTGTTGTGATAAATTTTGAGAAAAAAGAAATGGAGCATGTTGTTGTTTTGAAGCCGATAAATGTGTAGATTGATATTACTTTCTTGTGAGAAAGTTTATTGTAATCCTTCCCACTTTGAAGTGGATGAGTTGTATAAATATTTGTAATGAAAAGGATTTTATGTTGGTAATGCAAGATTGAAAATTGGAATGTGAAATGTAGAGGAGTTATTTGTTTTGAAAGGAAATGTGAAAAGATGCTATATGCATTGCATTCTATATTTAGAAATAAAATGGAAAAAGACAATTTTAAAGTTGTATTGGAAATGAATAAAGGATTTCATTAGTTCTCAAAATTGTATTGTGTATTGGATTTGATTTGCTGTTAAAGATTGAAATTTTTGTTTGTAAAGGAAGATGCGTATGAGGAAAAAGAGACAATGTTTTATTTCCCTTGAAAGGTGTTGAAATTGGAAATCAGACTTCGTATATGGACTGTTAAATGTTTGTGTGAATTTGATGAAATGTAATAGACTTGCATGGAATGAAATCCCACACTTGGAGGATGGAAAAATGTTTAAGAACCTTTAATGTTTGATCTCTGTTTTATTTTCTATATCTGGCAATCAAAGTTTAACAAGAAATGAGTAGTTCAAACTTTCACCAAGTAATAAGAAATGAAACATTAAAATTTAGATGTAGCAAGTCCTAAGGAACTCATTTTGACAATAAAACTTAAGAAAGATCCTTGAGAACCTTGTAAAAATTAAAATTGAACTTGCACAGTCAATCTGCTGCCCAATGATGAAAAAAATAATATTATTTCAATTGCAACTCTTACAAACTAATTGGATCCTCGAACCCTTCCTAAATCCATCAAAAAAAAAGTCTCCATGTCTATTTGACATGTTGAGAAAGTAGATGATCAAATTTGAAAAAAAAAAATTATAAGTTAGAAATTTGCCAGTTTGCTTTGCAAAACTCTGCACAGATTGGTTTCTCAAAATTGACCTCTCAAACTTCATCAAATTTTAAAATTGATGACTCCTATGTAAATAGGGCTTTGAGAGATTTTTGGAAAGTCCAAGTTTTCCCAAATCTGAGCTTCCTATCAAAAGTTATGGCCATTTGAAGTTTTACTTCAAATTGGCATTTCAAAAAAAAATAATAATAATAAAATAAATCTAACTGTTAAAAATTTAATTTTTAACTTTGGAAAAATTTCCACAAAAATTCTGCAGCCCCACTACCCCACATCCAATCGAGACTCGCCATGTTGCACCTCGAAGGGGAAAACTAAATTTAAACTTATATTTTTGAAAATTTTACCTTGGGAAAAACATTTCATTTTTCCCCGCATCCCGCCGACCCATAGCGAATCACATGCGAACATGTGGCATGGTGCAGGGGCAAACCCTCTTTGAACTTAAAATTTTAAAATTTTTGAACCTCAGAAAAATTTCTAAATTTTTTGCACATCCCCGATAAATCGCAACCAATCCAATGCTGACACGGGGCTCGACGGATATGCGGGAGAATTTTGAAAACTTAACTTTTAGTTCTTCTTTTGAAAAAATTTTCCTTTTGACCTGGCCCCGCAACCCCACCTTGCTTAGAAAATCTCTTTTTGTGGATGCAAGCCCACGTGAATCTAATCGGTCTTGAAACCTTTTTGGCTCAATCCCTTAGATTTCTACACCACCCAGTCACCCACACCTGATCATGGGTTGACATGTGGCACCATCCTGCTTTGCCGGGGAACGCGGAGAAATTTTTCTCTTTGAAGTTTGGGATTTTGACACAGGAAAAAATCTAAACTTTCCTTGCCACCTTTTTCCTATGTCGAATCAAGTGATGATACGTGTCCACTTGGGAACCTACGGAGGTGCGGGAGAAACATGGATTTTGTGCCCGTGAAATTGAAAAATTTCCTTGAGCCGCCCCATGACCCACCAACCCACCAAAAGGCCTTCCTCTCCTCTTGACACATGTCCCCCTAGGGGAAAGTTTGACCTAAAAACTCGCCCAACCATATCTTGAGAAATATAAGGAGTTAGGAGGACTTCTTTATATCACTGAAAGGTGATATAATTTCCTATCCAATGGGAATGGTGTAAGGAAATTTTGGAAGCATTAAGTATGAGAAAAATCTTATTGAAACTCTGAGGCTGCTAGAGAGCAGGCATGGGGTAAATTACTCCTTGAACCTAACTAAAACATATAACCCTAAAATTTGAACCTTGTGAACTTGTTATTAGTTAATGAAGGGAACATATGTTGTAGTACATTGGTATTGTTCCAAAACCTATTAGTGAAAACTGATGTCTTGCAACCTGGTTGTAGACACTTCAAATCAAAAAAATTATCCCATAATTTTTCTAGCTAACCCTAGGTTGTTTCGGGTGTCAGTGGTTGTTTAATCAGCACTACAACATTGTTATTAAGTTTTTAATTGGCTGTCAACGCCATGACAATTTTTCTAGCCATGGGAAGTTGAAAGGTTATGACTTTCAAACTTATAGGGTCGTCTTTAGGACTTCTTAAAAGAATTTTAATCCTATAAATAGAGGTGTTAGGGTATCTTGAAGGTATCTTGAGTGTTTAAAAGGTATTTAGTCTTAGTGCTCAAAAATTGATCAAGAGTGATTAAGGTTGAGAAATTGAGGTATCAATTATGGTTTAGATGTGGTTTAACATATTTGGAATTATGTTGTGAGTTCATAATGGAGAGAATACTTTAAGAGTTTTTTTACTCTTTTTGATAATAAAATCTGAGAAAGTTCTTGATGGACATAGCCCACATTGGGTGAACCACGTTAAATATTGTCGTGTCTTCTTTTTGCATTACTTATATATGATGTTATATTTCTACAAGTATAATTATGCTAAATAGTTTCCTCTACGCTGTGATTTGAGGAACTTCTTCTACATATTTTTTTACTAATTCCTAATAATGCAAAGACAACACTAGGGTCCTCCAGGGATAATCTAGCCAATATGATACAATTATTAAGTATATAAAGGATGTAAGAATGTTTTTACACTACTCAAACATAAATTCAAATGAATATTGAGATGAGGTGAGATGGCAAGCAATGGTCCTCCTTCCATTGAAAATGGATAACTACCCAAATAGTAAATGCTTGTTTATTCAAGGATGGAGAAAATACCATATTTCTAAATAGTCAAATACAATTGACAAAAAATATGGCCAAACCAAAATGTTAGGATGTCTAGAGAATGGGCTAATATTTATTCTCATTATTACGAGTATTATTATGAACATATGACATTTCGAAATAAAATTAATATAACTATTCCTAAAACCAAATTATAGAACTACATAAGGCTTGATCCCCCTCAAGGGTATGTAGTGTAACACTTGCCAGAGGCATAACATGTCTTCGTTAGGGATAGTCCAGCCTAAACGATATAATTGTATTCAAGATAAAATGAAAAAAATGTTTCTTTGTTTGTATGAAATAATGAAAAATTGGCATCTGTATACTCAAATGGGCATGACATGAAGATAAAGTAGATAGTTCCCCATTTATAAATGAAAGGAAAACCAGATGTTATTCTTCACATTGAGAAGAGTTAGAAATATTCATTGTTGTTTTTCATGAAAAGAGAGAGACCAAAAGTGAAAGACCAAGTAAATGTTTGTTTTTTTGAGTATGGACAAATGCCCATTTATTTAAATAGTCCAATATAATTGAAAAATATATGGCAAAACCAAAATATTAGAATGTCTAGAGAATGGGCTAATGTCAACTCGTAAACATTTGTTTGTTCAAGGATGGAAAAATGTCCATATCTCTAAATATTCCAATATAATTGAAAAATATTATGGAGAAAACAAAATGTTATAATTTCTAGCGAATGTGTTAATGTCTATTCTCATTATTACGAGTGGTCCAAGTCTTGTTTTAAAATAATTACCTTTAATTAATAAATATGTGGTGGTAAACAATATATTTTCATACTAGTCTCGATATGTCATGGTATTAAACAATATATGTTAATTTATCCTATATGAAAATGGGCATCTTCCATTTCTAAATCAAATTAATAGAACTATGAGAATGGGCATCTACCCAAGGGTATGCAAAGATAAAATTAGAAAAATGTTTGTATCAATTTCTTGTAGCATCTTGATAATGGGAATATGCCCATTCTAATAATAGGAATCACAAAGAAAAATAGGCATAAGGAAAACTACATATGCCCATTCTAATAATAGGAATCACAAAGAAAAATAGGCATAAGGAAAACTACATATGGGCATCTGACTACTCAAATGGATAAGACATGAACATGAAGTGGATTGTTCCCCATATTTTTTGTAATGAAAGGAAAAGAAAATTTTATTCTTCACATTGAGAAGAGTTAGAAATATTCATTTTTGTTTTTCATGAAAAGAGAGAGAGACCAAAATCATAAGGGCTATCTGCTAGGGATAGTGTAGTAATATGATACAATTATTAACTCTATAAAGGCTATCAATATGTTTCCTTCCATTGCAACCATTATCCTTTCATGTAAATTATCAGGAAAAACCCAACAGTAAATTCTTTTTCATTTGAGGATGGAAAAATGCCCATAAATAAAACTATTCCTAGAAGCACTAAGCTCTGCCAGGGATAGTGTAACATTCCCATTTTAAGACTTTAGAAACAAGGAAATTTTTATTTTTATTTTTTACATAATGTTCTCTTTTCTAAATAAAACATCATTTAGAACACACATTCCATGCCAATCAATCTCATAACAGATAACCATATGTAGTTGTAATGACTCGGTATGCTACCAATCTCTCATGTTAACTTAAAGTATAGAATACTTTATGTGTAATATGTATACTTGGTTCTCCTACCCTATTTCAGATATCGAGTTATCTGCTCAAAGAACCTATCGAATATTTTTACCAATATTCATCCGACATCAAAGTTGCTTTAAACTAGGTGACATAGGACAACAGTAACCAACAAACTTGTGATACTTTGGCCAAAGATTTTCAACATACTATTCATGTGACTATTCCTAGATGACGTACTCGTCATTCTTGAATAAATCCTTCACCTCACTCTTTCGTTATCTACAATGGTCTTTACTAACTACCATCAATCCACTTGCCTAAGGTTTAACCCTAGCCCTAGTTAGAAACTTAGTTTATTATAGGAAGAAGCTCACAATGTCTTAGGGTATATGGGCATACTCGGTGCAGAGCTAAGTCAACTAAATGTGCCAAGCTCCCTGAGCCATTGATAGCTACTACCTATCCTAAACATGCCACTAACTTTACCTAAAGAGAAACTAAGTTAAAGTCCTTATTTGTGTGTAGATCTAGATGATCAATGTAGAAGGGTATTTCCACATGTCAACTGCAACATTGTATCCTCGAGAAGACCCCTATCTTCTCAAAGGTATATTCCTATAGTTGGTGTGTGCCAACATCCTACATAAAATACCTCATCAATATGTGCATGCCCCAAGGAGGTTATTAATACATTATTAATTTAGATTATTACAATGACTACAATAACCTTGTTAAACCCTAATCCAACACTCCATAAGTTCTTTTCTAAATTTGATTCATTTAGTCATTAAAGAACTTCCTTAACTTATTATTGAGTTTTAGGTTCATTTTACATGGCTTAACAAACAAGTATCCAAAGGAACGGACAAAAACATAATAATTTCTATTAAATGTAACTTCACCATTCAAAGAAGGTGTAGTAACCAAATAGGTTGATTAGTAGTATACTTTATAGGAAATTAAGTTTAACGATTAATGATCATATCACCATTCTTTAGATTACCTTTCCTTGAGTGAGGAAGAATATTCCTCTACATGATTAAGTGTTAGGTTTTGTCATACCCTTCTTATCTTTCAAAATTTCGTAGTCTTACCTTTGCATACTCATTACACATTCCATTACTATGTTAGAATTGTTTAGATAAAATTCATTATCTTATGCAACTTAACAAGCTACATCTAAATAAGGGAAATTAAACTAATTCCCTTTATCCAACTGATCAAGTTTATCTAAATTAAGCATATAACAGATATGAAAATATCATCTAGATAGGATTTCCATCTTCTTCATAAATACAAGATAATTTACACAACCAATACAAGTAAATCTCCAACTTTCAATTCATCATTATAAAACTATACATTTACAAGACTATGCATATCAGGCATATTGTACAACAAACAACCTCTATCCCAAAAGAATACAACTTTTATTTTTCAATACAACTCAAGAATGAATTAAAACTCTTTACATAAGATCCATAATTAAATAAGCCCAATACAACATGAAATTTCTTGTCTTCTTTTATCACTTATGATGTCCATCTGCAAAATTGCTAGCATGGGTTAGTTTAATGAACTGAGCATGATAAGCACTAAGCATTAAAGTAAATTTCATTCCACTAATTGTTTCATTAAACAACTCTGCTTTAATGAAACAATTAATATACATCATACAAATAATCATAAGTAATAACATCTAGAAAGAAGTACAATTAAGAAAATATGAATTTAATTTTAAGAAAAGAGCATAATATAATCTACAACATCATAATTATATCACAAGACTTAATTGATCCTATCAATTACTTTAAACAATCAACAAGTCTTGTCATTAAATTATTTCATAAACCCATAAGAATAGAAATACACATTTATCTTTACCAAGCAACAAAAGAAGTTAGTTACAACATAGCTCATTTTAGTATGCTTCATCTTTCCATATAAACCAAAGAAGAGGATCAATACATACCTATTCCTCAGACACAAATCATCTGAAGGAAAGAATCAAGTTTAGTACACACAACACTTCGTCAGCCCAAGATATCAATAAAAGGAGTTCAGAAATAAAGACGCAACATCTAACCAAGAGCCCCAATTCAATCCAAGCAGATTTAAGACAATCTCATAGAAATCCTTACCAACTTCTATTTGTTAGTAGATATAATGAAAAGATCTGAAACTAGACTATCCAAAAATCCAAGCTATACTTAGCAACTAATTCTCTTAACCAATCCTCAAGAATTTCTCATCTCATAAGAGA
Organism: Taxus wallichiana var. yunnanensis; assembly: GCA_018340775.1. Taxonomy (NCBI): domain Eukaryota; kingdom Viridiplantae; phylum Streptophyta; class Pinopsida; order Cupressales; family Taxaceae; genus Taxus; species Taxus wallichiana. The sequence continues at coordinate 664,863,870 of CM031234.1, read as the reverse complement.
ATTAAATTAAAGAGAAGTTCAATCAAAGTGAACTTATATAATACACGAAAAAGGATCTAAAAAATAGAAAAAGGACCCAATCCATATTTCATTTCATTTATACTATGAAATGAAATCCATTATCTAATACAAACTTAGAAATTCTTTAGCTAGTTCCCAAAAGAGAACTCAAAACCAAATGCACAGTCAAAGCATGCATACTACCAATTTCCATTACAAACTTACAAACTGATTACCTATTTCCATTCACCAAGCTCAAGTTCAAATTCAATTCTCAAAATGAAATTCACAAGTACTATCTCTAAATAGCATATTGTCCCCAAGAGATCCTATTCACCTCTCTGACTAAAACTCGAGAGATTCATTCAAAGAATCCAACAAGGAAGAGAAATATGCAACAATGCAAGATAGAAAAGGGTCAATAAAACTCACAGACCCAAAGACTAAATTTCCAAGCATTCAGAACAGGGATATAGTATCCCTTCATACTACACTAGTATACTAGGTTTAAATTCAACATTCAATTAAAACCCACGAATCGGATGAAAGATTAGAAGAGAGTAAGGAACTAAACAATTCATCTAAGACAAGTATTGTCTTGACTTCTTCCAACAAAACTAAACAAATTCACCATAAGCCTCTCGAGTTCCATTAAAATCTTATGATATGTAAGAATTTTCCCAACATCAAAGACAAAAAGGAAGTAAAAAATACATTCCATAAACCTCTATAGCTGAAACGACTGTCCCATAACATAACATAGTTCCAATCCCATTTATTCATATGAAAAAAATAGTCAAGTTTTCCCAGAAGGCATGGGTTCACTTAGAGAAGAGACGAGTAGGATACATTCTTGAATTTACACACCCTGTCAAGTTTGAGAACACAATGCGGTCTTAAAGGAATAAGTCATATAACTATTCTTTCTCATAATTGAAGCAAAGGATACCTCAAAGAAGTTACATGGTCCACTTCTGACTAAAAAAAACTCATAAGACCCCTTCCAGTAGACAGTATCAAATGAGACTGAAGCTTTGCAATCCTTAATACCCACTAAACTCCATCTCAGAATATTTTTATAAAATCAAACACGTTGATTCCCATACAAGATCAAAACAACCAACAATGGAATACATGTACTACATCAAATACAAGCTTCGAACATAAGTTCTAAAAAAATCTCAAATACAAGTCTGTAATGAAACCCATGGCCCTAATACAAGCTCAGAATAAACACCAACACTCTTTTATGGGTTCAATCATTTTTGGTTCCATAAGGAAGAATAAAAATCTAGTTCAGAGCTCAAGTATAGGACACAATGCAACAACTCAACAACAAGTTCAATATTCATAAGAACTGTATACAAGTATAGTTGTTGAATACGAAGATTCAACCAAAGGTTTAGAACTAAACTTAGTTCCAACATAGTCCAAAACAAACACAAGGTCCCAATAAAACTCATAACAAATCTCAAAGCTTCAATACAAGTTTAGAACAACTACAGAGCTCCACTTCAAGCTCACAAAACACAAGACTAACCAGAGATTCATAACCCAACAAGCAACTAGCCAATTCATTCAACATTAGTCTCGAATGCTAGAAACAAAGCTTCGAATACAAGCTACAAAGTTCAATAGAGCTTCAAGTACAAGTTACAGAGTTTCAATACAAATTCACATGAATGCCTCTAATATTTTTTACAAAGAAATTTCCCAAAACTACCATTAACAACCAAGGATTCGTATTCCAAAACCCACATAGATTTCATGAAAGCATGCAAGTAAATAACTAGACATATTACGCAAAAATATATCTCTAGTGAGTAGAGTTGTTTTAATGAATCATTTAGAAGAAAGCAATAAATCTTAATGGGTAGATCCTATCATGCATGATAGTGCCTCTGCCGATTTGAAGAAGACTTCCAGATGAGTTTCCAATACCTCTTCTTCTCCAAGAAAGATCAACCAATAATAATCTTTTTCCACCATGCCTCATATACTTTCCTCTAATTGAAAATAGATCAGAGAAATAAAAAATAGTCACCAAGTGAAGATCAAACTGTTGGTTCAAAGAACCCGATAGCTCCATGCAGAAAAAATCATGATGCATGCAAAACAAAACAAATCCAAACGAACCCACCAAAGCATGCCTTCCAAGATGGTTTACTTGCCAAGAACCGAGGCGAATTAATGAAATTTAATTGCATATTCCTGCCTATCTCTCCTTGCCACCACCATCCAAAGTTGGCAAGACCACATTGAACTTCCACATGCATTTCCAAACTTAGTGATACCTCCACGTAGGTTCCACTAAAATTTAACTAGCCCCTACCAAACTGGTAGTACTTCCATGCCTTAATGCCAAATCAAATCAAAATCACATCGCATTAAAAGCTTAGGAACCACCGCTTAGCTCCCACTTACCAATCGACCCTTAGGTTCCCTTTCATACCCCATTAGTTTAGGATAGATACAATTTTCTTAGGTTAGATCTTAGGTTAACTTAAAAGTATAACCTTAGGATATAACCCTCAAACAATAAATTTCCACCTTAGGTTAGGACATAGCTTAACCAAATACAATAGGTTAGAAATAACTTAACATCCCTTAGGTTATTTCCCCTTCATATTAACTTAGTGTTAACAACTTAGGTTAGGATGTCATCCCACGTAGAGTGGCGTAGAAAGAGTTAGGTAAATTACCTGAGTCTTGAATCCATTAGGATAGACCTTAATAGATATAGGACAATTTTATATTCTCACTTTCTCTAGAATCTCGAAGTAGGTTTCTATTTCCCTTAATGTCATTAAGCACCCTGCAAGGGTCAATCAAGAAGAGCCGAGCACAACACAAAACAAAATGTAGGCACGGTCTTTCAAGATAATAAATAATTTACAACAAACACAAGTTCAATCCATTAAGTCTCTTAATCAATGAATGTCAGTTTTTCATTCAATTTAGATAAGAATATTTAAAACATACCTTGGATCAATGGAATTGATCCAAGGATGAGTCTAATTATAAGGGATAAGTTTGCAACCATTCTAACCAGATTACAACTTACTCATAAGAAGTGAAATAGATTATTGCAAGAAACAACATATCAACCCTACAATCAAAGAGTAAAAATGATTTATCCATGGAAAGCATGATTTTTCAACAACCATGAACATGCAGTTGTCTTGAAAATCACATGTCAACGCTTGCATTGAAAAAGAGGAATATAACAATTTGACAAGGTGTTACATACTTCCCTCCTAAAAATAATCATCATCTTGATGATTATTTCATTTTAATCATTGCATTCTGGATAATCAATTTATTCACTTTCATAACATATGTTTTCAACAATATCCAAATTTTAAGTTCCAGAAATCAGCATTCACATAGCTTTTTATTCAAAAATTAATAGTTGTCTGTCCATAACTGGAAGACTTATTGTCATATAAAGATAAAATCACAATGTTTTTATCAGTCATTCTAATGAATTCTGATCACATAGATATGGAAAAGTAGTTTTCATATCTTCCAGTTTTCCCAGTTGCACTTTCTTTATTAAATTGGTCCCATTGGACCTTACATTGACTTATCTCATGATTTCTTAAATACAACTGGTGAGTTTCAAGACTCGTATTGGTTTAACCATGATTATTTTTGGGTCTTGGACCTATAAGGAATTACAATTTAACACATGTGATAAATATGTAACGTATTTCTTAAGAAAAGAAATATGGAAAACATCATGAATTCGTGACAAAGTAGGAGGTAATACTAAATGGTAAGTTACAAGTTTTATTACTTAAACTATCTCAAAAGGTCCCACATAACGAGGTGATAACTTGGCGGCCTTGCCAAAATTTATAGATCTCTTTTCGGTTTAACCGAAGAAATACTTTCTCACCAAGTTCAAATTTCCTATCAACTCGCTTTAAATCAACATAACTCTTTTTTCTATCTACTACTTCTTTCAAGCACTCACGAATTAATTTAACTTGATTTTCCATTTCAAGTAAGAATTTCAAGTCCAATTACCTCTGTATCCTTAATGTTTTCCCAACTAATGGGGTTCCGTGCATTTTCTTCCATATAATGCTTCGAAAGGTTCCATCTTAAGAGAGGTGTGCTATGTATTATTATATGTAAACTCAACTAGTGGAAGGTACTCTTCCCACTTATACTGCTGGTCCATACAATACATTCATAACATATCCTCTAAAACTTGATTAACTCTTTCAGTTTGTCCATCTGTTTCAGGATGATACGTAGAACTGAAATTCAGTTTAGTTCTTAGAGCTACATCAAGCATTTTACAAAACCTTGATGTCATTATAGGATCTCTATTAGATATGATTAATTCAGGTACTCCATGTAATCTCAAAATTTCATGTTAAAATATTTTGGATAACACATGAGAATCATCCTTAAGATTACCAACAATAAAATGTGCTACCTTTGTTAGTTTATCCACAACTACTAGGATAACATCGTGTTTATTTTTCGACATAGGAAACCCTTGTACAAATTCCATGCTTAACACTAGCCATTTCTATTGCGGTATGTTATGAGGGTACAATAAACCGGTTGGTTGCATATGTTACGCTTTAACACATTGACATGGAAATGTGTCACAAAATCTATAACATAATTTTTAATTCCTTTCCAAAAATATTTTTGTTTTATATTAGAAAGCATTTTTAATACTGTGGTGTCTAGAAAAAGGTGAATTGTGAAATTCTACTAAAAATTTCTTTCTTAAATCATTCAAATGAAGGTACTTATACTCTATTTTCAAATTGTAAGATTCCTTCGTTATCAAAGTGAAAACCTTTATACCTCAAATCTTTTGTATTTGCAGCAAGTGTTGTCTTTACTTGCTGAAAGTAAGAATCAAATGCCATAACACTTTTTACTTCATCCTTAAATTGAGTTCTCAATGTTATAATCACAAAAATGTGCTTCCTACAACTTAGAGCGTCAGCCACTCTATTTTCTTTACCCTTGATATAATTGATGTCAAAATCATATTGAGACAAAATATCTAACCACCTTCATTGTCTTGCATTAAGATTTGGTTGAGTGAAGATATACTTGCCTAAGATGATGGTTTTCAATTTAAAAGGTTTACCAAGTAGGTAATGCCTCAAACTTGCGGTGCATGAACAATGGAAACAATGTCTAAATCATGTGGAGCATAATTCAACTCATGTAACGTTAGTTTCTACTTTCGTAAGCTATGAAATGATCATTTTGTAACAAAATACCTCCTAGACCTTCACCGATGTATCGATTACCCCATAAAATCTCCATTAGGATCTTGTACTACTAGAATATGTGCAGAAGTTAACTATCCCTTCAAAGTTTTGAATGCAATTTCACATTTCTTACTCCAAAAAAACTTTTTATCCTTCTTCTATAAAGAAATTATTGGTGCAGCCACCTTAGAGAAGTCTTTTACAAATTTCCTATAGTAACTAGCAAGCCCCATGAAGCTTCTAACTTCATGTACATTCTTTGGTGCAAGCCACTTAGTTATAGCTACAATTTTTGAAGGATATACAAAAATTCCATTCTTACTTATTACATGTCCTAAATAATGCACTTTTGTGTCATAGAAAGAACATTTAGATAGCTTACCATATAACCACCTCTTTCTCAAAATTTCCAAAACTATCTTCAAATGCTCATGGTGTTCCTCAATACTTTTAGAATATATGAGAATGTCATCCAAGAATACGAGCACAAATTTTTCCAAGTATTCTTGAAATATATTATTCATTAAGTTCATAAATGTTGCAGGTGCATTTGTTAATCCAAAAGGTAAAACCGTGAACTCATAATGTCCATACCTTGTTCTAAAAGCTATTTTATGAATGTCCTCATCCTTAATCTATAATTGATGATATCTAGATTGAAGTTCTATCTTAGAATATACCGATGCTCCACACATTTGATAAAATAAATCATCAATCCTAGGAGTGGGTATCTATTCTTGATTGTTGCTTTTTTAACATTCTATAATCAATGCACAACCTAAGAGTTTCATCCTTCTTTTTACAAAAATTATAGGTGATCCCAAGGTGAAACACTTGGTATAATCAAACCTTTAGAAAAAATTTCCTACACCGAGCCTTAAGCTCTACTAATTCTGTAGTAGTCATTCAATATGGTGCCTTAGAAATTGGCTTGGTTCAGCTTAATCTAAATTGTGAAATCAAACTCCCTATTAGGTGGAAGACCTGGAAATTCATCCGGAAATACGTTATTGAAGTATCATAACAATGGATATCATTCCATGAAATCACTTTTCTTGCTTTTTTCTATAATTTTTACCTGCATATAAGGTATAACCTTTATTTTTGGCCTTTTTAAGTTGCATAGCTGACAATTTTCTAACAGAAATCTTCCGTTTCACACCCTAAATCTCTATTTTTTCTACAGGTCATCTAAACAACTAATGTGTTTTTCAAAACAGTCCACTTTATCCTTATGTTCTACTAACCAATTAACACCTATGATTATTATAAGACCCCAAAGGTGCAACATAAAGATCAACTTCAGTGGAAAATTTAGGTAATTCAAGGACTACTCAAAAAGACACATACTAACCGTATGAACAATCATTGTTTCCATACTTTGCATAATCCATGTTTCCATCTTTTCTTTTTAGTTTTGATGTTAATCTACTAGAAATAAAACATTGAAAGAAATCTAGTGTCAAAAACAATAGTTATAAGTAAACCAAATAACTTACCCGAAACTTCTATAAGAGTGGCCGGTTTCTCGCTTGTCGAAACTATAGAGTGTATCTTGTGTTATCGATTACGATCATCCTTTTTCAAACGGAATTGATTTGTGTAATGATCTTTGCCACAATTATAATAACCTCCTACTGGTCCCTTCCTAAGCTTGGGTTTATTTCCATCCTTAGAGTTATCGTTATGACCCCCATAGGACTTATGTCCGTTATTATTGTTCTTAACAAAGTTGTTTTGTGCATTAATAACAAACTTTTTTGTTTCTTCTTTCTTATTAGTATCGGATGAGAACTTACTTTTCATTCCAAATTTCTTCTATGGTCCTTTCTTAGGTACAACAGATGATGAAGAGGAGTTGGGATTTTTTTCCTTACTTCCTCCTTATGAGCGAAATTACCTTCAATTTTTGTTCATTCCTTATGGCCTTTTCAACAACCCCTTTCATAGTGGTTGGGCTGTGAACATCCACCTCTCCTCCTATAATGGGATTAAATCCCATGATGAATTTCTATATCCCGAACTTCTCTTCGATTTGGTACTTAGGTACATGTTGGTATCCAAATTTTTTCTCCTTTTCAGTCTGAGTAGCACCACAGTTATGTCATGGAGCTTAAAGACATATTAGACCATGTTGTATGTCATTGGTAGCTAGGGATATGGTCTAGCTAGCACTTAGGTTTGTGGAGAAATGGATAGCACTCCAATAGGACTTGATCTTGTCCTAGCTGTTTTAGGTTGTGCCTTGCAACCAAGGTAAGAGGACCTATTTTGTAACCTTGTAATGGTGAAGGAGATGAAGATGTCCTTCTCTTTGCTTGAAATTATGTGATGGAGGCCTTGATGAAAACATGATCAACACCCTAGATCTGAACTCTCACTAGATGTCACTTCTCAAAACATAGGTATTTTCTCAAAACAAGGCAAAGGTTACAAGAGACATTGGAAATCCCTGATCCGTTATGCATACTTTTGTAAATAGATTTTTATCTTCATGTGGGTATACACATGCTAATCGGGGATAGTACATGATAGGATATTTGTTGTTAGATGATTTTTGGTGGGGATTGACAAGACAAACTGGGATAGATTAGATCTTTGACAAATCTGTATAATACTTGAACAACTATTAGATGAAATGCCTAAAATAATCGGGATGTTCTTTCAACTAGAAGACACACAAATGGAATCCTGTGTTGCACTCTTCACAAAATCTTTGAGAACTCACCACAAAATCTTGAAGTAAAGAACTCAATTAAAAAAAATCCATGATCAAACCACACCTAAGGTACCCTTAAAGGCTTACAAGAAATCTCTGCGGTCTAAGGAAGGTAAAGTGATTTTAAATTTGTTTATCTCCTTATCACTGAAGCCTCTTCGAGTATGAGATTTCAAATGCCACTAAAATATCAACCAGAAATGGAGATCATGTGACTCCTAAATATTTTCAATGTAATACCGCAACAAGAACAATAAAATTTATTTGTAGGCATTTGAAATTGATAACAAACATCATATTGCCCAAACAAAAACATGATTTAATTCAAAACTTGTTAGATTCAATAGCGAGGAGAGTTGAATGAAAAATATCATAGCTGTGTGGTGGTTGTACACTTGAAACCAACCCACATACATGAATTTTCCAACACATGAGACATTAACTGGTTCTTTGGCATATTTTCTCAAAAATGAGCTTTTTCTAAAAAAAAAAATCTCGTGGATTTTCAACTCTCGACCCTTTACAATTTCTCAAAATGCATTATATTTCTCATGCCACATTGAAGTCTTCCTTCCCAAGAAAATAATATGCTATGGGATCAGATTTGTCACAAAAACCTCATGATTTAATGAGTGACACCAAACAAAAAACAACTCACAAAGTTACTGTGTACACACAAATAGTTAAATCATTACACAAATTTGGATCATTATCCACCCCTGTGGCACATTTTTATCATTCGGGCATGCAAGCATCTTTCATTTATCATTTTTTACCTTTTCCCCTTTTGAATTTTACCTTTGTAACTTTTGATGTTGACATTTCACATTTTTTCTCGGGATTGAGCCAAAATTACATCAAACACACAATAGATCAAAGAATTATTAGGTCATGAAAATGATGACAATGTTCTCATAAGGAAAAGATGACACAAAATCATATAAGATTTGATGAAATTTAATGAAGAAATCATGATTCCAAGTTTCCTGGAGCTCCCATGGTGGCTAGAATAGATGGATGCATAGTAACCATTGATCTTGTATCAACTTTAAATGTCCACCTCCATGTGGAAGATGAAATCTAGAAATAAGCTCAAAATTACCTTTTTAACCTTTGGATAAGGCAGATGTGTTTCAAAATGTGACTAGATTGGGCCAATGCATCCAAAATGATTTTACTACCTTTTCAAAGTTTTTTCTCCCCTGGACTTGCCACATGTCCATATGTGGGTGCCATTGAAAACCGCAAACAAATTTTATCAATTTTGCCACATTTTTGAAAAAGGAAATTTTTCCACAAAACCTCCACGGGCCTGGAAGCCCGATCTCTTCCTGTCACATGGCGCTCTCGATTTTCCATGGAGGCACGCTTCCATTTACACTTTAGCTCCTTTTTCCAAAAGGGAAAAATTTTACTATGTCCCCCGAGGTCCGAACCTCCGCCTCCAATTTTCTTCCTTGGACACGTGTCACTTTCTGACTTGTTACAATGTTTTGGCCCAAACTTTGACTTTTACCATTTGAAAATATAAACTTCCAAGTCATTACAAAAGCCGCTGCCCCATCCTATCCTTTCCTAGACACATGCCCACCGATGATTTTCCAAGGGCTTTCGGGCCAAAAATTCACTTCATCATTTTGAGCCAAAAAACATCAAAATTCTCCAAGTCCCTCTGCTATTTGCACGCCCTCCATTCCACGTGTCCTCTCCCTATTCATTGCGGGCCTTCAGGCCAAATTTTGATTTTGAAAATTTTGCATAATGAAAGCAAAATTTCCTAAGGAAAGCCCGCCACCCACCAATCCCCTAGCCAATCAAAATGTGCCACATAGGCACTTCATTGCAAAAGGCGGAGCCATGGATCAAAATTTTCCTTTTGCCAAAATTTCAAAAAATGATAAGTTAGAGACATTTCCCAACAACCCTTGCCAATAGGAACCCGCCATGTTTCCATTACCTTATGATGATACATTTGATGGGAAAACGACACCCGTATGACTGTCAAATAATGAAAAATTTAAAGGATGCCCTCGAATATAAATCTTTCAACAAGGATTGAAATTTTTTTGATTTTAAATCAACTCAATCATGTTTTGACATTATTTTCGACCTTAGGATTGGGAAATTAACCCATACAATTTAGATTTGATCAATTTCAATTTTTGCATGATCGGTAAAGGGAAAATGACACAACCTACGAATCGGAAAAACATAAGGCACAAATAAGAGAACACATGGATTTCTCTTTAAACCAGGAGTAGAACAACAAGTTTATGGGTATTTTTGAAACAATCAACTAGGGGGAAGAAATTATAGATCACCAATTTGAGAAAAAAATGTTTCGAGCAAAATCAAACATGAAAAATTAGGGCACACAATGCAATCTCAGAAATGGCACTAACATTGGCTCCGCTAGGGATGGGCACTCCAAAGTGAGTGCTACAAGAAATAAATGTAGACCGGGTTCTAAAATATCATTGGCCAACGGAGTTAAAACACAAGGCAGCCCAAAAACTAGAACCATCCAAGAAAAAGAGCCGAGAAACCAACCAAAATGTCTCGCCAAGACTAAAGGGAAACCCACAAACCACCAAATAGCAAAAAATAGAGCAAAAAAAAAGACTATACAATTATACAATTTGTGCATACCTCACTTTCAAGATTAATCCAAGAAATGTTTTAAATGTCCGCCATTAACAAGCAGCTCTAGCAATTCCCCATCTAGATCTTTGAGAAAAAGGTATGTTCACCAATCCCGATATCAATGGCATAAGGTCCCATCCATAATGCATCAAACTTGCCATGCTTTCCTTGTCTTCATGCCTACTATCCCACAGTAAAAACCAAATCTCCAATATTAAAGGCTCTAAGAGTGACCTTCTTGTCAAACAATCTCTTCAATTTCTCTCTAAATCTGATATGCCTTTGATGGGATGCTCTTCTCTCCTCATCAAGCTCAATAATTTTATTAATCCTTGATTCATATGGGCCATGCTCTTGATCTTCCAACTATTGGGAAAACTGAAATGAAGATAATTGTAGATGTAAGGGAAACAAAGCCTAAGTTCCATACACCAATTCAAACGGGCTTTTACCAGTTGCTCTTTTAGGGGTTATTCTATTATCCCAAACTATAAACTTCAATTGTCCTCCCACATTTTCTTGTTCATTTCCAAGGTTCTTCTAATGATCTTTAGCAAGTTCTTATTAAGGAATCAGCTTGTCCATTCCCATGGGGGTTATAGTTTGAAGAATAATTCAAACCGATTCCATATTTATTACACATTACCATTAAAATTTTGGCTCTAAAGCACATGGCATTATCAGATATAATCTTAACTAGAACTCCAAATCTGCATATGATATGATTCAATAATAAGTCCACTACCGGTTGGTGTGTTGCCTTTTTAGATGGGATTGCTTCAACCCATTTTGTAAAATAATCAGGTGGCTACAAGAATCCAGCTTATGACCAGCACTAGAAGGATCTAAAATCTCACCAATGAATTCCATTCCCATTGTTTGAAAGGGGATTCAATTTATATAAGTTGAAAAGTAAGGGAGCCTCGATGCTTTCTGGGCCTTACGAGAGAAATGTTGGTAACTATCACATCTTATAACTAGCTGGGTTGCATATTTAAAAAGAGTAGGCCACCAATAACTAGTCCTCAAAATCTTATGTGTTTTCACCCTTCCAGCAAAGTGTCCTCCATAAAATCCCCCATGGAAATCAGAAACTATTTTGGGAGCTTCATCTTCAGTTATACATTTCAGGATGACACCTTCAGGGTTCTTCCAAGCTAGCCCAAGGTCTGTTATGATATATTTTTGAGAGGCTAGCTTGAGGGCTCTTTTCTAATTTGTATTTAAGTGACTAGGACATCATAGGTGTCTGAGGTAGAAGATCACATCTTTGTACCACTCAGAACTTATCAATTTCTCAAGAAGATCTGCCCTTTCTTCCTCTAGCTGATTCACTTCTACATTTTACAAGTTACTCTAAGCCATGAGCTTAGCAAGACCCAAACCTCTTACTAACTTTGTGGTTTGGATATCCATATCATAATCTTGTATTTTGTTCACCCATCTACATATTTTACTTGATATCTCCATCTCTCGACAAGACGTCTTTCACCATGGTGTGGGGAACATAGGCAAAAACTTTTGAACTTAATATATAAGGCCCGAAAACTTTTTTTTGCTTTCACCAAGGAAAATGCTTGTTTCTCCATGATTGTATACTTCATCTCAGCTTCTTGTAAAGCCTTACTAAAGAAGGAAATAGGCCTTTCAACCCCATTCTCATCCTTTTATAGAAAAACAAAAGAAATGGTATACTCAGAGGCAAAGGAAAAGATTTGGAAAGGCCTCTTATAGTTTGGGGCTGCTAAAATATGTGCATGTTTAAGTGCATCCTTAATTCCTTTGAAATCTTGAATGGTAGCCTCCTCCCACCTGATAACTTGGTCCTTCTTTAGCATGCTTGTGATTGGAAGAGTCAACTCAGTAAAAGTTGGAAACAAACCTTCTAATAAAATTAATTTGACTAAAGAAAGATTGGATGCTTTTCTTGGTTCTTGGGATAGGTACTTTGCTGATTGCTTCCACTCTCTCAGGGTCTATCATAACACCATCTTTTGACATAATGTGACCAAGAAGCTTGGCCTTTTTCACACCAAAATGAAACTTCTTTAGATTAAGATAAATGCCATACTCCTACATCTGATTAGCATCTTCTCCAAGTGCTGCAAATGATCACCTCTCTGCCTTGAAAAAATAGTCACATCATCTTGGTAAACTGCAATGAACTCATTGATGTAACTAGAAAATCAACATCCATTACTCTTTAAAAATGGCACCAACATTCATCAAACCAAAGAACATCCTAACAAAAACATATGTCCCCAAGGAGTAGTGAATGTTGTCTTAAGTCTTTCTCGATTCTTTGACAACCACTTGATTGTATCCAGAGAAACTATCCAAGGTAGAAAGTAACTCAAACCCCCGTCACAAGCTGCAACATATTTTCCATATTTCGGAAGGGATAGTTTTCCTTCATGGATGCTTTGTTTAGATTTATAAAATCCACACAAATTCTGATGTCTCTGTTCTTCTTTTTGACTGGCACAAGGTTTGCAACCCAAGATGAATATATAGTGGGCTAAATAATACCTCCATCTCTCAACTTCTTTAACTCCTCTTGCATTTTCATGGAGATAAGTGGGTTAATTAGCCTTTTCCTCTGTCTGAATTGTTTGGCATTTTTTTCAAGAGGTATATCATGCTGAAATAAATCTTCTCTGTATGCTTTCATCTTTGAATAAGACCAAGCAAGGGCGTCTTGATATTTTTTAAGAGTTAGGCACATGACTATTTTTCCTCTTTACTTGAATTACAGCCCAACCAAACATTCCTTATTTTTTCCTTTGTTCCCAAGTCATGCTCTTCCACATCCCTTGAGGAATACATGCTTCTATTTATGATGCAATCAGCATTGTTAAAATTTGACTAAAGTGCAACAAGACCTCTAGGAATGGTGTTTGTTTTCAATTGGATGATATCTTTTCCAAAAAAAATTTCTCTTCCTTCAGTCATGCATACCATTAGATCCCAATAAATATTTTTATTTGCAAACTCACCTTGGTTTTGTAATAACCTTAACACTTGAGCATCATCATCAAACACTTTCCAATGCTTGATGTTGTCGAGGACAAATTTAGCCTATTCAACACTTCAACATTATTCTCATAATAAGTTGAAACGGTGAAAACTTCAAATCTTGACCCAAACACTACCAAATTATCAGAAACAACATTCAAACTTCTTTCATGGTGCATAATATTAAAAGAATCAAACATTTTAATCAGATCCCAAACTACATGCTTATACTACTTCATCCGCTGATTTTTGTAGCATACAATTTTCTTATTTATTTGACAAATAACTCTAAATATCCCTTTGCAATGATGTCCTTGACACCATACTTCCATACAATTCTCAGACCCAACAACAAGGCTTCATACTTAGCAATGTTGTTAGGACATTCAAAATTAAGCTTGAAGGAAAAACAAATTCTTCCAAGCTAGGAGAAATCAAAATTACACCAGCACCACTTCTAAATTTGGAGCAATCTGCATCAAATAGCAAGGTCCAAGGAGAACATACCTACTCAAGTCACTTTGAGTGATCCATTTTGTGTTCTTTTCCATCAGCAAAACCAATGAAATTATCAGCATCAACATCAGCAAACAACACCTCATAGGAAGCATTATTTGGATCCTCAATTAGATGTAACATTTTCTTTTCTCCATAGAGCTTGACAAGGCTTCCTCAATGGAAATAATAGAAAAATAAATTTCCATTTGGACACTCCTCAAACACTTGCAGCCCACTTTCTTGACAAAAGCATACCCCATTTGGCAGGGCAATCAACAATCACAATATCTAATTTTAAATCCCTCTCGAGATAAGATGCAACCGCACAACCAAACCTTTTACACAACCAACCACCGATACTTCCCTTGAGTCCATATCAATACACTTTCCATAGACTACTGTCACTTTTATATCTAACTCATTCATGACTTCTAGAGGCATGACATTACATGATGCACTAGAATCAAACATACAATTGTGAAGTAGCCTATCCTTTATAATCAAAGTTGTGAAAAATGGATCAACATTCAATTGGGAATCAACCAAAGATGTTCCAAAAATATCTCAGGTGCCTCTCCAAGATCATCTACTACTGGTGGTGTTTCAAGGTTAGAAATGATGTGAGGAGGAGTCTCAACAACATTTGCATTTCTATCTCTGGAGTGATCTTCTCTTCCTTCAACCCCAAGTACTCAAATGCTCTTTTCTTATGCTCAGGAATTCTAAGAAACTCAATGATTGGAACACTCACTTTAATTTCACTCAATACTTGGGATATGTCATAGGGAACACTCTTGGGAAAAACATCATTGGAATGGATATAAGAAGATTCATCAGATGGCGAAGGATTCTTGGTAGCTTTGGCGTGATGAGGACTGTAATTTTTACTCGAGACACATGACAGAGCTTATAGCAAGTGTTTCTTTCCTAGGAGCTTATTTTGGAATGCTCTTGAGTAAGGGTGCTTTAGGTTTGGCTTGAGGCACAAATCCTTTAACAAATTTTCATCTAGTGTTATAGTCCTTCTCTTGAGCTATAACAACATTCATCAATAATTGTCTATCTTCCTCCGAAGGGATACCACCATCATACTTATTAATCATCAAAGCTCTCAAGTATTAAAATTCATTGTTAGGAATTTCAAAAGCTTGCACTACATCAACTTCAGGAGCATGAGGATGGAAAATACTTTTACCCGCTTGATGCAATCCCAAAAAGTAGCAGCATTCCTAGCACTTATCACTTTGGTAGATGTTGCTCCTCCTTGTGAGCTTGAAGAACAACCCATCATGCAAATATCATCATCAGGACCATCCTCATTATCATTCTCACCAACATGTTGGTCCACTTCACATGGAGGATGAGGAAGAAAACATCTATCACACCAATCCATATCAACAACTTCATCAACAACAATAACCCTGATAGTTAGAGGGTCAGGAACCAATCTACTTTCATGTGCTTGGGGTTGTCTATTTCCCCCTCCCATAGGTCCTTTTCCTCTATCATCTTGTCTTTGATCACCCCTAGGATGATTTCCAAATCTATCTTGTGCTTGTTGCCTAGGCTGACCTTGTGAAGTCTACCCAATTCCCTTCTCAGCTCTTGCCAACTTGTATGAGATTTCATTGATAGCCCCGCCAAAGTATTCACAACCTCTTCTAAATCAGCACCTTTGCTAGCTTGAGGTTTTTTAGGGTTTATCAATTTTACACCATCTTTCTTAAGAGGTTTCCCAACAACCTTGATATTTTTTTAATTTCAAGTGTAATGGTGAAAGCATGTTTTAGATTGGTTGGGTTCTTGTCTCTTAGGTAATAGGATGCCTTTTTATCAAATGCATCTACATATTTGATTAAACAAGATTCATCACAAGGCCTCAAACCAGTAGGAAATATTCTCAAAGTTTTGTTAAACCTTGTGTTGAAGTCATGGACTGATTCATTAGGGTTCTTCTTGATATTCTCAAACTCAGATAAAAGAAATCTAGGATCAGTCTTGTCACCATATTGCAACCTAAATGAATTTTTCATTTCAGTCCATGAATCAATAGAATTATCAAGTAGAGCCTTGTACCAATCCCTAGCATCCTCTTCTATTGTATGAATAAACAATTTGAAATACACATCCTCAAACTCTATCTCAAAATCTTCCATCATATTATCAAAAAGTTTGAGATGTTGATCTCTAGTCATAGCATTGTTACCTTGAAACTTTGGTAACCTACTTCTCACATCTTATGGGACAGCATTTGGATACCCAAACATTCCTCTGAAATTGATGGGACCAAAGGTGTTAACAAAAATGGGTTTCTAGGTGGAGGGTGAGCCATGATATTTTTTGGTGGTAATCTTGAAGGTACGACAAGCTGATGAGGAGTGTTATATCTTTGGGGCTCAAGAATGTGATTCACAAGATTGGTATCCTCTAAGTGCTGATTTTCTTGGAAAGTTTTACTCAAATTAAAACACAGACATGTAGATTGGAGAAGGAACTTACCAAGTACAGCAGAAGGACCTTAACGAGCTGAGGAAAATAAGTTTATGAGAAGATTAATTGAATCAGAATCACTTGAAGAAGAGTGATAGTCCTCTACCAAAGGCTGATCTCTCTAACTAATGGCTATATCTTTGCCTCGATGTCGACCTTTAACCACTTTCCAAACTCTTCTACCTTCCAACTCTGAATTTTTTGAATCTGAAACAACTTCTTAGCAGAGTCCTTGATGAAGAGAGATCTTCTTCCTTCTAGTTTTGCAGATTTGAGCAACAAATTATAAATGACAGAAAAGGTAAGACAATTGGTATTTTCAAGATCAAATCAGCATGGAGTCGCCACTAAGGAATTTCACCTTAGTTGTGTAAGAATGCACTAAAATAATTCTGTCAAATGTTTGCTAGTACTGAAACCTTTGCAAAGCTTTATAAATCAGACCTTCTTCTTCCTAGATCAATCAATCAAAATGCACCCAAAGTATATGAACTGCTAGTAAATGAAAAAGGGCTGATAGAACTTGAAACATTTACTTAAAACTTATAGATATTAAACATAGAATTATATTTTAACAATGTAACAGCTCAAAAAAATTGAATATACAAATGCTCAAACTCCTCAAACACTTCAAAAACACCAAGAAATTCCAAGAAGTCCCCGGCAATGGCGCCACTCGTGTTGGTATCCAAATTTGTTCTCATTTTCAGTCTGAGTAGCACCACAGTTATATCAAGGAGCTTAAATATATATTAGATCATGTTGTATGTCATTGGTAGCCAAGGATATGGTCTAGCTAGCACTCAGGTTTGTGGAGAAATGGATAACACTCCAATAGGACTTGATCTTGTCCTAGCTGTTTTAGGTTGTGCCTTGCAACCAAGGTAAGAGGACCTATTTTGTAACCTTGTAATGGTGAAGGAGATGAATATGTCCTTCTCTTTTCTTGAAATTCTATGATGGAGGCCTTGATGAAAACATGATCAAAACCCCATATCTAAACTCTCACAAGTTGTCACTTCTCAAAACATGGGTATGTTCTCAAAACAAGGCAAAGGCTACTAGAGACATTGGAAATCCCTGATCGTTATGCATACTTCTACAAATAGATTTTGATATTCTATGGGTATACACATGCAAATCAGGGATAGTACATGATAGGATATTTGTTGTTAGATGATTTTTGGTGGGGGATTGACAAGACAAACTAGGATAGATTAGACCTTTAACAATCTGTATAATACTTGAACAACTATCAAGATGAAATGCCTAAAATAATCAGGATGTTTTTTCAACTAGGAGAGGCAAAAATGGAAGCCCAAGTTGCACTCTTCACAAAATATTTGAGAACTCACCACAAAATCTTGAAGTAAAGAACTCAATTAAACAAAAATCCATGATCAAACCACGCCTAAGGTACCCCAAAGGCTTACAAGAAATCTCTGCAGTCAAGGAAGGTAAAGTGATTTTAAATTTTTTATCTCCTTATCAGATGAAGGCTCTTCGAGTATGAGATTACAAATTCCACTAAACTATCAACTAGAAATGGAGATCTTATGTGACTTCTAAATATTTTCAATGCAAGATTGTAACAAGAAAAATAAAATTTATTTGTACACATTTAAAATTGATAATAGACATCATATTGCTAAAAGAAAAACATAGATTTAATTTAATACTTGTTAGATTCAACAAGAGAGGAGAGTTACATGAACAATCTCAGAGATTTTTGGTGGCTATACACTTGTAACCAACCCACATACATGAATTTTCAAACACATGAAACATTAACTTGGTTCTTTGGCAGATTTTCTCAGAAAATGAGCTTTTTCTCAAAATTTTCTCGTGACTTTCAACTCTTGACCCTTTATAATTTATCCAAAATGCATTATGTTCCTCATGCCACATTGAATTCTTCCATCCCAAGTAAAGAATATGCTATGGGATCAGATTTGTCACAAAAAACCTCATGATTTAATGACAGTGACACCAAATGGAAAAACAACTCGCAGGTTGCTAGGTACGCACAAAAAGTTAAATCATTACACAAATTCAGATCATTATCCACCCCAAGGGAATGTTTTTATCATTCAGGAATGCAAGCATCTTTCATTTATCATTTTTTACCTTACCCCCTTTTCAATTTTACCTCTGCAACTTTTGATGTTGACATTTCACATTTTCTCGGGCTCTGAGCCAAAATTACATCAAAAACACAATATATCAAAGATTTAGGTCATGAAAATGATGTCAATGTTCTCAAAAGGCCAAGACAACACAAAATTAGATAAGATTTGATGAAATTTGATGAAGAAATCATGGTTCCAAGTTTCTGGAGCTCTCATGGTGGCTAGAATAGATGGATGCATAAGTAACCATTGATCTTGTATCAACTTTAAATGTATGCCCTCCACGTGGAAGATGAGATCTAGAAATAAGCTCAAAATTACCTTTTTAACATTTCGATAAGACAAGACATATGTGAAAATGTGACTGGATTGGGTCCTTGCTTCTAAAAATGCTTTTATGACCTTTTCAAAGTTTTGAAAAATTTTGCAAAATTTCCCCGCTTCTCCCCTAGACTCGCCATGTGTCCATATGTGGGCCCCATTGAAAACCGTGGACCGATTCTAACTATTTTGCCACATTTTTGAAAAAAAGAAATTTTTTCACAAAACCTTTACGGGCCCAGAAGCCTAATCTCTTCCCTACCACATGGCTCTCTCTGATTTGCCATGGAGGCATGCTTCCATTTACACTTTAGCTCTTTTTTCCAAAAAGGCAAAATTTTACTCTGTCCCCCAAGATCGAACCCCTGCTTCCATTTTTCTTCCTTAGAAACATGTCACTTTTTGACTTGTTGCAGAGTTTCGGCCCAAAATTTGATTTTTACCATTTGAAAATAAAAATTCCAAGTCATTGTAAAACCCACTACCCCATCGTATCCTTTCCTAGACACGTGCCCACCGATGATTTTCCAAGGGCTTTCGGGAAAAAAATTCACTTCATCATTTTGAGCCAAAAACATCAAAATTCTCCAAGTCCCTCTGCCATCCGCATGCCGTCCGTGCCACGTGTCCTTTCCCTATTCACTGCGGGCCTTCCGGCCAAATTTTGATTTTGAAAATTTTGTATAATGAAAGAAAAATTTCCTAAGGAAATCCCGCCACCCACAAATCCCCGATCCAATCAAAATGTGCCATGTAGGAACTTCATTGCAAAAGGTGGAGTAATGGATCAAAACTTTCCTTTTACCAAAATTTCAAAAAATGATAAGTTAGAGACATTTCCCAACAACCCCTAGCCAATAGGAACCGCCACGTTGCCACTACCTTGCGATGATAAATTTGATGGGAAAACGACACCCGTATGACTGTCAAATCATGAAAAATTTAAAGGATGCCCTAGAAATCAAATTTTTCAACAAGGATTACAATTTTTTTATTTTAAATCAACTGAATCATGTTTTGACATTATTTTTGACCTTAGGATTGGGAAATTAACCCATACAATTTAGATTTGATCAATTTCAATTTTTGCACGATCTGGTAAAGGGAAAACGACACAACCCGCGAATTGGAAAAACCTAGGGCACAAATAAGAGCACACATGGATTTCTCTTTTAAACCAGGGAATAACAAGTTTATGGGCATTTTTGAAACACTCAACCAGGGGGAAGAAATTACAAATCACCAATTTGAGAAAAAAATGTTTCTGAGAAAAATTAGACATGAAAAATTAGGGAACACAATGCAAGCTCAGAAATGGCACTAACTTGAAAGTACATACTTAAGAAATTTAGTAAACCACTCCCAATACTTAGTTATAGTTAGCTTTCTTTGATATAAGTTCTTGAATTCAGTCATTTTCTGATCATAGTAAAGTTACGACAGCTAACGTTGCCTAAAGTAACCTTTAAATTGATCCCATGTGATATTAGTTTCATCAATATTTAACTCACCTTACAGCTTGTCCCACCATGATGATGCCTCATGAGAAAGTGTATATGCTACCCATGTAGCATTTGTCTCTCTTGAGAAATTCCTTATTGCAAAATATTTCTCCATTTCACTAAGCTAATTCTTAGCCCCATCTCCTAATGTGGTGCCATCAAAATTGGGTGGACTTATCCTTTTTATATCATTAGCAAGTTCAACTGCCAACCTAGCCTTTTTATTCTCAAGCTGATCAAGTATGTTCACATTGTTATTATCAATAGCTACATTGGCATTGTCCCCAGGAGGTTTCTGATTATTGTTATTAGCATCTTCTTCCTCCTCATTGCCCATTACTTTTTGTTCAAGTACAACCAAATTATCTCGTGTCCAATAGGGTAGCAAGGATCTCATCAAGCTTCTGGGTAGTTACTGCACCTTCCTCGGGTGGAGGATTATTTGCAACATTTCCTCTTGTTCTAACAATTTTCTATTAATAAGAAAATTTAAGTTTCATCAGATTATGGATACAATAGGTCCAAGAGTTGCAACCTTCAGTGATGATACCAAGATGTAACATTCCCATTTTAAGACTTTAGAAACAAGGATTTTTTTTACTTTTTTATAAATAATGTTCTATGTTCTAAATAAAACATCATTTATAACACACATTCCATGCCAATAAATATCATAACAAATAAGCATATGTAACTATAATGACTCGCATGACGCTACCAATCTCTCATTCCATGACTCGGTTACCAGGCTGATCTATCATGTTAACTTAAAGTATAGAATACTTTATGTATACTATGTATACTTGGTTATCCTAACCTACTCTAGGTACTGAGTGATCTATTTAAAGAACCTATCTAAATATTTATTACCAATATTCATCCGACATCAGGTTGCTTTAAACTAGGTGACATAGGATAAGCTGACAACGAGCAACTTTCGATACTTTAGCCAAAGATTTTCAACATAGTGTTCATGTAACTATTCCTAGACGACATACTCATAATTCCAGAATACGTCCTTCACCTCACTCTTTTGTTATCTAGAATGGTCTTTACTAACTACCGTTAGTCCACTTGCCCAAGGTTTAACCCTAGCCTTAGTTAGAAACATAATTTATTATAGGAAGACGCTCACAATGTCTTAGGGTATATGGGCATACTCGGTTGACCTAAGTCAACCGAATGTGCCAAGGTACCCTGAGCCATTGAAAGATACTACCTATCCTAAACATGCCACTAACTTTACCTAGAGAGAAACTAAGTTCAAGTCCTTATTTGTGTGTAGATCTAGATGATCAATGTAGAAGGGTGTTGCCACATGTCAACTGCAACGTTATATCCTCGAGAAGACCCTTGTCTTCTCAAAGGTATAGTCCTATAGTTGGCATGTGCCAAAATCCTATAGAAAATACCTCATCAAGATGTACATACCCCAAGGAGGTTATTAATACATTATTAATTTGGATTATTACACCGATTACAACAACCTTGCTAAACCCTAATCCAACACTCCATAAGTTCTTTTCTAAATTTGATTCATTTAGTCATTAAAGAACTTCCTTAACTTATGATTGTTTTAGGTTCATTTTACTTAGCTTAACAAACAAATATCAAAAGGAACTAGACAACAAAATCATAAGTTCCATTAAATATAACTTCACCATTCAAACAAGGTGTAACAACCAAATAGGTTCAACTAGTAGTAGACTTTATAGGAAATTAAGTTTAACGATTAATGATCATATCACCATTCTTTAGATTACCTTTCCTTGACCGAGGAAGAATCTTCCTCTACATGATTAAGTGTTAGGTTTTGTCATACCCTTCTTATCTTTCACAATTTCTATAGTCTTACTACATATTGATTACACATTCCATTACTATGTTAGAATTATTTAGATAAAATTCATTATCTTATACAACTTAACAAGATACATCTAAATAAGGGAAATTAAACTAATTCCCTTTATCCAACTGATCAAGTTTATCTAAATTAAGCATTTAACAGATATGAAAAATGTCATCTAGATAGGATTTCAATCTTTTTCATAAATACAAGATAATTTACACAACCAATACAAGTAAATCTCTAGCTTTCAATTAGTCATTATAAAACTATACATTTACAAGACTATGCATATCAGGCATACTATACAACAATAGCCTCTATCTTCAAAGAATACAACTTTTATTTTTCAATACAAATCAAGAATGAATCGAAACTCTTTACATAAGATTGATAATTAAATAAGCCCAATACAACATGAATGTTCTTGTCTTATTTTATCACTTACGATGTCCATCTGTAAAATTGCTAGCAAGGGTCAGTTTAATGAACTGAGCATGATAAGCACTAAGCATTATAGTAAATTGCATTCCACTAATTTTTTCACTAAACAACTCGCTTTAATGAAATAATTAATATACATCATACAAATAATCATAAGTAATAACATCTAGAAAGAAGTACAATTAAGAAAATCTAAATTTACTTTTAAGAAAAGAGCATAATATAATCTGCAACATCATAATTATATCACAAGACTTAATTGATCCTATCAATTACTTTAAATAGTAAACAAGTATTTTCATTCAATTATTTCATAAACCCATAAGAATAGAAATACACATTTATCTTTACCAAGAAAAAAAAGAATTTAGTTACAATATAGCTCATTTTAATATGCTTCATCTTTCCATATAAACCAAAGAAGAGGATCAATACATACCTATTCCTTAGACAAAAATCATCTAAAGGAAAGAATCAAGTTTAGTACACACAACACTACCTCAGTCCAAGATATCAATAAAAGGAGTCCACAAATAAAGAGGAAACATCTAACCAAGAGTCCCAATTCAATCCAAGCAGATTTAAGATAGTCTCATAGAAATCCTTACCAACTTCTATCTGTTAGTAGATATAATGCAAAGATATGAAACCAAACTGTCCACAAATCCAAGCTATACTTAGCAACTAATTCTCTTAACCAATCCTCAAGAAGTTCCCATCTCATAAGAGAATTAAATTAAAGAGAAGTTCAATCAATGAACTTATACAGTCAACAGAAAAAGGATCTAAAAAAAAAGAGAAAAAGTACCCAATCCATATTTCATTTCATTTAGACTATGAAATGTAATCCATTATCTAATACAAACTTAGAAATTATTTAGTTAGTTCCCAAAAGATAACTCAAAACCGAATGCACAGTCAAAGCATGCATATTACCATTTTCCATTCACCAAGCTCAAGTTCAAATTCAATTCTCAAAACAAAATTCATAGTACCATCTCTAAACAACATACTATCCCCAAGAGATCCTATTCACTTCTCTGACTAAAACTCAGAGATTCATTCAAAGAGTCCAACAAGGAAGAGAAATATGCAATAGTGCAAGATAGACAAGGGTCAATAAAACTCACGGACCCAAAGACTGAATTTCCAAGCATTCAGAATAGGGATACAATATCCCTTCATACTACACTAGTATACTAGGTTTAAATTCAACATTCTATTAAAACCCACAAATCAGATGAAAGATCAAAAGAGAGTAAGGAACTAAACAATTCATTTAAGACAAGTATTGTCCCAACTTCTTCCAACACGACTAAACAGAATCACCACAAGCCTCTCGAGTTCCATTAAAAGCTTATGATAGGTAAGAATTTTCCCAACATCAAAGACAAAAAGGAAGTAAATAATACATTCCATAAACCTCTACAACTGAAACGACTGTCCCATAACAAAACGTAGTTCCAGTCCCATTTATTTCTATGAACAAAATAGTCAAGTTTTCCCATAAGGAACAGTTCGCTTAGATCCGAAGACGAGTAGGATACACTCTCGAATTTACATGCCCTATCAAGTTTGAGAACATAGTGTGGTCTTAAAGGCAGAAGTCATACAACCATTCTTTCTCAGAATAAAAACAAAGGAGACCTCAAAAGAAGTTACACGGTCCACTTCCGACCAAACAAAACTCACAAGACCCTTCCAGCAGATAGTATTAAATGAGATTGAAGCTTTACAATCCTTAATACCCACTAAACTCCAGCTCAGAATACCTGTATAAAATCAAACACGTCAATTCCAATACAAGATCAAAACAACCAACAATGGAATACCTGTACTGCATCAAATACGAGCTTTGAACATAAGTTCTAACAACACAAGCTCAAATACAAGTCTATAACGAAACCCATGGCCCTAATACAAGCTCAGAATAAACACCAACACTCTATTATGGGTTCAAGCATTTCTGGTTCCCTAAGGAAGAATAAAACTCCAGTTCAGAGCTCAAGTACAGGACACAATGCAACAACTCAATAACAAGTTCAGTATTCATAAGAACTATATATGAGTATGAAGATTCAACCAAAGGTTCAGAACTACACTTAGTTCCAACACAACCCAAAACAAACACAAGGTCCCAATAAAACTCATAACAATATCGAAGCTTCAATACAAGTTTAGAACAACTACGGAGCTCCACTTCAAGCTCACAAAACACAAGACTAACCAGAGATTCAGAACCCAACAAGTAACTAGCCAATTCATTCAACATTAGTCTCGAATGCTAGAAAAAAGCTTCAAATACCAGCTACAGAGTTCAACAGAGCTTCAAGTACAAGTTACAGAGTTTCAATACAAATTCACATGAATGCCTCTAATATTTTGTACAAAGAAAGTTCCCAAAACTACCATTAATAGCCAAGGATTCATATTCCAAAACCCACATAGATTTCATGAAATCATGCAAGTAAATAACCAGACATACTATGTAAAAATATATCTCCAATAAGCAAAGTTTTTTTAATGAATCAGTTAGAAGAAAGCAAGAAATCTTAATGGGTAGAACCTATCATGCTTGATAGTGCCTTTGCCGATTCGAAGAAGACTTCCAGCTTAGTTTCCAATGCCTCTTCTTCTCCAAGAAAGATCAACCAATAATAATATTTTTCCACCATGCCTCATATACTTTCCTCTAATTGAAAATAGATCAAAGAAATCAAAAATAGTCACCAAGTGAAGATCAAACTGCTAGTTCGAAGAACCTAATAGCTCCATGCAGAGAAAAAATTACGATGCATGTAAAACAAAACAACCCCAAACAAATCTGCCACAGCATGCCTTCCAAGATGGTTTTCTCACTAGAACCGAGGAGAATTAATGACATTTAATTACATATTCCCACCTATCTCTCCTTGCCATCACCATCCAAAGTTGGCGAGACCACATTGAACTTCCACATCCATTTCCAAACTTAGTGATACCTCCACGTAGGTTCCACTAAAATATAAATAGCCGGGCTGCCAAAATGGTAATACTTCCATGCCTTAATGTAAAATATAATCAAAATCACATCGCATTAAAATCTTAGGAACCGCCACTTAGCTCACACTTACCAATCGACTCTTAGGTTCCCTTTTATAACCCATTAGTTTACGATAGATACAATTTGATTAGGTTAGATCTTAGGTTATTTTAAAATTATAACCTTAGGATATAACCCTCAAACAATAAATTTCCACCTTAGGTTAGGACATAGCTTAACCAAATACAATAGGTAAGAAATAACTTAGCATCCCTTAGGTTATTTCCCTTCATATTAACTTAGTGTTAACAACTTAGGTTAGGATGTCATCCCATGTAGAGTGGCGTAGAAAGAGTTAGGTAAATTACTTGAGTCTTGAATCCATTAGGATAGACCTTAATAGATATAGGACAAGTTTATATTCTCACTTTCTCCAGAATCCCGAAGTAGGTTTCTATTTCCCTTAACATCATTAAGCGCCCTATAAGGGTCAATCAAGAAGAGCCAAGCACAATAAAAAATAGAATGCAGGAAAAGTCTTTCAAGATAATAAAGAATTTACAACAAACACAAGTTCATTCTGTTAAGTCTCTTAATCAATGAATGTTAGTTTTTCATTCAATTTAGATAAGAAGATTTAAAACATACCTTGGATCAATGGAATTGATCCAAGGATGAGTCTAATTGTAAGGGATAAGTTTGCAACCATTCTAACTAGATTACAACTTACTCATAAGAAGTGAAATAGATTATTGCAAGAAACAACATATCAGCCCTACAATCAAAGAGAAAAAATGATTTATCCATGACAAGCATGATTTTTCAACAACCACAAAACATACATTTTTCCTAAAAATCACATGTCAATGCTTGCAATGCAAAAGAGGAATATAACAGTTTGACAAGGTGTTACATACTTCCCTCCTAAAAATAATCATCATCCCAATGATTATCTCATTTTAATCATTGCATTCTGGATAATCAATTTATTCACTTTCATAACATATGTTTGCAACAATATCTGAATTTTAAGTTCTAGAAATCAGCATTCACATAGTTGTTTATTCAAAAATTAATAGTTTTTTGTCCATAACTGGCAGACTTATTGTCATATAAAGATAAAATCACAATTTTTATTATCAGTCATTCTAATCAATTTTGATCAAATAGATATGGAAAAACAGTTTTCATATCTTCCAAGTTTTCCCAGGTTGCACTTTCTTTATTAAATTGGTCCCCATTGGACCTTACATTGACTTATCTCCTTCTTTTTATTGAATAATGAATTACAACGTTTCTTAAATAGGAAAACAACTCCCAAGTTGAGTTGCAAGTAAACTCTAACTAACTTTGACTAAATCTACTCTAGGTGGTGGAAATTACTATTTTTAACAGTTTACTAGAATCTGCTATTCTTAGTAAGTTTGCATGCTTATTCCTACGGGCACATAAATTTCCATGCAAATTCTACAAGGAATTTCCAACTTTATAACTCATAATGCAACTAATAGACTAAAATTAACTAATGCCCAAAAATAGGAAAAAACTAAACTATAACTTAAATCCTAATTTTTGGCATCAAGATGGTGGATTTAGGGCCCAAAAACGTGTCAAAAAATTGACCTAACCTGGTAGGGTAGATTACTAATGCATTTGTCTCATCAAAAAATGTGGTTTAAAAAAAATGGACTCAAAAGACACCCGGAGCTCAAGTTATGACCTTGTTAAGTTCTTTTATTTCGGTGCATCATTCTCCCTTGCTTGAAAAAAATGCAGCTCCTACAAGTTGTCTTCTTCAAATTGCTTCCATATATCTACATCCAACTTCTTAATCTCCCACTCTATGATACAAGTATTGTCTTCTTGTTTTAGTCCTTTCCAATGTATCAAATATTTTTTGTATTTCCCATGTCGTGTGTCCATTGTTTTCTTATCTAGAATATGATCCACTTATTCTTTCTTCTTCACCGGAACCTGCTGCCTCCAATCTACTAATTCATCAATAACATCCCCTTCTACACCATCCCCATGAAAATAATAAAAATATGAAACATTAAACACTGGATAAATATAAAAAATCCCTGGAAATTCTACCTCATAAGCATTATAGTTTATTTTTTTCATGATTTTGCATTGACAAATCTTCTTGTACTTCAGCTTGTTATAGGTTCCTCTTAGAAATATTTTCTTCTATAGATATACCATAACTAACTCACCAACTGTAAATACCTTTCTCCATCTGTGCACATCTACTATTTCCTTATACTTTTCATTACTATTCTGCAGCTTCTTCCGCACTTCTTCCCGTGATTGTTTTGTATGTTTGGAAAATGCTTCTGCATCATCACTAACTCTACCATCAACTGATAGTTGTACTAAATCTAACACCCCATTTGGATTACTCCCATACACAATTGAAAATTGAGACTTTCCTATGGATCTGTTTATGGA
Organism: Taxus wallichiana var. yunnanensis; assembly: GCA_018340775.1. Lineage (NCBI taxonomy): Eukaryota > Viridiplantae > Streptophyta > Pinopsida > Cupressales > Taxaceae > Taxus > Taxus wallichiana. The sequence continues at coordinate 664,835,538 of CM031234.1, read as the reverse complement.
ACTATTATATGCAAACTCAACTTGTGGTAATGCTAAGTCCCATTGTTTCGGCTTTTCCCCAACGATGCACCTTAACAGGTTTCCCAAACTCGATTTACCACCTCTATTTTCCCATCAGTGTGAGGATGATAAGCACTATTGAACTGTAATTGATTTCCCAATTTCTTTCATAAATTCTGCCAAAAGTGACTTAAGAACCTTGTGTCCCTATCTGAAGTAATGGTTTTTGGAACACCATGCAAACGAACAACTTCTCTGAAAAAAAAAAATGCTACGCTTGTCGCATCACTTGTTTTCTTATAGGTAATAAAATGAACCATCTTAGAAAATATATCAACAACCACAAAAATTGAGTCATTACCTCGTTGTGTTTTTGGTAATCCCAAAACAAAATCCATACTCAGATATGTCCATGACCCTTTAGGAATAGGAAATGGCATATACAACCTTGTATTTTTGCATGGCCTTTCGAGACTTGCTATCATCTTATCTTTACCAAAATTCCCAGCCAATCCTCCGCTATGCAACTTTTTTACTATGTTCTCTCTCATAGACCCAACTAGAATACATAGTTGGCATCCCTTGAATAGATAGCCATCCTATAAAATGTACTCATCCAGGACATCTCCTACATTGTGTGACAATGGATGATTTAACCTTTCAACAATATCCTTGAAATCAATATCAGAGGAATACAAACCCTTTATTGCTTCAAAACCCACCACCTCATTTTCCATAGTGGTAAACAAAGTCACATGCCTACTCAATGCATCTGCAACTTGATTCAATGATACCCACTTTGCATGCCTACTATTCAACTTCTTTTGTGTATTCACATACTTCATGGCTATTTGGTCTATAAATAACACAAACTCCTTGGGCACTAAGTAATGCCTTCAATGCCTTAATGCTTGTACAATTGCATAAAATTCCACATCATAAGTAGAGTATTTCTTTCTTACCTCATTCATTTTCTCACTAAAGAAAGCTACTAGCTTTCCACCTTAACTTAGAACAGCACCAATACCCACATGTGAGGCATCATAATCAACCTCAAACACTTTATCAAAATCTAGTTGTGCCAAAATAGGTGCCTCTGTCACCTTCTTCTTCAAGAACTGAAAATTATCCTTAGCTGCCTTTGTCCACAAAAACTCCGTTCCTTTTGTGCAATTTGTTATAGGTGCTATTATACTACTGAGTTTTTAATAAAATTTCTGTAAAATGTTACTAGACCATGAAATCTTCTTACCTCTGTTATACTCTGTGGAGTAGGCCATTCAATAATTGCCTTTATCTTTTCTAAGTCCATCATGTACCCCATCTACTGAAATAATAAAACCCAAGAATACCAAACTCTCTTGCATAAATGTGCACTTCTTCATATTTACATATAGTTTCTCTTTCCTTAACACTTTGAATATCACACTTAGATGCCTCAAATGTTCTTCCTTAGTTTTACTAAAGATCAAGATATCATCAAAATAAACCACAAAAAACTTACCATTATACTCCCACAACATGGTGTTCATCAATCTCATAAAATTACTAGGTTCATTGGATAACCCAAATGGCATCACCAACCACTCATATAATCCATTTCCTATTCTAAATGTTTTTTTCCACTCATATCCTTATCTAATCTAAATCTGATGGTAACCAATTCAAAGATTAATCTTAGTGAAATACTTAGATCCAGCAAGCACATCCATCATATCATCAAGGCGAGGTATTGGTAACCTATACTTGATTGTAATTTTATTGATTTCTCTACTATCAGTTCACATTCTCCATGTTCCAACCTTATTTGGTGTTAATAAAGTTGGGGTTGCACATGGACTCATCCTCTCCCTTATGACACCCTTTCTCGCAAGCTCTGCCACTTGCCTATTCAACTCAACATGCAATGTCAGGCTCATACTATAAGTTTCTTGATTTGAGAGTGAAGACCCTAGAATCAAATCAATATGATGTTGAATATCTCTTTTGAGTGGTAATTCATCTTGTAGCTCATCAGGAATAACATCTGAAAATTCTTTTACTAAATCTATTATTTCTATTGGCATTTGTGTACTTGTAGGATCATCCTTGTTGGTGACTAGTGCATAACAAAACCCGGTTGCCTTTACCTCCTTCATAAATTCCTTTTAGAGAGCATATTTTTCAGCCTTCTCCCTCTTCCTTGAGAGGTAGTAAAATTATTTTTGTGCCATCCTTCTAGAAATTATAAGTATTCTTTCCCAGTCATGAATAAATTTTCTATCAAATTGCCATGGTCTTCCTAGCAGCATATGACATGCATCCATATGAATAACATCACACCAAATCCATCATTTTAACTTTTCCCAATAGAGAAACTTATTAAACATCTCTTATCAATAGTAACTTCATTACCCTTTTTAAACCATGCAATATGGTAAGAATTAGGATTCTTCTCACAATGCACTCCAATTTCTCGACCATCTCATTTGAAACCATGTTCTCACAACTACCACCATCAATAATAACATTACATACCTTTCCTCCTGAAGTGCATCTTGTTCTGAAAATATTTTTATGCAGCCATGCATCCCCCTTGATATACTTTCTTGGAGAAATCATCATCCTCTTGATCATCAAATTTTCTCCAACATCTGGTGGAATTTCTAGGTCCTATTCATCTTCTACTTTTTCAGCTTCAACAAGATTTACTCTTGGTGCATATCCTTGTCTCTTATCATGTGTATAAGAATGAGGGCATTCAAAAGCCCGATGCCCCCTCTTCACCATATCTGTAACAAAAAAAGGTCTTCGTGGAGCCTCCCATCCTCTATCGCCAATGTATCCTCTTCCCTAGAAAATCCTCTACATCTTTGTTGATTTTGGAAATATGTTCTCGTATCTTCTTGCTTGTCCAATCCACAAGATGATTCTCCCCTTCCTTGATTAAAACCAGCTCATCCTTGAAAGGAAGATGAGGCCCCCCTATTCATTCCAGGTGATCTCCTAAAACTTTGATGATTTTTTTTTCCTCGGCCTTTAAGGCTAATTGATAGGAATCCTCCATGCTCTTAATCCTATGCATACTTATCTCATCTTGAATAGAAAATTTTAATCCATTTACATACCTTGCAGCCATTTTTTTCTCAGTTTATTCATGCTCTACACAAATGGACAACTTGTAGAACTCATCTGTGTATTCTTGCATTGTTTGTAGGTTCTGTCTGAGATTCTGAAACCTCATGTAAAGGGTTTGTGCATAATCCATAGGGAGAAATTTATCCTTCAGCTTCTTCTCCATCTTACTCCACATCCTAATTCTTTCTTTCCCCTTTCTTGACCTCTCTTTCTGTAGGTGATCCCACCATAACATAACATGACCTTTCAATTTTGTGCATGTAAATTTCACCTTCTTTTCTTCTGACATAACCTTCCACTTAAAAAATTTCCCCATGCTAGTCAACTAGTCTATCAGCTCCTCTAGTTTTAGACTACCACCATACTCTGAAACATCTACTCTTATCCCATCATTCTTCCCTTCTAATGCGCGAAGAATCCTTTATTCAAAAGCTAATGGTGGTGCTTGCGTTTCCTCCTCTTCATACACTTCTTCTTCATCTCTGTGTCATCTCCACCTTGGTTTCCTCTCGGGTTATCATTACAACAAGTGCAACAAATTTCCTCTACGAGTTCTTGCATATTTCTATTCATATGGGCAATACCACCTCCTCTTCCTCTTCCTCTTCCCGCCATTTATTTTTAAAGACTCGAACCCACTACGTCGGATAATATAGCCAAATTCTAACCAACTTGATTTACTGCAAATAATATGAACTCCAAAGAAAATAGATCTCTTTCTTTGGTATTGAATAATGAATTACAATGTTTCCTATATAGGAAAACAATTCCCAACTCGAGTTTCCAAGTAAACTCTAACTCCGACTAACTCTACTCTAGGTGGCAGAAATTACTATTTTTAGCAGTTTATTAGAACCTACTATTCTTAGTAAGTTTACATGCTTATTCCTACAGCACAAAAATTTCCATGCATCTTCTACATCCCTAAATTAGAGGAATTTCCAACTTTCTAACTCATAATGCAACTAATAGACTAAAATTAACTAATGCCCAAAAATAGGAAAAAACTGAACTATAACTTAAATCCTAATTTTTGGCCACAAGATGGCGGATTTAGGGCTCGAAAACATGTCAAAAACTTGCCCCAACCAGTAGGTAGGATTGATGCTATGTTCGTCTCATCGAAACACATGTTTTAAAAAAAATGGACTCAAACGGACACCCAGAGCTCAAATTATGACCTTGTCAAGTTTCAGTAATTCCACAGGCGCATTAGGGCATATGTCCATTCTCATCACAATGATAAGAATCTTTGTTTGTATGAGAATGGGCATATTCCTATTCTAACCATTCTAACTCATTGAAGCAATATTGAACTTAATCATTTTTATATCGCTATAAAGGATGTGGGAATGGGAAAATATCCATTATAAAAAAAAAAATTATTACCTTTATTTATCTTCTATGATTCTTAAATGAGAATGGTCATATGCCAATTCAATACAAGATAAAAATGTTTGTTTGTATGAGGATGGACATATGCCTATTCTTTCTATGTGTAATTTTATTCTTTGATTCTTATATAAGAATGGGAATATGCCCTTTCTATACAAGATAAAAAATGTTTGTTTGTATGAGAATGGATATATGCCCATTCTAGCTATGTGTATTAGCTCATTTTCATTGTTCTTCTTACTCAAATTTTCAGCCATTAATAAAAAAAATTCTCAAAAAGGAATAAAATCTAATTTCTATAAATGTTTTCCAAGGTACCATCTCATTATTTAGAACATCTAATATAAACCTATGATGTGAGTACTATAAGTTTAAAAATTATCATTTTCACATCCATATTATAGTATGAGTAATAGAAGAAAGTTCTTGTCATTTTAGTGTTTCTATAGTAATCATATCTAACTCAGTGTTTGTTTAAGAATGGGAATTTTCCCATTCTCTCATACAAACATACATTTTTTCATCTTATCTTGAATACAACGTAATTTGTTTTCTCTCATAATAAAGTTTACTTCATTCTCATAGCAAACATCATATAAGAATGATAGAATAAGGGATGTTGTTCACTCTCACTACCTTAGGGCAGATTCTAATGATATATTTTTAGAATTTTCATATGCCTATTTTGATATAGGAATCATAGTTGAAGAATAGAGAAAACACATTCTAACTTCCTTTATAGAGGTATTAAAATGGGTTCAAGCCCATTCACATACAACAATCATTTTATTTTTGTAATGTAAAATATTATTTGAAATTTATAGGTATTATTAAATGATACAATATTATTTCTTATATTTGGTAATTAGTATTATTAATTAATGTTATTAATTAATTAATTGTTATTAGTCTTAATATGATATGTTAAATACATATTGATGCACTAATTTTAACATGAACTTAAAAAGTTCATAACTTGTGCTCGGGTGTTCTTTTGTGTCCCTTTTTTGTTAAACTATTTGTTTCGGTGAGACGAACACACTTTGATCAATCTTTCCTACTAGTTGGATGACGTTTTGGCATGTTTTCAGAGAAAAATCTGCCATTTGGGGACCAAATATAGGATTTAAGTTATAGTTCATTTTTTCCTGATTTTATGACATTAGTTAATTTTCATTTATTGAATGTATGGTAGGATAGAAAGATGGAAATTCCTCTAATTTAGGCATGTAGAATATGTGTGGAAATGTTTGTGCCCATATGAATAAGCATGTTAACTTACTAAGAACAACAAGTTCTTGTAAATTGCTAAAACTAGTAAACTTGGCCATCTAGAGTAGATTTAGTCAAAGTTAGTTATATTTTGATTGGAAACTTGAGTTGTGAGTTATTTTCCTATTTTTGAAGAATTTTTATCCATGATTGAATAATGAAGAAGAAGATTTATTCTCCTCTAGTTCAAGATATTTACAGAGTAATGAGTATGTGTTAAATTTGGATACATTATCTGGTATCGAGTGAATTCAAGTATCGGTGAAGGAAAAAAATGGCATAAAGAGGAAGAGGAAGAGGGGGAGAAATTTTGCATATGAATAAAAACACGTAGGATTTGTGGAGGCAAGTTGTGGCATTTTCTTTGTAACTATATCCTAGAGAGGAAATAAAGGTGGAGATGATACAAATGAAGATAAAGTTTATGAAGAGGAAGAAGCATAAGGACCACCCTTATATTTCGAAGAAAGGATGTTTTTAGAATTAGAAGAAAATAATGATGAGATAAGAGTTAATGTTTGAGAATATGAAGGTAGCCTAAAAAAAGGGAGTTAATCGATTGGTTTAATATTATGGGAAAGTTTTTGAGTGGAAAGATATGTCAATGGAAAATAATTTAAAATTTGCATGCATGATATTAAAATGTCATGTTATATTGTTGTAGGATCATCTAAAAAATGAGTGGTTAGGAAAGGGGAAAGAAAGGATTAGGACCCATAGTAAGTTAGAGAAGAAGATAAAAGAAAAATCTCTCCTCGTGGATTATGCACAAACCCTTTTAGGAGATTTCAAAATCTCATATAGAACTTTAAAACCATGCAAGAATACGTAGATGATTTTAAAAAAAAATTCATTCATGTAGAGCATGAAGAAAATGAGGAACAAAAGGTGAAAGGTATGTAAATGGACTAAAATTTTCTATTCACGATGAGCTAAGCATGCATTGGATCAAGAGCATAGAGGATGCCTATCAACTAGATTTAAAGGATAAAAAAAAAAAGTTGTTAATGTTTTAGGAGATCACCTAGGATGAAAGAGGGCCATCATCCTCCTTTCAAGGATGATCTAGTTTTAGCTAAGGTAGAGAAACTGAAAACTCGAATCAGATTTATATTGGAAACAATACACGTAATTATTATATTACTTCTCTAGATTAATCAATTGATTCGGATTACACATATATAGGAATATGAATTCCTAAAAACAAGGAGGTTGTTCAACAACACTCCCATAAATATCTCTCTCAACACCTATATACGTGAGTTATTAAAACTCACCCAAACTAATATTGTTATATGAGTTGTTTATCAAAAAACTCACATTAACATTTACATCATCCATATATATTTACCTCTAAGTAAATATTCAATCATAAATATTAATGGAGCACTAAATAAATATTTCCTAACATTCCCCCTTAGTGCGAACATGGGGAAAACCTGCTTTTGTACTTGCACCTGCTCATGATCTGGTGATTTTCACATGATGATCACAAACCTCAGGGATGGTTTTTGCAAACAGTTGACCAAAAACTGAGAATGGTGGTTTTGTAATTGGTTTACCACAAACCACAAAGTGATGGTTTTGCAAATGGATTACCAACAACCAAGAATGGTGGTTTTTCTATTGGTTTACCACAAACCAAAAATGAAGGTTTTCAAGTGGTTTACCTATAACCACATCATGATATGCCAAGTACTATTCTCAGCTCTCATCACATCTCACTGTAGGGAATAACATAGGAAATTCTGTTGAAATCTACTACTCGTACATACATAGAAAAAGATGACATAATGGAAATGGAACATTGGATCATGTTCCCCCCCTCAATGTGAAATTTCCACTTATTGAAAACTGAAAACTATACCACACTGGAAGCACTAAAATTAAACTACACACACACATGTCACCAAAGCTGGTATGTGGCCCCGTCATTGGCAACTGACGAGAGGTCGTTGAATGACCTCCAACCTCCATTTGCCTCCATCCTCCGGTTGCATGCTTCTAACTCAGCCGGATTTGGATATGAAGCTCAACTATTTCCACATTGTTTATTATTTTCTTCCCTCCTGCAATGTGAAAGACTTTTTTTTCTCGAACGTCGGGTAACACCGAAAATGCGTCAAGTGAGGTAAAATTTTATTATTATTTTATTTATTTTTACAAGTTTTGACTCAAAAAAAACTTTATGGTTTGACTAACCATATAACACTATTGACTGGACAAGAAGACTCGACTAGATAGATAACCTAAAATCACCTATTTTAATTAAGTTGACAACAACAAAACTTTTACAATATACTTTAGACTTGACTTTTTGACTATAAAAGATGGCAATACAAAATGGATAATAAAAAATAACTATTAAAAAGTAATTAAAGATTACTTTTTATAACAATATTTTGATTTGATACGCTATCTTAAAAAACTTATAAATGATAATGACATTTTTGGACTTGACATAAAAACTTGGTACGACATATAACACTATAATGACATACTACATGATACCCAATATTTGAAACAAAAAAGACTAAATACAACTAAAACCTATTTAAACTAAAAGAACATTGACGCACTTTTTAGATTTTGATATAAATATAAAAATCCAAATTATAATGACTTAAAACCTAGATCAAATAAAATCATACGAAAAACTTTTTATATGACATGAAAAGAAAATTCTTATGCATTTTGAGAGTTGAGCTCCACGTGTTTCTAAGGATGAAAGTTGACTCACTTGATCTATTACGCTAGAATTTTGTGAAGGAGGTCAAATTAGCATAGTTGATTCAGTAGATTACTCAAAGCTTGGACTGTATTCTGCAAATCATGTACAGTGAATCAATGCCAAAGCCACTGCAATGAAATTTTCACAACTTAAAGCCTTATATATACAATGACGCTCCCACCTTTTGTCACCAAATAGATGGATGAAGAGAGCTGAGCGGTGACGTAAGATAAAGGATTAAAGTCATGGCAAAGGGAAATTCTACTACATGTACACCTCATCAAATGGATCTTCCCCTTCTTCTGAGACTTGTAAGATAAAGAGATCAGGATAAGTATATTTTCTTTGTTTTTTTAATATGGCTACAAATTCCTGTGCAAAACTAACAGCTATGCAACATCGTATGAATGCATACAACTATAATTTCATGAGCAACTGAATTGAATGGCGCATGGGAGAATATTATGTGAGCTTAGAACAGATGTGGCATGCTGATACAACTCACAAGGTAGAGAGAAAAGAGTGTGATGGCCGAATGATAGAACTGCGCATATGAATAATCCCAATAAGATACGATTTCATAATCTCGTGACAACCTATTATATTCATCAACCTCAGTCAACCAATTTTGGCTCACACACGTCTCTCAGGTAGATTCTTGCAAAAAATTATACCAGATGCCTTCGGATCCTTTATGATTTCCTTCAATACGTTCATAACAGGTGAGAGTATGCTCGGTGAGATGAAAATTTCTAAACTCTCCTGAAACTCTTGTACAAGACTCTCATGGCTAAATCCTACTCTGATGCCAAATGAAAACTCTGAATCAGATTTACATTGGAAACAATACACAAAATTATTATATTACTTCTCTATATTAATCAATTGATTCGGATTACACATATATAGGAATATGCATTCCTAAAAACAAGGAGGTTGTTCAACAACACTCCCACAAATCTCTCTCTCAACACCTATATATGTGAGTTATTAAAACCCACCCAAACTAATATTGTTATATGAGTTGTTTATCAAACAACTCACATTAACATTTACATCACCCATATATATTTACCTCTAAGTAAATATTCAATCATAAATATTAATGGAGCACTAAATAAATATTTCCTAACAAGAACAACCTTGTGGATTGGAAAAGAAAGAAGATACAAGACAAGATATTCCAAATCAGAAAAGAGGTAGAGGATTTCCTAAAGACATAGGATATCTTAGCAATGACAGAGTATGGGAGGCTCCACACGAGACCATTTGTGTGCTACAAATGTGGTGAAGAGGGGAATAGAGAATTTTAATTCTCGCATTATTATACGCATGACAAGAGGCAAGAAGACCCTTCAAGATTAAATATTGTTTAATTTAAACACTGAGATAAGATGATCAAGACCTAAAAATTCCACGGATGTACGAGAAAATTTGATGATTCAAATGATGGCAATTTCTCCGTGAAAAGATATAAAGGGGGCTGCATGGATACATAAAAATACTTTCAAAACAAGATGTACTTTAGGAGGAAAGGTATATAATGTTATTATTGATGGTGGTGGTTTTTAGAACATGGTTTCAAATGAGATAGTTTAAAAATTAGGGTTGTATTGAGAATATGTGTTTTAGAATGGTCACAACTCTAAATTTATTTTCATACCAATTTAGACACATGTAATGTTTTAAAAATTTCCACATTTACCAAAAATATGTTTTAATAATGAAATCATGAAATTTTAAATATTTTTTTAAAATACTGATTAAATACTTTGTCCTATTTACATATTTATTGTGTTTTAGAATGGTCACCCATTCTCATGGCTTGTATAAAGTTAAAAAAATTGAATCTATCCTATAATAATAAATCAACACCTTTTAATGCTAAAATGCTTAAATATCCTAATATCCTAAGTCTATCATAAATATTTTTAAAAGATATTTGAATTGATTGGACCCATTTTATGTTTTAATTAGATATTTGAATAATGAAAAATATATAGTAGAATTTATTTTCATACCTAATTAGACACTTGTAATATTTACTATTTTTGTATTTATTGTCATTAGAATGGGCACCCATTCTCACAGCTTGTATAAAGTTAAGAAATTGATTGATATTTTACATTGTCTTGTATTGAATGGATAGATTCCCATTCTCATATAAGAATCATAAAAGACTTGCTTGGGAAAATAGGAATCATAAAATAAGAGTATGGATTAAATATGCTCATAGTTTTTAAATAGGTATTTAAATGACTAAGTATTGATGAATGTGCACATACCCTCCCTCATAAAATCTATATTTCTTGTATGAGAATGTTTGGAATGGGCACATGCCAATTCTCATAAAACAAATATATTTCAATCATGAATGTACACATTCCCATTCTAAAAAAAACAATAATTATTTTTATTATAAAGTTTAGAATAGGAATATGCCCTTTATGATAGGAATAATCAAATTTAATTTGTTTTAGAATGGGCACCCATTCTCACATATTGTTAAAAGAGTTATGAAATTGATGGAGATTTTTGACATTTTCTTGTATTGAATGGGAAGATGCCCCTTCTCATTTAGGAATCATAGAAGAAGAATAAGAAGAGTAGGGCTAAAACTGTCTCATAATTTTTTATATAGATATAAATAGGAATAATATAGGCATACTCATAAAATCAATATTTCTTGTATTCCAATGTTTAGAATAGGCATATTCCTATTCTCATGCAAACAAAATTATTTTTCTTGTTTTAAATGGGTATTACATTTTTAATCTGCCTATTCTCATATACGACTTAGAAAAGGCTTTCAATCAAATGGAAAAAATTTGTTCTCATATAGGAATATCTATATTCGCATATAGGAATCAAAAAGAGTTCTTAGGAAAGATAACAATCATAAAAGAAGAGTATGTATTAGATATGCTCACAACTTTTAAATAGGTATTAAAATTTCTATGTATTGATGAGTTTGCACATGCCCACTCTCATAGAATCAAAAATTTTGTACGAGAATGTTTATAATGGGGACATTCCCATTCTCATATAAAAAATATGTTTCAATCATAGCTGTGCACATTCCCATTCTAAAAAAAAAAATTACTTTTATTATAAAGTTTAGAATGGGCATATACGTGTTATGATAGGAATAATCAAATTAACTTAGTTTTAGAATAGGGACCCATTCTCACATCTTGTTAAAGAGTGATGAAGTTATTGGATATTTTTGGCATTATCTTGTATTAAATGGGTAGATACCCTTCTAACTTATGAATCATACAAGAAAAATTAGGAAGAGTATGCATAAAATGGTCTCATAATTTTTAAATAGATATAAATAGGAATATTGTACACAATCTTATAAAATCATTATTACTTGTATTAAAATCTTTAGAATGGTGATATGTCCATTCTCATGAAATTTTTTTGTTTTGTATTGTTTTGAATGGGCATCACATTTTTGATCTGACTATTCTCATTTAGGATTCATAAAAGACTTGCTTGGGAAGATAGGAATCATAAAAGAAGAGTATGCATTATACATGCTCACAAATTTTATATAGGTATAAAATTGATTGACCATGTTTACATTGTCTTGTCTCATATAGGAATCTTCCTATTCTCATATAGGAATCAAAAAGAGTTCTTGGGGAAGATAACAATCATAAAAGAAGAGTATGGATTAGATATGCTCACATATTTTAAATAGGTATTCAAATGACTAAGTATTGAGTAAGTATTGATGAATTTTTGGAATGGGCACATGCCAATTCTCATAAAGAAAATATGTTTCAATAAAAAATTTACATATGCCCTTTCTAAACAAAACATTACTTGTATTATAAAGTTTAGAATGGGCATATGCCCTTTATGATAGGAATAATCAAATTTACCTTGTTTTGGAATAGGCACCCATTCTCACATCTTGTTAAAAGAGTTATGAAATTGATGGATCATTTTGGTATTGTCTTGTATTGAATGGGAAAATTCCCCTTCTCATTTAGGAATTATAGAATAAGAATAAAAGAGTATGAATAAAACAATCTCATACTTTTTAAATAGATATAAATAGGAATAATAGAGGCATACTCATAAAATTACTATTACTTGTATTACAATGCTAAGAATGGGTGTATGCCCATTCTCATGCTAAAAAAAAATTTCATCTTGTTTTGAATGGGAATTGAATTTTTAATCTACCTATTCTCATATAGGACTTATAAAAACTTTCCTAGGTGGATAGAAATCATAAAAGAAGAGTACACTTTATAAATTCTCATAACTTTTAAATAGGTAAAAAAATTATTATTGGAAAATAATTTTTTTTTGAAAGGGACCATACCCTTATACAAAAGGCTTGCCACCAGATTTACCAATTACACCAAAAGTATAAAAGAGATTAGAATCAAGATTTTATGATATAGCCCTAAAGCAAAAATAAAATATGCCAAGAAAAGTACCAAAAATTATGAAAAATAGCCTGAAATGGAAAGATTTAGAATTAAGCGCGGCCATGCAAAGCACCATCACAGCAACTGTATAACCAAGAAACAATTGTATAACAATAGTCTACCTAGGTAGGAGGAACAATTTTCTTAGGATTTTTATGGTGTTGAACCATTTTCCACCCATGATTATTTTCCTGAAGTGGAAGAAAAACTTCCATTGTTTCAACCAGTGTAAAAGTATGATTTTCAAAAGGAAAAGGGGGAATATTTTTGTTTTCCACTTTGAAAGTGGAAGGAGTAACATTTACCTTCTTGGTTTCTGCAATCTTAACTTTGTTATCCTCCTTTGAAGGGGAGTTTTAGGTACTTCCTCTGAATCAACATTTGAGTCCATATCTTCCTTAACTTCAAAGATGAGATGTTCTAGGAGGGCATCTTTCCACCAGTTGTTTCCATTTTTACACTTTTCCATACCAAAAACATCAGTGTGTGTAGTATAGCAAAAAAATTTCTACACTTGAAGGGAAAGCCTTCATAATCTAAAGGTTACATCCAAGTTCTATTTTGGACTTTAAGTTCTATATTAGTAGGGAGATTTATGGATGTGTCAATCTCAAAAAGGATTATGGAAAAGGTTGTGTGTGTGAAATCAGTGGTTTGGGGATCAATAAATAAAATATGACCCATAATATTTCCAATAGAGGTTGACACATGTGTGATTCTATAATTGGAGTGGTAAATAGGGCAGTCGGATCTAGACTGGCTTATAGGTAAAAGATTTGGTGAGTGGGTTAAAAGATGGGAACCAAGATTTCATAATTAGATAGTGGGACTAACAAACCTAGACTTTTTTTAGCAATTCTTTATTTATCCTTGATTGAAGAAAAAACAACAATGAATGTTCCTTTTACACAGGGATAAAGATCTAACCTTCTAGAGATGATAGGGATCAAGTGCTCTAAGATCCAGTCATGAAGGTAAGGTAGGCTAGGCCGAGTCTCCGTAATCTCCCAATCAAGGTGTGCTCTTGGTAGAAACACTATGAATCAAGGAATTCAACCCCAAAATAATCACTAGGGTTGGTCCTAGATGGGATCATAGGCTTGGGTGAATTACTCCTTTACAGAGATCTCCTACCCTTTAGAATGTCCTTAAATGAAGTCGATCCATTCATCCTAGGAGGATTTGCGAGAACCTTAGCCTTAGAAAAAATGACCTTAGTGATCTCTAGATGTAGATCAACAGAGGATACATGTGGCTCTGGTTGTAGTACCAGAATAGGGGGATGTATGTTATGTCCAAAACCCAAAACATGGTTGTTTCCACCATTAGAGAAACCATTCCCGGTGGTGAGGAGATCCCCATGGCATCCCCGGTTGAAAACCAAGTCACCCCCTTCTCTGTTAGGTACAATAAAACTTGTGTCATCGGCCAGAGCATCCCCATAAGACTAGTCATCAGCAATATTGCCGCATGGAGATATGCTACAACCATAATTACTAAAAGATTTATTAGCAGAGGGAGATCAATTACGTTTCGAAGATGGTTCCTAGATGAGCCACCACCATGAGGAGATCTAGTAGGGTTGAAAGAGGTAGGAGGACCATTAGCATGGTTGGAAGAGGAAGTGAGAGCCTTAGCAAAATATTGATCGATCTAGAAAAGAGCTGATCTTCTCTAGTGCAGCTACTTGAATCCATACCTCCATCATGAACATATTTGCTATGTCCATGTCTATTTAGGGTTCGCTGCAAAGGATCATTTTTAGGTTTCACCATAGTTTCTAATTTTGTAAGTTCCACTATGGTTTTTATTAATGTTGATTTGTTGGTGAGAAATTTTTTCAATGGACAAATTTGTAGGTAAAAATTAATTGACCATATTTACATTATCTTATATCAAATGGGCATATTCTTGTTCTCATATAGGAATATGCATATTCTCATATAGGAATCAAAAAAGAGTTCTTAGGGAAAATAAAAATCATAAAATAAAAGTATGGATTAGATAGGCTCAAAAATTTTAAATAGGTATTCAAATGACTAAGTATTGAGTAAGTATTGATGAGTGTGCACATTCCCACTCTCATAGAATCAATTTTTTTGTATGAGAATGTTTGTATGAAGGATGGGCATATGCCTATTCTTTTTAATTTCAATCATAATAGAAATTCCATTATTGTTCATGGAGATATGTGAATAAGATACATATAACGTTTACTTTGTTTAGAGTGGGCACTTACCCAATATCGGTGTTTGTATGTGTTTTAAATCAAACATGTCACTTAAGTAACGATTAATATGATTCCTACATACCAGAAGAAAATAATAAACTGTATGCATGTTAGTTCAAATAACTGACATGAATTATCAACTCATAATCATGTTGAATTATTATATAATGAAGATTAAAAATGATTAACTATCCTTTATATCTACATAGTACATATTATAAATAAACAAGGTAATAATGCAATCTATTTTTAAAAATATCTTTTACTAACTAATTTTATAATCATATTGAAAACTAAAAATCTTATTAGCAAGAAATGAAGGTCATTCATCATCACAATAATCAGTATATGAAACAAGGCAATAGTTATGTCTAATAATGATTCAAAGGTCAAAATTAAATAAGATGATTTCACAGTCAATATTGTCCATAAAAAGGCATACATCATCACATGAATTAATATAGATATAATTTAATTTGTTTGAGAATGGACAATTACCTATTATTGCAGGCTTTATATAGATCTCAAAATGATTAACTTCAATAATATAGATGAAATTTAATTTTCTATTATTCTTTTATGATTCCTATGTGAGAATGGGCATATAGAATGGGCATATGACCATTCTCATATAGGGATCACAGAAGTAAACTTGATCTATTTTTTTATATGATGGGAAAATTACCATTAAAAAAATGAAATTTTATTTATATTCTTCATATATGATTCCTATATGACAATGTGCATCTTCCCCTTCTCTATCTCATAATAATTCAGTAAAGAATAGTTAGAATAATTCATGCCTGAAATTGTCTTCAATTATTGTGCTTCAAAAGGTGAAACGATCTTATGATAAAGAGGGATCCCAAAGAGGAAACTTAAAGGGTCAATAGAAATTTATTGGAGGAAAAAACAACATCTTAGAAATATTCTTCAAATCTTGTGCTTCATAGGAAAAAATGTTCTAAAAAATACAGGTAGCCCAAAGTGGAAGGACAAATAATAAAGTGGAAACTGGATGAAAAAGAAGTGGAAAGGATGAATAAGAAAGATATAGCTTCACCGACCACGGTTAAGATTGCAATTGCCAAGATCTCTACCTTCATAAAAAATAGTAACCATTGCCATTCTCTCTACCATGCCACATAAGAATTAATTGCCATTAATTTTTCCAATTTCCCTCCAATGGGTGCTCAAAGAAGCATTTGACAATCAAGTACCTTCAATTAATCAAATTTGGTAAACAATTTACTTTCAAATTAATGGTATCACTATTCCCGAATGAAAACAAATGTAAATATTAAACAATATCGTAGCCATGTTTTATGTTTAATTATTGCACTTAAAATAAAATTTAAATTTTCAAAAAAATCATAGCCATGTTTGAGGTTTTTTTAAATGGATAAAAACTTTTGACCAGAGCTTTGAACAAGGGGGTTCTTTGGTCCCCTCCATTACAAAACATTGTATACAATATCGAGAAGTAGGGCAGCCCAAAATATGGAAATAAGTTTAAGATACACAAGATTTTTATTCGATAATTGAAACTTCAACATTAAATTTGACCTTCTGAGCTTAAACTTTAGTAGAAACCTTCGTTCTAAAGCTAATAAGACATTCTTGACAACTAGCCTATGAAGCCTTTAGTAGAGAGGTATATGAATCCATCCCACCCCTCTTGTGTTGGAAAATTTGAGTTAGAACAGGGCCAATCGAAATCATAAATATTCATAGTCTTGGGTGGTTATGTAGGAAAGACATTCCTTAAGTTGTCAATTTGAGTTGGCTCATGGTGAATTATGGTAGATTATTGGGAAGATAAGTAGGTAGGAACTTCCTCCTTCAATCAATATTTCGATGAACTAAAATAGAAGAATCCAAAAGAGTCGATTCCTCCTTTCTTATCTTTAACATAGCCCTAGGAAAAACAATCCCCATTAACTCCCATTGAAATTTTTGAAAGAGTTTTGGGAAAACTTAAATTTTCTATCACTTCCATAATACCAATTACATGTTTGGGTTGAATAAAATGCCAAGCAATTTGTATGGCCTCATCCTTGAATCCTCTAAGGATCAGCAGGTGGGTGACAAAAAGGAAGCAACCTCAGCATTGATGTAAGCTCGACCATAGCCTTGCATGTAATCCTCCCCAATAATACTTTCTATGGATTTATCCACCGAGTCAAAATCAATCCGGAAGATTGTTCAAAGCCTGACAAAGGAGATAGGGCCATAAAAGGCCATCTCCCTCAATTCCTCCTTAATAAAAATCCCCAGTAGTAGAGGAATCACCATGGAAGCATTAAGAATTAGAAAAAACGTAAGACAAAGAATAACAAAATTAATTTATACTAATTTATACTAGACATAAGGAGATATGCAATCATGGATGATTAGTAAACTTTTTTATCGAGAGAATACTTGTTAAAGATCACACAATAAGTCCACGTGGGAGAGAATGTCGGGATCAAGGTCGCGGAGGGATAGGAAGGACTCACGTGTGAAGGAAAAGTTCATCTTTTGGTATTTAGCCAATTTTGAGCATGAAGACCTATTTTTTGAAGATGGCGTGTGAAACACACAAATGATGTAGAGACGTGTGCATCATGAATTTTCTATCTTTATAGGATCAGATCAAGCGTTTTCCATAGAGACAAGCTAAGAATAGGATTGTCACTTCAGTTAATTGTAAGAGGTCTATATATAGTACACTTGCATTTGTGGCTATGCTCAGTAAACGAAGCATGGCTATTAATAGCATGCAACATATTTTGGAATAGATAAGTGGTGAAGGGAAAGTCCCCACCCTATATATATGATGTGAAGCACATAGTAGAAGATATACACAGAGAGAGATGGATGTATAAAGGTATAGAGGTATGTGCATATGATTGGATTACTATATCAGATCCATGCATGCATCGGTATAGATTGAAATTATTGTAAGGAGATTCTGTATTTATTAATAGATGGAAGATATTGGTCGAACCTAAGTGTCATTCCTGTGTGTAATTGAGTAGTGCATGTTCTTGATTCAATCATGATTATTGTTTAAACTTGTTCTTTCATAGATATGAATGTAACATGTATTGTAGAATGATGGATTAGTTATGGATACATATGTTTCTTCCTTCATCATGCTAACATCCTGCTATAAAGCAACCCTAAAGAGGGACCTGGTACCTTTGCGCACTTTGGGTGAGCACTTTGTCTAAGTGAGTGATGTGCGGTGCATCTAGGGTGTTATCCGGTAAATTCTAGGTTGCATCATTGGTTCCACTACCGAGACCTCTTTTCCGTTGTGTTTAGAATGGCTTATGATGAAGATGTATCGGTTAACTCTAGCAAGTATTGAGGAGTGGATACATGATCGGAGGAAGAATATGCATGGTGCTTCAACATTGGATCCGAGTTTAACACACGGACTTTAGTAGAATAGAATCAGATGACAACCTATATAAGATTTTTTTGCTATGTTTCTAATAGAACTATATGACTGTCTTACTACTTATGCATCTCAACGTTATTGGAGGTATCGCGCACTTGTCTGGACATAGGAATAATTTCAGGCCCTTTATGATGCTCATTTGATCTATACTTGTGATGTAGATATGTGGTTTCATGGTGTTCTAAATATTTATATTCTAGAATATTCAATTTTAACGTATTCTTGCATGGAGGTATCGAATTCTAGTTTTTACTGTATCAAGAGGAGTATATATGTAAGGTATTCCACTCACGATCAAGATATTGATGGTAACTTTGAACTGGAGAGTAAACTAAAGGTAACTAAACTTCACCATGTGTGAGGGCAGGAACAGTTTGGTGAAATATGGCATACCTAGTAGTAGAGAGGCAAAGTGGGGAGAGGCGGCTTAAGTATAATGAGGCACATGAGAGGGAGATAGAGAAATAATGTTCCATTTTAGAAAGTATGGTGTTGAGGAGAGAGATCACTCATCAAGGATTTATAGCTCACATAGAACATGTGGAGCCAGAGCATCAGGAACTCCCCATCCTGTAAAACATGACAGAGATCCCCATTGGCCTCACACATAAGTGCACCAAGAGAGACTACCCGGGCCGTGGGTGTGCACCTTAATCCACTGGTGACCTAGCCCTTGCACTTGGTTTTATAGTATCTAGTACAAAAAGTAACCAACAAGCTAAACTGGGAAGTATGAGAGTAGGAGTAAGTCAAGGATCAAGTACATCAATGGCAGGACAGACAGCTTCAATGATATTTAGAGGAACATTCTTAGGCACATCATCGGCATAGAACATGAGTGCACGAGAATTTGGATTAACCTTTGGAAATGGAACTACCTCCTGCAGATTGTAGGGGTTTAGTATAGTACTAATTTCATAGCACAAGGGAGTACATCTACATGTCCTATTTCAGCTACAAGTGGAGGATCAGGAGGTATAGGTGGTTCTAGTTCTAGTGGATCTAGTAGTTCTAGTGGAACT
This sequence comes from Taxus wallichiana var. yunnanensis, assembly GCA_018340775.1. Classification (NCBI taxonomy): domain Eukaryota; kingdom Viridiplantae; phylum Streptophyta; class Pinopsida; order Cupressales; family Taxaceae; genus Taxus; species Taxus wallichiana. The sequence continues at coordinate 664,815,872 of CM031234.1, read as the reverse complement.
AGTGGTTCTAGAGGTAGAGGAAACATAAAAGGTTCGGATCGGGTGGTCAAGGTCTGCGTGACCATATAATATTTATATGGAGATGTCTCTTTGTCTTCTAAAGTAAATAGGCATAGAGGATGTTACCAAACATGTGCATATGTATGAAATCTTGTGGCGCACTAAAGGGATCATAGATGTTGAGCATAAGGAAAATCAATTCGCTAATACATTACAAAGTGACATGCACACAACCTGGTATAGGAAGTTTGACCCGATAAAACTTGTGTGGATTATGTAGCATTGAAGGATTCTTTCTTGAAAGAGTTCCATATCCACGAGTTTGAGCGAGAAGAGTATAGGTGTGCTCAACGAATATCAAGCAAGGCACTATTGAGAGTATATGTGAGTATGATTCCCATTTTAAGACACTTCTATCTAAGCTATCTTATGATATTCACACAAGCCGCAAAGCAGAATGGTTTGTTGGAGGATTGATTACACCATTTAGAAGGGCACCTGTCACATAAGAAATACGATTATCCATGCGAAGAACTAGAAGTAGCTTTGCATGCTGAGGTAGTTGGGATAATTGACACTAGCATTAGTCCATTCTTAGAGGCACAAATTGCAACTATGGAAAAGTAGTTAGAGAAGCTATTAGAAAATTTAGCTCATGAAACACGCTCAAGAATTTGTTATACTGATTGTGAAGTGGAAGGTCACACCAAAAATAGTTGTCCTTGCAAATTTTTATGCTCATTACTATTGGATTGTGAGATCTATCATTTGAATCATGATGTTATTCACTATCCTTTATTACATCGTGAGATAAGGAAGAATGTATCCTGCTTTTACAAAATTTTCCACTCCACGACCCATGATACTTAAGATCAATTGATTGGTCGGATCAAGGATGCTATAGACATTGGCGTATGACGAGAAAAGTGTAATGAGATAATTCTAAGGGTAAGAATGAGCACTATGATCAAGATCATAATCAAACATGCTATGACAGGGAATGAGTAGCATTTTGAAGGAAGTTATGGAAGAGGACGTGGATATCATGGTGGAGGAAGAGGTGAGTTCCCTTATGAAACATGTTATACGTGTGGATCTCCTAACCACTATAGGCATGAATGTCCTCCTAATATTTCATGTTCTTTATGCAGAAAGAACCATAGCTATGAAGAGTTCCCGGACTTATATGAGCATCTAAGTAAGCAACATAAGTAAGAAAATAAAGGTGCTAGGATGGTTAGAATCTAGTACATGGTAGAAGATCAGTGGATGCCCAAGATAGTAGAAGGACCTGAGGCATTGAAAGTGAATATTACTACATGAGCTGAAGTGGCACATGCAAGAGAGGCATTTCACTAGAATCCTACAATCACCAAGGAGAAGGTTTTGCATGTGAGCTACCCAGATCTTGCTCATTAGAATGAAGTTTACCAGGATACCATGGAAGTGCTAAGTAATCTTAAGGGTGAGATACAATACTTAAAGGAGTAGAAGAAAGCATCGGAGATAGTCCAAACTTATATCGTTGATCCGAAAGAAGTGTGAAAAATGTTACATGAGGAGAATAGTATTCCACTATTAGGGAGTTGGTTAAAAGGGAACACTCTATGAGCAAGTATTGAGACCGGATGACAAATTTTGCACACAAATCTTTCCCCGATAGCATTGACTATGAAAAAGAAATTACTCACAGAATGTTGTTGTGGATTGATGGTTGTTGAGTAACATTTTGATTGATACAGTGTGGAAGTAAATGTGGTTACATTAGATGCATGGGTATAAATAGGGAGACCCCATTACAACCATAATCTAATATGTTTTTTATGGAAAAACTAAGGCCATCCCCATAGGTTTTTGTAGGATGCATCTATAACCATACAATGGGCCAAGATCATGGGGATTTTAAACTATTAGAACTTGTAAAAGAAGACAATATTCCATCCTTACTTGGATGCCCTTGGTATTATGCGAATAATGCTAACTTGAGATTCAGTGAAGGGGTATATCAGCTTTGAGAACAAGGAGGAAATAGTTGTGATGCCTCTAATAGATGGGAAGTCTACACGATATATTGAGCCTCTAAGTGAGGAGGACTTAAATAGAATTTATGTACATGCTATTCAGACCTAGAGGTTAATGAGCCATCAAAAGAACACATCCTACGGTGGGAGGATCCTCATTATATTATTGATACTATGAGTATTTCTTATGATAATTGGGCTCATGGTACATATGAACTAGTAGGGTGCGAGGTAAAAGCACAAATATGCGCAAGAATGGAATTTGTGCGATTCGATGGATAGGTAGCAAAATACCTTGGTATATAGGGGCAGAAAATCTTCCTACATTTTTAAAATCCATGGAAACATAATGTATAGATCAAATTAAGAGAAGAGATATGTTAGTATATACCTTGCGTGGGATAGCGATTGCAATGGTGGGTAGTCCACATAATCTTATAAAATGGGAAGATATTGGAGTCGCATTAATTATTAGGTTTTTAAGGAAAAATGCACCTACGTAGATCTACACTTATCATGGTTATCAACCTATTCAACATCACATTCAGTAGTGTGAGAGACTTTACACAAAGCATAACGAGGAAGGATAATCACCTTCACTCTAGGTGCATAGATTCTACTCTATGCTACAAGGATGCACATGCGCCTCATATGTATATGAAAAACTACATTGAGAGACTGGGGACTGGAAAAATTTGACTACAAGAATGATCCATACCTTTGACTAATTTTCTTCCCAACCTCTAATAGAGGAGGCATTAAAATTTTTCAAGCACTTAACTATCGGAGATAGTGCAAAATCTGAAGAGCATATTAAGGAATTATTTGGTGAGGTAGAGTCTGGAGTGCATTTTGAAAGGAAAGAAGAAATGGACTCTATACTACTTGAACACGCTTACCTTGAGAAAGAAAAAGGAAAGATGGTTTATGTCATGGATGATGAGGAAGTTGAGAACCTTGATATTGAGCATTCCCACGGTGGGAAAAAGCAGCACCTACGAAGGACTATACAAAGCAACTACAACATATATGTTTCTATGGGAGGATGTTCTTACAAGATATGGATGTCCTTTAAGCTTGACAAGTGATAGGGGTACACACTTTTTGAATGAGACAATCAAAATCCTATTAGATGAGTTTATGGTTACACACCATAAAAATACACCCTATCATCCTCAGGAAAATGGAACTATAGAGGCTTTCAACAAGATTTTGAGCCGGACTTTGACCAAAAAAATTTATGTTGGAATAAAGGATTGGGATGACAAAGTGTTAGCTTTTCTTTGGGCATATAAAACAACTTACAAGAGATTGAACAAAGCCACACCATTTCATAGGTGTTTGTACAGAAGTCATTCTCTCTATAGAATTTATGTTACCTTCTTTATGCATTGCACACACCTGGAGGTCTAGCTGATGAACAAGATTTAGAAAAGCATATTGAGAAGATGATTAAACTAGATGAGAAACAAGCCATAGCATGATGGAGTCGAGTAGCAAAAAGCAAGCGAAAGCATGGCATGACATAAACATAAGGGATAAGAAGTTTGAGATTTGACAAATGGTACTTATTTATGATTCAAAGTTCTTGCACCATCTAGGAAAGCTCAAAGTACATTGGTTGGGGCTGTATGTTATCACTTCTATACTTGAATCAGGTGCTTGCTAGTTAGAAGCACTTGATGGAACATGGATACCCAGTTACTTTAATGGGAGTAGGTTGAAGCCCTACTATACATAAGTCTTCTTGGTGTTTGTAATAAGGAAGCATTGGCATTTAGATTAGGTTTTCAGTTATGTATTTCCTTAATGTATTTCCTTTATTTTCGCTATGCTTTTTCAATTTAGTTATTGTTCTTGTGTAATAAGTGTGCTTGCGCACATGAAGCTAATTACTATATGAAGAATGTTTATGCGTAGATGACTACACATACCTTTAGTTTGGGGTGGTTTTAGTTATGAAAGTAAAATCTGTGGGAATTGAAAGGTGAAAGGAATAAGTGCTATGGGTGTGATTTAAGTCAAAATAAGATCGCTTCTCAAAAGTGACCTAGGATGGTGATGAATGAAAGGACATTATAACTCAAGTTAAGAAGAGGCCATGATAACTACTAAGAGAAGTTATGACGAGGTACTCGGGTGAAAGGGTGCACACTTTGAAGAGAAGTCTATGACCAGAGGGTAGGAAGGCACACTAGAAGGTTATAACTAGGGTGCGATTATGTACCATGCAAAACAAACAAATTTGGTCAATGAATGAGAGGATATTTGGTAGGTGAAGGAGTAATAAATGCATCAAAATTTTAAAAATATATATAATGATCAGATGCAAATTCATTTTTACTATTGTGATTAAGATAAATTGAGAAAATAGTGAGTGCGAAGAGTGAGTGATTAGGTTAAGTTGTGAAGGGTGTGAAAACAACTGTGACAAACAGATCTGTGTGAAAAGAAGATTTCATCCCAATGGTGAAGGGTTTGAGTGAAGTAGGGAGACAGAGAGGATTTAGTGCACAAATTTTCCACCTAGGGCATGATTGAATCGAGCTAGGGTTTGATTTTCAAATTACATTGTTAAAAAGAAGAGATTTTTACAAGGTAAAAATGGCACCTAAGAAGGCAATTGTAGCAAGAGAAAAATGAAAGAAGAAGGTGGTCGTTGAGGAAGAAGAGATGACACCCGAAAGTGATTTTTCAGAAATGCAATATCAAGAAGGAGTCATCGTCAGCCAAGAATGGGATTCACCCATCAGAAAGAGAAAAGTGAGTGAATATAATCGTAGGACCATAGAGAACAAGAAGGAGCTCGATTCCTTTCTCACTATAAGGACAAACAAGCGCATACGAATAATGACATGTTTTTTTATGATGATGTAGACGATAAGCTTCAAGAGAATTGGTGTGTACCAAATATATGAGATTCCATATTTCAGGAATTCTAAGCACTTATATAAGTGGCTCATGAGAAGAGTGCACAAGGAATTATTCTACTTTGTAGGATGTAGAGTTAGAATCTCATCTACGCTTATCTCATCGATTCTGCCATAAGTTTCAAGGCCATAGGAGAGGACATAAAGAATGATCTCATAGATAAATATATGATCTTAAAGACAAGATAGGAATTCAAACACTGAAGGGTCTCATGCAAAGCATGGATATAGAAAAATTGAAGAACTATCTAGTTGTGCAAGCAACAACACACCTTTTACAAAGTTGAATGATCGGGAGTGGTGGTCACAGGTAAATATTATTTGGTCGATGTTGTGTGTAAGATGTCGAATGAGAAATCTATAATATTATAGGATACATTAGAGAACAAATAGTCGAGGAAGTGCACACAGGAGGGAATATCATATTTGGGTTTGTTCTACTATCACTAGTATTCATGGAAATTAGATTACAGACGTCTTTGAAGGAAAAGGTATGGGAATACCCCATGGAGAATAAGTCACCGGATGAAAGGTTTAGCAATTACCTATGTAAAGGGGACATGACATATGACGTCAAGCAAACGGCTAAGAAATGGTATGACAAGCTCCATGTGGCATTTAGAGAAGATTGGTGCATCCTAAAGGACCTACCATCAGTAGTAGGGAAACAAGTCTAGTTTTCTATATATCAACATTTTTTCATTACATGCTTCCCAATGAGAGATTGTGTCTAGAGCCCTTGGTGTAAATTGCCTTACGCATTCACTACAAGGTATTTCCAAGCATCTATTCACATATTTACAGACATGCACTAATTGTTATTTAATGCCGATAAGGTAGACTGTGACTACCATACATTAAGGAAGAAACATGTGTATCCTGGAAGAAGTGCCTACATAGAGAGGATCATTTCGAGAGGTGTTGAATATTAAGCCAATAAGTCTGGTTGTAGAAGATGTAGGGGAAGCATTGGTGTATCTTCAGCTGAAGCCCAAGATGGAGAATAATAAGTATGTGGAGAATGAATTCACACTCCTAGGGCCACCGAAGGGTAAGCACACAATAGAAAACATACGACACAAAGGCCCACAGAAGTTGTTAAAGTAGAGGGTGAAGAAGAGGAGCGTGAAGATAGTGGAGGCTTGGAGTGCAAGAGAAAGCAACCATATGACAAAGAAGATTCATATTGCACTGCCACTCCACCTCAAGGACAAGATGAAGAGGAAGATATGAAGGTTGAGCAGGGGGAGCATAGATTTAAGAAAGTGTTCAGATGCATAAGGATTCAAAGTGGAACCCCACAAATGGTATGGAAATCACCTCATCTCTCTCCACATAAGGAGACTGTTGAACCAAAGAAAAGAATAAAGTTAAAGTTGGATAAAGAAGTGGAGGAATCAGAAGAGAGAAATATTACATCTCCTACCCCACTTGAGTAAGAATATGAGCCATAGAATGAGGAAGAGAAAAAGATGAAGAGATGAAGGATGGAGAAGAAAAAGAAAAGGAAACCTCCATATCAGTGCATGCAACTACTCGAGATGTAACGAGATAGCCTCCTAACCTTGAAGCTACAATTCCCAAGGGTCCTAGATCGAAGAGGATGAGTGGAGAGCACATTCCACTAGCCATGGGGTATGTAGAGGATGTAGGTAAAATTTTCTACGCCCGCTTCTAGAGCATGATAGCATAGAAGGATTTATTCAGCTTGGAGCTAATGGATGAGGATATGGAAATTGTGCACACTCAAAAAAAACTATCATGGTCAATACACACCCACGTGGATGAGCTTGAATTTGATGTATGCGAAGAGTCATGTGTTTGGAGATGAATGAAGAAGGAACCCCAAGCTAGGCACATGATAGTAAAGCCTACTGTCATGTCAGATGAGTAGGTTAGCAACGCATTAGTGAAGGTTTCTACTGAAGTTTCTAGAAGAAACATGGATAAAGTTACAACAATCAGAGCATTGTGTGAGGAGCTAAAGAAAAAGGATGCAAAGATAGCGTGCATAACACAAGAGAGGGACTTCACACAAAATAAGAACGAAGTATTTATCAACATCATAGAGGAGATTGGGGACAATTTCATCAGAGCAAGGCCACACTTAGAGACCAAGGTACCATAGATGTTTCCCTCAATGATACATTATGTAGGAAAGTTGGTGGACCTGGTGCTTGAAGATGAACCTCTACGCATGACAATGCAAAGGAAGTTAGAGCAAGAAGAAGAATGAGAGAAATCCTCAGTGATGTGAAATATTGCATACTATGAAGGGATGCTTTGAGTGCTACAAGAAGTATTGAAGAAGGTAGACTAGGCTCTAAACATCCTGTACGGCTCCAAAGGCACTTATGAGTGTAAAGACCCTGGAAGAAAACAATGAGGTCCAAAAAGAAATGAAGGACAAGAAATTGGGTGGCACAAAAATATTTTAAATATTTAAGCAGAAGAACAAGGCTCTAACAACAATAAAGACAAGAGCCACATAAGACTAATTTGGAAGATCTTGGGAAGTAAATTACACGAGAATATGGATCTGCTAGAAGGAAGAATGACCTCAATGTCTAGTATTGTGTTGGTTCTACAGAATGAGAAAGGAGATATTACGAGGGATGAGTTGGAATCCATTATTGTGGACATTCCAGAGAAAGTAGAATAAACACTCGCTGAATGACAGGCCTTGGAGGCCGAAATAAAGGAGTATCTAGAGTTGATACTTTAAACTAATGTAGAGGAGGGTGCCTCATAGCTTCATAAAAATTCTTTATCTATCTACATTCTTTTATTCTTATTCTTTCCATTCTTCTATTCTTTACTACAATTTTTGAGATACTCATTGTCGGGATGACAATGAGATTAGTGTGGGGTAATGTTGATCGGAGAATACCTGTTAGAGATCACACAAGAATTCCGCGTGGAGAGAAGTCTAGTATCAAGGTCACAGAGTGACGGGAAGGACCCACGCTTGGAGGGAAAGTTCATCTTTTGGGACTTAGCCAATTTTGAGCATGAAGACCTATTTTTAGAAGATGGCATACAAAACACACCAACAATGCGAGAGACATGCACGCCACACATTTTTTATCTTTAGAGGATCAGATCAATAATTTTTCATGAAGATGATTTAAGAATAGGATTGTCACTTCAATTAAGCTGTAAGAGGTCTATAGATAGCACCCTTACATTTTTGGTTATTCTGTAAATGGCCCATGGCTATTAATAGCATGTGGCCTATTTTTATAATAGTTAAGTGGTGAAGGGAAAGTCCCCACCCTATATATATGATGTGAAGCACATAGTAGAAGTTATACATATAGAGAGATGGATGTATAAAGGTATAGAGGTATGTACATATGATTGGATTACTATTTTGGATCCATGCACACATTTTTATAGATTGACATTATTCTAAGGATCTTCTATGTTTATTAATAGATGGAAGATATTGGCCGAACTTAAGTGTCATTCTTGTGTGTAATTGAGTAGTGCATGTTCTTGATTCAATTAGGATTACTATTTAGAATTGTTCTTTCATAGATTTGAATGTATCTGCATTATAGAATGATGGATTAGTTGTGGATATATATGTTTCTTCCTTCATCACCCTAAAAGGGACCTGGTACCTTTGCATGCTTTCGGTGAGTGCTTAGTTTAGGTGAGCGATGTGTCGCGCATTTAGGGTGTTATCGGGTAAATTCTAGGATACATCAAACTTGTTTCAAAGTTATATTATTATATTATTAATGACATTTCATATATGTTATGAATATTATTATTTATTTTACTATTATGATTGGATATAATATTTATGAATATACTTGAAAAGTTTATTACATTTTTCACCTTCTCCATATATTTAAATTTTTATATTGTATTAAATGGGCATATGCCCATTCTCATATAAGAATCATAGAAGAAAAATAGAGGCAATATTTAATTTGTTTTAAAATGGATAGATGTCAATTCCCTCATGGTTTGTAGTGATATTAAAATTATTAAGTTCAATAATTATTCATTGAGGTAGAATCGTTAGAATAGGTAAGAATGGTTAGAATAGGTATATGCCCATTCTCATATAAAAAATATTTTTATCATTGTGATGAGAATGGGCATATGCCCATTCTCATTAACTCAATATAGAAATAAAGAAAAATTATCCTACATGAAACATAAAGAATGAATGAAAATTACATACATATATGATAATGTTTAAAATGGACAGATGCCCATTCTCATAGTCAAGGAATATCGAAAGTATGAGGAATTATCATAAAAGTAATATATGATATGTTAATATGATGAATATATTTCGATGATGTGTTTAACAATCAAGTTTCTAATTAACTTATATTTCACCTTTGTTTATTAATTTCTCATCTTATAAATTCAACCTAAATTATTCTTCTATGATTCCTATAAGATACTAGGCATCTTCCCATTCAAGATAAAAACAAAATTTGTATGAGAATGGGCATATGCTCATTCTTATCATTGTAATACAAGCAATACTGAAATTGATCATTACTTTGGGAAAAGTAATACAATATATGAGTGAAAAGGAATTGTCAATATAATACAAGAAATATTTAACTTAATCAGTTTAAACTCTATATGAATGTTGTGAGAGTCATAAAATTGTAATTCTAAAATGAATTAGATTTTAGCTATTTTATTATTTTATGATTCCTATATGGTATTAGGAAGTTTTCATTGGATACAAGATTAAACATAATAATTTTAACACCTCCGAAGGTTGAGATTATGTAAAATTTCCCATTCAAAAAATAAATAAATTTGATCTACTTTTCTTATATGATTCCTATTTTATAAAGGGAAATTTCCCATTCAATACAAGAAATAAATGCTTGTTTGTATGTAAATGGGAAAAGGCTCCTTCTAAACATTCTAATACAAGCAATATTGAACTTAAACATTTTAATACCTCTATAGGAATGGATACCTAACCATTCAATGGAAGATAAAATAGTTTGTATGAGAATGGGCATATGCCAATTCTAATCATTGTAATACAAGCAATATTGAACTTATTCTTTTCAATAACTCTATGAAGGCTATGAGAATGGGAAACTATGAATTATAAAACAAGATAGATTTTATCTTTGTTCTTCTTTTCATGATTTCAATTATGATACTGGGAATTTGATCATTAGATATAACATTGAAATTAATCATTTTAATTCATATATGAAAAATATTAAGTTCAATATTTCTTAACTTGGCGAGGGTGATCTTGCTCACCTAGCTTTGAAGGTTAATTGACTAGCCTAGTGCAATAGGTCGACTTGCATACCTAGCTCGTAAGTCAACTCACCTACCCTGCTCATCTAGTCAACCTTTCCTCTCATCTCGAAGGTCTTCTCCCTTCCCATATCATCCATCTAGCTCTACTAGTAAGCTAGATTGTCCAGCTCGATAGGCCAGTTTGAAAATGTAGCTAAACCGTTAGCTTGACCGTAAGCTTAGTAGATCATCTTGGTCACCCATCTCGGAATGTCAAATCACCCACCCAACTTGGAATGTTATATTTCTTGCCAATATTGGTCAGCTCAGATCGCCCACCCATCCGGGCTTGCAAAGCTATGTCACCCACTCGAGAAAATAAGTAACGTTGCCTACGTGGTAACCCCACACTGTACTTTGGTAATAACAAAATAGTTAACTCCTCGTCTTAGCAAGAAGGATTGGAAGTGGATTTCTTAGAATCATATACATTTTTTGCAAGGGAATGTGATCATGTTGAGACTCTGAAACATGCATGAAATGGTCATTTTTAGATGCATCCTTTTATAACTATGGAGGATAAAAACTATGCAAGTCTTACAATGAAAATATTAAAGTGATATTCTTAAAACCCATATCAAAAATATAAAAAATATAAAATATGACATTATTTTATACCCATAAATTCATAATACAACAGAGAGGAGTCTGAAACATGCATGAAACAATCATTTTTAGATGCATCCTTTTATAACTATGGAGGATAACAACTATGCAAGTCTTACAATGAAAATATTGAAGTGATATTCTTAAAAACCATATCAAAAATACAAAAAATCTAAAATATGGCATTATTTTATACCCAAAAATTTGGAATACAACAAAGAAGAGTTAGAAGTATCTTTGAAACTTATCTTCAATTTAAAAAATAAGTTAAAAATTTCTTTACTATAAAAGAGTAAATTCTTCTTCTAATAATGAGTTATTCTTTGCCTACGGAACTTGATTGCATAGCTCTTAAAATAATTAATGATTTTTATACCGCCTAGGTGGTAAGACCGATCTATACTTTGGAAAAATCATAATAGATAACTCGCCTATTATCAACTACGATTAGGTTAACATATACACATATTTTTCAAAAAATTGAAGTGATATTCTTAATACCCGAGATCAAAAATACGAGAAGATCAAAAATAGGGAATCATCATTAAAATCAGAACATAATAGAAGGGAAAGAAAACCAAATGATATTCTTCATCAATAATAATTCAGCAAAGAAGAGTTAGAATAATTCATGCCTGAAATTTTCTTCAAATGTTGTGCTTTAAAATCTAGAACTTACTTACGAAATAGAGGGATCCCAAAGAAGAAAGGGTAAAAAAATTTAGCGAAAGAAAAAACAATATCTCGAAATATTTTGTTTAATAGGATGAAATGGTGTAATGAAATAGAAATCTTTTGCTTCTTGGATGAAATGGTATAACAAAATACAATCAACTCAAAGTGGAAGGATGGAAAAAATCCAAAACTAGATGAAAAAAGTGGAAAGGATGAAGAAGAAAGAGATCTTTTCGACTATGATTAACCTTGCATTTCCCAAGATCTCTACCATTATCAAAAATAGTAACCACCATCATTCTCTCTACTATGCCACAGAAGAATTAATTTCTATTAATTTCACCAATTTCCCTCCAACGGTTGCTTGAAGACATGTTTGAAAAATAAGTACCTTCATTTAATAAACGATCTGTAAACAATTTATTTGTAAATAAATGGGTCTCGCTATGCCATGGAGAAATAATAGTAATAACATTAATTAATAATTTTATAATATTAATTAATGAAATTAATAAAATAATAAATTAATAACATTAATTAAAAATATTATAATTAATTTTAAAAAATCCTATCAATTAATATTAACTACAAGAATTAATATTACTAATAAACTTCAATTATTATATTAAAAATGACATCTAATTATATTATCAAACGAATAAAAAATAATTTAAAAATAATTAAATAATATTAATAAAATATAATTAAACTTTATAAACGTAATTAACAACTTAATCACCATTATTTTTAATGCTTAATTAATTATTGTGCATTTTTAAAATAATTTTATAAAATATAGTAAAACTTTATAAAACTAATTAACGACATAAACTCCATTAATATTTATAATGTTTCATTACTTATAATGCTTAGAATGGGCCAATAAAAATATTTAAACTTTAATCATCAAAAAAATTAGAAATCAAAGAATATGTATATAACATATCATATTAGGACTAATCAAAATTAATTAATTAACAACATTAATTAATAATACTAATAATTAAATACAAGAAATAATATTGTATCATTTAATAATACCTATAAATTTCAAATAATATTTTACATTACAATAAATAAAATGATTGACGAATAATACACATAGAGTTGCGAGTAACGAGCATATGTCCATTCTCATACAAACAAACATTTTTATGTTGTATTGAAAGGACATATGTCCATTCTCATATAAGAATCACGAGTAATAAAAATACACAGACATAATGCGCATATGTTAATTTTCATACAAACAAATAATTTTATCTTGTATTGAATGGGTATATGCCCATTCTCACAATATATATATATATATATATATATATATATATATATATATATATATATAGAGAGAGAGAGAGAATGGATAGTTTACCATTCCACATACTTTATAGTGATACAAAAATAATTAAATTCAATATTTGTTCAATAAGGTAGAATGGTTAGAATAGGCATATGCCCATTCTCATACACACAAATAATTTTATGATTGTGATGAGAATGTGCATATGTCGGTTCTCATATAAACAAAGATTTTTATTGTTGTGATGAGAATGGAAATATGCCCATTATCATAAACTCGATATACAAAAAAGGAAAAATTAACCTATGCAAAACATAATGAATGAGTGACAATTACATCCTTTTATGAGAATGTTTATAATGGACATATGCCCATTCTCATAGTCAAGAAATATGGGAAGTATGATGAATTATTTCAAAATTAATATATGATATGTTAATATGATGAAGATATTAAGATGAAGCGGTGAGCAATCAAGTTTCTAATTAACTTCCATTTTACCACTATTTTATTTCTCATTTTTAAAATTAAACCTCATTTATTTAACCTCTATTTGGATAAAGTGGTTTAAATGGAAATGTAACCTCTATTTATTTCTCGTTAGGAATAGTTTTATATTGTGAACATTATTATTGTGCAAATAATGATTTGGTGACAACTCGTAGAGATCTCTTAGAGAGATTCTAGGTTTGTTGAGTGAGAATAGGGATTGGGAGAGATAAGTGAGAGTTTGTTCAAGATTAGAGTTGACTCATTTTTCATAGGAGAACTCCACTCTATATATGTAACCTTTTCTTATTGAATAAGATATCCCGAATGAATTCTTAATTTCTATATTTTATTATTTGTTTTTTTATTCTTATCAATTTCTCATCATTTAAATTTAATTGATTTAAGTTCAATCATAGTTTGAAATTGTGTTATAAATATTTCCAAATTATATGCATAATTTTGAAGTGTTTCCAAACCTTACTAAATTATAGAAGTTCACAGCTCGTGTGTTATGTGTATTCAATATACTTATGGTTGTATATACATGATAATTTTTAATTTATTTTATGAAATTCTTTAATATATTTTCCATCATCTCACAAACTTTGTATTTTATGTTGTTACTACAACGGGTGTTTTCCATTTGTAGATGATGATCATGTGGACTTGTTTTCAAAAGGAACCAAATTTAAAGAGGAAAGATTATATCCAAGTAGGAAGACACTACATTCAAAAGAGGTGGGAAGAGGATTTTGGTTGTCAGTGTTAACATAGTATTGGATGGAAGAGTACAATTTCCTTTCTCGGTTGATGAATTTGAAACCTTGGAAGATGTCGGGAATAGAGGATACTACATTGCTTTCAAGACAACAAAGTGCCAAAGAATTCATATTCATCCATTCCCCCCAATTTGGGAAGTGAAAACATTTTTAGTGGTTCAGAGGATTATAATGCAGAGAGTGAAAATGATTGTAGTAATGACACTAAAAGTACCATAAATACACATCCTAAAGATAGAAGATATTTTGTCACATACAATGTCATTCTCAAACAAAAATCATGTAATAACAACAATGAAATAGACATGGGTTATATAACTTATGTTCTATAAGTTCATGAAATTGATGGAGAGAGGTTCAGTCCTTTGAATTTTGGTGTAAGGATAGAAAATGTGGTAAATATGTGTTCTAATTTCTCATACTTTCTATAGCCTAATAAATCAATATTTTGGCCAATAAAACATTTTATTTTCAATGAAACAATATGTTCCCTTATGATTAATTAATGGAGTGCTTAACTGGATGGTTTGCACCTTGTACATAGTGATCAACTAGATATTTATGTTGGGCCTATTTGTGGAAGATCTAACCAATAATTCAATCCATTAAAGGATGTGTTCAAGGAAAATACTACTTATACGATCAGAAATAATAATTAAAAGGTATGGATGGGGAGAGTAGATGAGGATATTTTCCTTCATATAGTAAGGCAATGATGCAAATAAAAATTTGATAGATCAATATTGGAAACCTATAGGGAGAGGAGAAGGTACAACATTGTATCAGGATTTTTAAAGCTAAATAAAACATTAACCATCATAGATGAACCTAAATCAGATATCGATGTGGATAGCATCATATGGGCATGAACACCAAATGAAAAGAGGAAAAGTGGATACATAAATATATCCGATAAAGGACACGTGGACATTAAATCATACCTTAAACTACTTGAAGAGGATATGAAATGTGTACTTAGAGAAACTATTGAAGTTTATAAATTTATGTGTGAAATCATCTTTGCTTGGGATGTGGGTTTTTTTAAAAACTTATTCCTAACCTTGGTCCTATAAAAAAATTAGTTGTAATACACTTTGATAATTAAATGAAATATTGAGTATTATATTACTTTAGAATATTTTTCCATAATATAATTCTATATAACTTTGTGTTCTTTATAAAAATCTTTCATTTTATTAATGTATTATTAATAATATAAATTCCATAATGCAATTAATATAAATTGAAAAAAATCCTTAATTAAGCTCTAATTGTACAAGGAGTTGTATCTTGTGATTTAAAGGAACATGGATGAGATTTACAATGAAATCATTTCAAAATTCATGTTTTTTTTTTTTAATATTGGCAAATAGTTTTTTGAAAGGGACTATACCCTTGAATACAAAAGAAGGCCTGAAAGCTGGAATAAGAGTGAGAAACAGAGCTGATGGAACAAAGTCCAAGTATTACAATGAAGTTCTACGTAGCCCAGAAATAGCTACACAAACGAGACATAACAGCAAAACAACAGCAAAAAAACAGTAAGCCGACTGCCAAGAAACAACAAAAATAACAACTAAAAGCAGCAGAAGCATCCAGGACTACTTCTTGGCAGCTTTATCGATACTGATCTTGACTCTTTTCCAGGCATGAAACATACCCAATGCAGTCATGTGGGCAGCATCCATCTTATCGAGCTCCTCGATGGTTCTTTTGCTCTCTTTTTCATTGCCCCAAAGTGCAGCCGGGACACCGCTGAGGTTGGAAACACTTTTGGCATGACCCTCGATGAACTCCTCGATGGCCCTAAAGGTGGCAATGTTGTAATCATGTCTAGTCTTAGCCTTCCCTAGGCGGGAGTCTAAGGAGGTCAGCTTCTTGTATATGTCTTCAATCTGACTGTTATCAATGCTCCCTTCCCCCTCCATGCTTTTCTTACCTTTTTGCTTAGCTAGGTTTTGACCTCATCCTTCAAAGAAATTTATCTCAGCCTCTAAGGCCTCTTAGAAGAGCTATCCATCTGTACTTCCTGGGACTGGCACTACTAATGTTCAGCAGGTCACGTGCAATGTCAAGTTCAATAGGCTCCTTCCCCACAGCAAGAGTCTCAAGGTTGAGTCTCCTGGAAGCCCTGGTGATTGGTCTTTTAGAGGTAGAGGCGAGGTGGGTGACAGGAGCAGCAACAGGAGGAATTGAAGGAGAAGCTTGTGCAGCCGGCATGGTAGTAAGCAAAGACCGGTGGGGGGGCAAGCAGGGAAACAGGACTGGCAGCAGCAGAGCCCATCAAAGGGGGAGCCGGGCTAGGAGAGGAAGGAAGACCAGGGTACTTAAGAAGGCAGCATTTGTGAATTAACAATATAAGCCCTTGATGCAAGGGAACCACCGGGTGTGCTTCTGGAACTCCAAAATGGAGCGCTCAAGGGAGTTTAACAGATAATGAGGGAAGCAAACCAATCTATTCCTACGGAAGTGGTTTAAAAAGATGAGATGCTTAGCAGGGACAGTGACAAACCTACCTTCCAAGGAGATGAATCGAATCATCATGCGAGTGACTTCATCATAGGGTGATGGAATTGAGCTGACAAGTAGACCCGCTGTGCTAAATATGAGCTTCTCATCTTCCTCCACAAATCTTCTTTCTTCAGCTTCTTTGATAACCCTTTTGTTGAAGAAGCGGTACCCTTCCAAGCTGAGGCCGGTCGCTTCAGCAATGAGATCTTCATTGACAAGTATCTTCTGTCCCCCATAGTCGACAGTCCTCTCTTTCCACTCCTTAGCAAAGCATACAGAAATGCTTTGATCATGTCCCTGCACCCTATCAACGAAGTTGGTGAAGCCGCCTATGCTGAGAATGTTCCAAAGCTCAGTGTTTTCCTTCCAGTCGGGGTCCGCGCACGGCTCAATTTGACAGGGAGGTCCTCCCATCTTCTCTGTGGTATACTGGTTACAAAAATTTCTCGAATGCCTCTAAGCGTGAAGAACAGTCCGTTTCTTATTGTTGAAGGTCGCATAAGACTGGGAACTATAGCCATTGGTCTTCTCACGAACGGCTGCGTAACTGCTGAACTGAGCCTGTGGGAAGTCGCGTGTGATAACCCTTTCCCTGTCAACAATCACATTGCATTTATCATCGATTTTCATGGATCTTAGCATCCGGATATCAACAACTGTTGTACCTCCTGTGTGCGCGATTTTCAAATCTAGATAACTCCACTTGAAGTTCCCTAAATAATTCTTGCTATCATTTGAAATTGATATTATTTGCCTCACCATATTCATTAAAGCAGACGTGTGAAAGTATTAATGATTCTGATCTTCCTCCAAAGATTAAGGCTCATCTCTAGGGATTTCTTGCTTATGAAGGTCCATGGATGCTGTTGTGAAGCTGATTAGGGATACTATCATTATCCCAGACGGTGAAATTTATATTAATGCCATAATTGGCCAGTGCATCCGCCAATTTATTGCCCTCCCTGTAAGTATGTATTATTCTGATGCTATTGAAGGTGTGACTAATGCTTATGGATTCAGAGATAAAATCTTTAAGACTCCAACCGGGAGATGAGGATTGATTAAGAAGTTTAATGATATTAAGGGAGTCCCCTTCAACAACAAGGTTCTGAATATTTTGATCCCGTGCAACTCTCAAGCCCGTGAGAGCAAATAATGCTTCGGCAAAATGATTGGTTTGAATTCCCATTTTTCCAAAGATATGCAACAATCAAATTACCTTCGTGGTCCCGTATTGCTCCTCCTCCGCCGCTGTCCTGTGGTTTCCCTTAGAGGCGCCATCAAAGTTTATCTTGTACCAATTAGAGTCAGGAGGATGCCATTTAATCGAAGATCTATCTACACTATTCCCAGGGTTGCTCCAATTTCCAATCTGCCAATTAGATAAGATGTGTTCTTCATTCTCAGGATAACACTTGTTCTTGGGAGGTTTAAATCTGGCCATGTCCTCTTTGAGACCTTGAGAAATTTTGCCAATACTGAGTTTATAATTTTGCTTCTTATTTCTGAAAATGATATTATTTCTATCCTTCCAAATCCTCCAGATTAAATGTGGGATGGCTAATTTCCAGATTCTTTTGATAACACAATGTCTGAATGGTGGGTTCCATTGATTCCATAGCTGATTAAGATCCTTCGGCAACACCCAAAGAGCTTCAAATTTAGAAAGGACAAAGTTCCAAATTCTATTGGCATAATCACAATGTATGAACAGATGACTAATGTCTTCATAGTCATTCCTACAAAGGTGGCACCAATTAGGAATTATAAATCCTCTTCTCATCAAATTGTCAGTGGTGAGAATTCTACCTCTGATGGCCAGCCAAAGAAAGAAATTTATTTTGGGGGTTAACTCAGGCATCCAGATCTTGTTCCAGTTAAAATCAAATTGATTACTGTGAAAAAGATTGATATAACCAGATTTGACTGAGTATTTCCCATCATGTGAATTGTTCCAAACCAGCTCATCCTTGGAATCCGGTTGAATTAAAGGAAAGAGATCTAAAAGATCCACGAAGGAGGAAGTAATTTGTTTCAGCTCAATTCGCTCCACAAAGTAAGTTTTTTCCAAATCTTTTGGTGCCATTTCCTTCAATGTAGTCCTTGATTTTAGTTCCATACTTGCTTATAAGGCTGTCCTTAGCTATCCCAAATCTATCCAAGAGATTATCACCGAACTAGTTATCCTCCTGAATTTTATCTCACTGCCATCCCCCACTTTCCATTTGCTGCCCTGCTTGATGAAGTTTCTACTCTTGACCAGATTATTCCAAAAAATGGAGCCATTGGGGAGGTGTTCATCATGCAGATAGGAGTAAACAGCTTGTTGATTCAAGTATTTTGCTTTAATAACATCAATCCAGGGTTGTTTCTCAGATAGCAATCTCCAGCCCATCTTAGCAATGAGTGCCTCATTCATTTTCTCAATATTTTTTATGCCCAGCCCTCCCATAGATTTCGGGGTGCAGACCTTATCCCAGGCCACTAGGTGAAATTTGAACTTCTCTTCCATGCCTTGCCATAAATTTTTTTTTGAATCCTTTCTATTTTCTCTCTGAAGGAAGAAGGAATTTTGAAAAGTGACATGATATAGATGGGCAGACTTTGGAGTGTACTTTTAATGAGTAGGCACTTACCAGCACTAGAGAGAGTGGCACCTTTCCAACCAGCCATTTTTTTCTGAAATCTCACCAATAATTCATCCCACACCATGTGAGAGACTTTCTTAGTGCCAAGAGGGAGGCCTAAGTACGTTGCTGGAAGAGCACCTATTTGACAGCCCAGAATTTTAGCAATCTTGAGCTGTCTTTCCCCAGGGGTGTTGAAGAAGAAAATGGTGCTTTTGTCATAATTAATCTCTTGCCCAGAAGCAGATTCATAGAGTTGTAATAGAGCCTTAATAGCCTTAGCTTCCACAACTGAAGCCAGAAGAAGAAGGATAGTGTCGTCTGAAAACTGTTGATGAGAGACAGCTTGGCTGAATGAAGTGGGTTTAGATCCATTTAAAAGGCCGTCTTCAACCGCTTTGCCAATTGTTCTACTAAGGCTGTCAGCTAAAAGAATGAAGAGTAAGGGGGAGATGGGGTCTCCTTGTCTTAGACCTCTCTTCTTTGGTGAAAAAACCCCACAGCTCCCCATTAACAACCATAGAGAACACCGGCTGTAGATAAACAAGATTTAACAATTTTTTCAAATTTTTCCGTGAACCCAAATTTAGTTAAAATCTTGTCAAGGAAGACCCAAGATACCTTGTCAAAATCTTTATTCATATCAAGCTTGAGGATCATATTTCCCTTTTTATTATTTTCCATGGAATGTATAGTCTCGTGCACCATAATCACTCCGTCTTGTATTATCCTACCTTTAATAAAGCCACTCTGCTGCCTTGAGATGAGATCATTCATTATGAGTCTGTAGTCTAGTAGTAATGATTTTGGTGAAGATTCTAAAGATAGCATTAACAAGACTGATAGGTCTGAAGTCCTTGAAATCTTTTGCATCCATTTTTTTAGGTGCCAGCACAATGTGCATGTTATTGAGCTCTTTTAGAAGATTTCCCGTTCTATAGAATTCATTCACCACTTTGAGAAGATCCTCCGAGCATATTTCCCAGAACTTCTGAAAAAAATTAATAGAGAACCCATCCGGCCCGGGAGCCTTATCCCCCTCAAGAGAAAAAATAGCCTTTTGCAGTTCTTCAAGCGTGACAGCTTTAGTGATATCTCTAAATTTCTGGTCCTCAATATTATTCTGAGGGATGGCCTCCAGCATGAAGGAAATAGCTTCAGGGTTGCTGACATTTTTCTCTTTAAGAAGATTTTTGTAGAAGTCAAGCGCTTGTTTCTTGATGTTGTTGGGATATTTAGTGATACTCCCGTTGTTTTTAGAAACCTCTAAGATCCTGTTACTGGCTCTATGTTTCAAAGTAGTCATGTGAAAGAACTTTGTGTTCCTGTCTCCCTCTTTAAGCCAGATAGCTCTAGATTTAAGGCGCCAAAAAGACTCTTCTACCGTGCAGATCGTATGCAACTCGGATAGAATATTCTTCTCATTTGCTTCATCATCAACCGATCTCCCAAAGTATCCATTTTTAACTCCAGATCCTGAAGCTTCTGTTTTAACTCTTTCTTTTTTTCGAAAATATTTCCAAAAACACTTTTGTTCCAGATTTTGACTTGCTTTTTGACATTTTTGAGTTTTTGAACCAATCAATCGAGCAAAGGCCTTCACCATTCCATTCCCACCATTCTTTTATCTTATCATAGATATCGTCATGCTCCATCCACATTTTTTCAAATTTGAATGAGCTTCTTGCAGGTTTAGTCCAATTGAGAAAGCTTAGAGCAATCGGATTATGATCCGATCCAATTCTAGGAAGGGAAGAGAGGTAAAATTCTTGGCTTAGAATCCAGTTTGCTGAGATTAGTCCCTATCCAGTCTCTCACCGAATGAACTCCTTTCCCAACCTTCTATTATTCCAATTATACTTATTACCATGCAGATCCACATCTATGAGGTTTTGTTCAAGCAATAAAATCAGCAAAATCCTCCATTCCATTAGAGAAGGTGGGGGTTCCTTCAAACTTCTTGCCTGGGTTTAGTGGGGAGTTGAAATCTCCCATGATAAGCCAGTTAGCAGAGCAATGTTGGTTTCTAAAGATTTTAAGATCAGCCCATAGTTTTCTTCTACCACTAGCAGAATTAGGGGCATAAATATTAGACAAGATCCATTCACACTTTTTCTCAATAGTGACGAATTTAATTGCAAGATGATTAATATTATCACTAAGAATCATACCAGTACAGTGTCTTCTATCCCAAAGAGTAGCCAACCCTCCGGAAGCTCCCTGAGAGTCAACAGCCGCCATTTCAGAACTATCCCAAAAAAAAAATTTAATATTAACCATGGTCATTGCTTTCATTTTAGTTTCTTGAAGAATCAAAATGCTGGGGTTACTGGAATCCCGTAACTCCTTGATGGTTCTTTGCTTAGAGTTTCCATTTAGGCCTCTAATATTCCAAGATATAATCTTCATTTGGAATGGTTGGTGGTTGGAATTGCTTGCTGGTTCAGTTGACGCTGAACACCATCTGCAATATCCCTCTCCGTTTTCTTAGTTCTGAGAGTCTTTTTAGAAGGTCTTCCTCTTTTTGAGCTTCCTCCAAAATCAGCTATTCGTCTAGCAGAAGACCTGGTTGTTCTGGAAGTAGAGGTGTCCCAATTGTCAATTCCTTTTTTTATCACTATATAATGATTCTGGGATCCTTTCAAAACCTTTCAATCTTTTTTTCTTTTTTGAGATGACCATTGTGAATCCAGAGTCTGGATCTTCCTTTTCCTTGGTAGGCGTAATTTCCCCCTCTTCTTGTTCTTTATGAATACTGTCAGGCATGTGAACAGAAGCTGTTCTGGTGCTGCAGCAGACCGGCGAAGCCACTGTTGTAATGCTGGGACATGGCAGCGGATCCGCATTACCATTCTCTCCAGAAGAGAGAATCTCCAAAGGCTCTATTGCAGTCATATCTTCCTTGTTCCAAGCTTCCTCCCTAATGAATGACTGAATTTCTTTCTCTTCTGATCCAGAAGGGACTAAATTGACCTTCACTGAACCATCTTGCTCGTTTACTTCCATGGATACCTTAACAAAGTCTTCTTTAATAGATGCTTCAAAAGGTTTATCCGAGGATGCCTTCACAGATTTGTCCAATACTTCTTTGTTAGGAGCTTCAGGCAAAGCTAATGTTGCAGCTTTGGGGCGCCAGACAAGATGCTTCTTTATATGAGTTCTAAAACCCCTTTTTTTCCCCTTCTATTTAGCTGCAAATCCTTTCCATTTGGGACCTTTGTCATCAATCTTCCTATCCTTGCTTGGATCCCTGCTAACTTTGTTCAGTCTGAGCCTATCCCAGGCTGTTCAGAATCCAAAGGGAGGGTCTTCTTCTTGGAGCAGTTTTTGTCGGAGTGACCAATGCTATGGCATAGCTTACATCTTAAGGTTTCAACTTCAATTTTTTGGGTCCAGGACCCAAATCTAGTTTTCAAGATTATGTGCTCCGAAAACTCCTGATCTATGGCTGAGAAAATACAGAACCGAGCAAAAGCAAGCTTGGATCTATTTCTTGTGGGTCCATCTAGCCCAATAGGTGCACCTAGGGATTTTGCAATATTTAGCAGTATTTCATCATCCCATAGATGCAATGGCATCCCTGTAGCCTACACCAGATTGGAATGGTGTTTATATTTTCAGTATTTGGATCAAAACCCGGATACCATTTTTTCAAAAAAGACCCATATTGCCCAGCCACCAGGGGCCTCCCAAGATACCGAATCTAAATCCTCTTCTTTGGTTAAATTTAGCCAGAAAAAACCTTTGGCATAATAGTAATGTTTAGGGCTCCCTTAGGTTTCCATTTTCTCAAAGCCCATTTTCTAATGAAATCAATATTAGGTCTAGAGCCAAGAAACTTACCAACAAGGGAGAGATTTGCTTTGCTTAAGGCTCTATCAACAAATCCATCTGGGACCCTTAGACAGGTGGCACCCTCTTTGTCCATTTCCCATGTAAACTGATCAGTGATTTTCAGACCCACCTTGAGGTTAGGGCTTTGAAATAGCTTATTCCAGGCCAAAGGTGTGGATCCCAGCATTTCCTCATTTTCTTTTCTAGCCGCCCGATTGTGGTCTGAGATCTGCTTTTCCTCAGTAAACTTTGTCATATTGCGCAGACTTTCCGCGGCCAGAACTGCAGAAACCGCACTGACTGTACCTCCAGCTTTTTCTGCATTCGTACTCGTGTCCACAAACATCCGATTCTGGCTATAGATCAGCCTTTCCTCAGCATTTTTAATCGTAGTTCGCAGACATTCTGCAGCCAAAACTGCAGAGACCGCGTCTCCATAGTTCTCTCCATCGCTAGTTCTCTCCATCGCTTATGATGCATGTCTGGTGATAGTTAGATTTCTATATTCATTACAACCACAAAATTATATGGTCTTTTCCTAAATCTATGTGCATAAGTCTAGATAAATTATTGTTTAATTTTTCTACAACTTTATAAATTGTAAACAATTCGAAGTGTACATACTAAATTATATTCCTAGAATCCCTAATTCTTGAATGTAAAACTATAGTATTTAGAGTGCCAAGATATATTATTTAATGATCTCAACAAGAGTGTATGGAAATGCTCCATAACGTAACTTACTATCTGCTAAGATATAAATCTTCAAAAGAGTTCAAAATCCCTCATATATGAATTATAGAAGAAGAATAAATATAAAGTTGATACACATAAAAAAAAATTGGAACATACTTGTACCATGAGTATGATGAGAATGGGCATATGTCCATTCTCATAGACTCAAAAGTTACTTCTTATTTAAGACAACATGTACCCATATAACATTGATTTAATTTTCAAAAGTGATCAAAATGCCTCATATAAGAATCATAGAAAAAGAATTGAGATAAAGCAAATACACATAAAAAAAATTAGGAACATAGTTGTACTATAAGTGTGTTGAGAATGGGAATATTCCCATTCTCATAAACTCAATATAGAATTAGGAACATACTTGTATGGCATAGTGTAAAAATTGGAATCCGATATTACACTAATTAAATTCCAATAATAAACATATTGGAATCGATATCACACTAGATAAAAACTAATAATGGTAATTTAGGAATTCAATTTCAATAATAATAAAACAAGAAATGATATTACCATAAATCTATATTCTTAGTTAAATGTCCATATTTAATGAAATTATGGTTGTCATGGCCTAATTTCTAGGCTATTTTTACCACATGAAAAGTTAGGGTGTTGATCCCCCTAACCTCCACTGACCACATTTTCTATTTTGGGAACATAGTGTAACATAATGTTATACTTCATCCAAATTAAGGGATTTTTTAATTAAAACCACCCCTAATTCACAATTAATTATTTTAATTATTTTTAGATTGTAACAAATATAATCTAGTATAATTAGAAGTTTATAATCCATATGATAAAAAATGATAACTATATAGTTGCAAGGGTGTACTAAATCTACTCGATATCCCTCATCATCACTCTAACTAAGTGAGTATAACTTTTATACTATTGGTTAAACCCTTTTAACATTTTTTGAGAACTATTTACAAATTCTATGTGTCATGTTGGATAAAACACAAGTTGCAATCCATCCGGCATCTAAAACTACATAATAGTGGTATAGTGGACATGAAGAGTAATCCTCTAGCTACACTACTTGGCCAATTCTTCAAGCACGCAATGAAACCTTAGTTTAATACCATGCATAAGTCAACAAATCTTTTCTCTCACAACACATAAGCATAACTACATGGTTGTATACATCTCAATTATTTTGTTTAATAAATTTAATCTCTATTTCAAAGAAGGAATTAGAGTCAATAATTTATTCGAAAGTATGTTATCGGTTCCATCTTAGGATCCCTATGGGAAAGATAGTGACCATATAATGACTTCCATCATTAAGTACTCACTACCCTTCCCGTATGCATCCTAAGCTGGTACCAATAGGGTTTAATCAAATAGAAAGGTGGATCATAACATCCACACTTTATTTAAATTAATTGTTATCTTGTTTATTTAATACAAGGTATGTCTTTTCGTTAGGATATTAGATGTCAAGAGACGTTATCATTTCAAAATAGAGAACTATAGTAATTTGTATCATTACAATATTTAATGAGTATCTCTTTTCATGATATTACAACATATAGTTAGGTTTTGAGGATAGGTTTACTTAATCATGTCTCATATTTAAAGTGATCCAATCACAACCTAATTAGTATTGTTTTAGTCTCTTAAGTTTATCATTTTCTATGAATGATCACTTAATCTCATTAGATGTCCAATAACGTGGGTTTAATTAATCATGTCTTGCATAAGTTATTCCATCTAATAATTGTTGAAATAGTACATGTACTCACGTGTCATCATTATATTCGAAATAGTGTGATTTATTTTAACAAGGTACGACAGCATACCATAACATTTTTTTATATTATTATTTCCCATGATGTACTATACACTTTCATGCATAATTAATCATTCTTAATGAAACTATAAATTATGTGATGTGTAATGATGAATAGTATTTGTATACTACTATTAATAACAACTTTTTAAACACTTTGCATTTAAATAAACATCGATAAGGTTATACATGTTATTTTCATTGTAATGATATCCATTTCATATTATTTTTTAGATCATCATAATCTTACATTCGTAATAAATAAAAGAACCAGAAATAGTATTGTAATTAACATTTAAAATTTAATAAATTTAAATCATATATTCTTTAAAAAAACAATAAAAACATCTTTGTAAGTCATAAAAATGATACAAAGAATTATGAATAATTATATTTATTCAACTTCATAAGGATAAATCCTTATTTTTCCAAAACAATAACATACTAATTTTTTAGAATAGTGCAAATAGGTAAATGTATTTAATTCAATCTATGAAAATAATCATTTCACTTTTTTGTGAAATAAAATAATCGAGAACTAATTTGTAAACAATAATACATGAAGAAATCATGCGTATACAATCCATTTATCACTTCACAAGTATTACTTTGCCCTACACACAATATGGAGAGAATGTATACATGGTCAGTTCTATGAACTAGAATTAATTATCTAATTATATTCGTTTTATTATATCTTGAATTAAATTAATATGATATGGTTATCTTATGTGATAACTCATAAACTTCGTAATACATACATATCATTAATCAAATGAAGTGGTACTAGTAATGAAAACTATGTTTCCAACAAACCAAGAGTCCAACAAGGAGTAAATTCATTTATTCCTATTTAATAATATTTTATAATGTAATTTATTATATCAACAAACAACATCTTAATTTCTTAACAATAAGTGTCAAGCCCACAGAATAGGACACAATAATAATATCAATTTTTATGTGATGCATCTAGGTACAATTGTTTACTTTTTAACAAATAATCTGGTATATACAAACATTTTCCTTTATGAAAATTACTTATTTACATAATAAAAATCCATAAACACAAAAATTAAGATTTCATACTAACTTATTTTAATATATATGTTCTCTTAATAAAAACAATGAATATGTAACAATATCTCCTCACCAAGTTTGTACTCTTACAATAACTACTACAATCTTTAGTCCGAAAATAAATTATCCTCGGGAACTTAACATTCAAACTTTTTATGCAACATGTTTCACCTAAACCATTTCTAACAATGAATCATCCCTAAGAAAAGTGATCAAATCATTCACTTGAACTGATCAAGTTCATTATTTAAGTTAAGAAACGAGTCTATTCAAGTATTAATAAACAAACATCATCAAGTCAAAAAATCCAACTTTTCCACTTAGCAATGTAAAATTAACTTCACTAAATAAACAATATTTGAAACCCATCTCCATGAGATCTTATTATACTAACAAGACGAGATATCTACCAACACATGCAAGCTTGAAATGAGTAATATATAAATTTCAACAACTAATCTTGTAATGGGAAAAACTATCATCCTTTACAATCACATAACTAATAAACAGTTCAACGGACATCAAAAGAGAAACTCGTCTTTACAAAATGAATTATTATTACCATTTCTATAATATTCCAAGAACACATACCCAAAAAAACCAACAGTATTAAAACTATTATTCTTCTTTATTTTTTTCTCAAATACCCATTTCATAGATTTTAATTTGCTTGCATTTTTTCTTGACATAGTTCTTAAAAAACTCATTATTAGTCCATATTTACAACTAGTTTAAAAAATGTTTCCCATTCCCGTATTACAAAAAAACCAACAGATTAAGTAATTTTTCCACACCAATCGATTTTCAAGTAAGATCTATACTAAATGCATGAAGAAAAAAATCCATCCCGTATTACAAAACAAAACAAAATATTAAGAAAATTTTCCACATAAATCAACTATCAAGTAAGATCTATAAGAGTTGTATGAAGTACTCATTACCATTCTTGTAGCCATCATAAGCTCGTACTCAATAGTGTTCAATTGAATGGAAGGGAAAATCAAAACACCCATAATTTATTTACATTATTTGTTATCTTTTTGAGTTAATACAAGGTACATATTTTCATCGGGATATTGGGTGTCAAGACATGTTATCCTTTTCTCGATAGAGAACTATAGTAACTTGTCTTGTTACAATCTATAATGAGTATCTCTTTTGTGATATTGCAATATATCATTAGTTTCAAGGATAGGTTTATTAATCATGTCTCATATTTAAAGTAATCCAATCATAACCTAATTAGTATCATTTTAATATCCTAAGTTTATCATTTTCTATGAGTGATTGAATTAATCTCATTGGATGTTCAATAATGTGGGTTTAATTAATCACATCTCACATATGTTATTCCATTTAATAATTGTTGAAATAGTACATGTAATCATGTGTCGTCATTGTATCATAAATAGTTTCCTTTATTTTAATAAGGTATGATGGTACCATAAAATTGTTTTCGTTTATCATTACCCATGATGTATGATACACTTTGATGGCATAATTAATTTTCCATAATTAAAGTATAAATTATGCGATGTACAATAATAAATAATAATTACATATTGTTTTAAATAACATATTTTAAACATTTTTCATTTTAATAAAGATTGATAAGGGTATAAATTTTATTTTCATTGTAATGATATCCATTTCATATTATTTTCTCTAGATCATCATAATATTACATTCCTAATAAATGAAATAAATAGAAATAGTATCATAATTAACATTTAAAATTTAATAATTTTAAAACATATACTACTGTAAAAACAACAATAAAAACATCTTTATAACACAAGAAAAAAATTTATAAGTGACATCAGAGAAGGTCTACAAACCTAAATTCCAAGGAGGTATGGTAATAAAAATATCAGATACATGATTAATACTCTCCTAGATAATATGAGATGGAGAATCCTAAAATAATATCTTCCTTGGTGTAAAATTATCAAAAATAAGTACTTAAAGGAATATTTTATTATAGACTTTATTTTTCTTGATGGTCTTCTTAGGATCCCATTTTTGGTACTCTTTTATTAAGTGTCATGGTTTAATCACCAAAGTTATTAGATGGGGGTTTTGTAATTACAATAAGATCTATTTTTCATATGATAAGTGGAACCTAGGGATAAGTCAACAACAAAGATATAATTTGTAGGATCAAATTACTATGATAAGGAAGAAATATTGGGAAAAAACCTATGATTATCTTACCAATAATGATGGGAAATAAGAATGGTGTAGAATATCTCTTGAAGGAGGTTCAAATGATGACATAGAAAATCTAGAATTCATCCAAAATTTGATATGATATTTATACATTCTCAAAGCATAGATATTGAAGATGAACTTAATTGGGAAGATTTGGGAAATGGGAACTATAATGTGCATTCAATATACAATTGTCAAAGTCAAATCCAAAATCCTTTAATTCAATAGAGGAAATTTTTAATCAAATAAATTATCCCTAAAATAAATTCATTTTGGTAGCTAAAAATTCAAAATAAAAATATCAATGTGGATAACATAAAAACAAAGGGACAACTTATTCCCAACAAGTTCATTTTATGCAAATCAAGAGGAAAATGTTAATCATATTTTCATCCACTTTCAATTTTCCTTGGTTTGAAATGGACTCTTCCTTCTTATTTGATTGAGTTATGGGCACATTGGTTTTTTCAATCAAAATGTAAATCTATGAGACTTATTTTTTATTTTATTTTACTCGACACCATTTGGGCCATTTAGAAAGAAAGAAACATAAGAATATTTGAGGAGCATAGCATTTATGTTAACATGGTTTTCAAAAATATTGTTATGTTGGTTATATAAAACTTCAAGTCTTATATTACATCTATCAAAGAGAATATGAAAGACTCAGACATAAGTTTCCTCAAGAAAATTGAATATTTAGATTGAAAATGATACAACTCAAGTTACTTGTAAGCATCTTAGGAAAGATACCCTCTATAACCATCCTTGAAGGATTCGTTAAAGATTAATTTTGAAGGAGAAGGAAAAAGAAACCCATGAATATTTGGGGGAGGAGCTGCAATCAAAAAAGGAAATGGTGAATTAATTAGAGCATATGTTGGGAAGCTTGGATCTAAAAACAACCATTTTTCTTAAGAAATGGTAGCTTTGTGGGGGATAAAATTACAAAGAAGTTGAAAATTATAAATATATGGGTGGATGGGGATTCCATTAATATCATTAATTACCTTTAAAATAAGTCTCTCCCTAGTTGGTCTATCAATATGGTCATTGAATATGCCCTTCTTAACCTTAGCGGTCTCCCTCAGTTAAAATTACACATATGTATAGAGAAGGTAATAAAGTAGAAGATATTTGGGCAAACATTGGGGTAA
This sequence comes from Taxus wallichiana var. yunnanensis, assembly GCA_018340775.1. Classification (NCBI taxonomy): domain Eukaryota; kingdom Viridiplantae; phylum Streptophyta; class Pinopsida; order Cupressales; family Taxaceae; genus Taxus; species Taxus wallichiana. Next base: position 664,785,797 of record CM031234.1, on the reverse strand, counting down.
ATTTCAATACTCTTCATCATTGGTTTGGGATCTTAAACACACATTTATATTTCATGAATATAGAAAATCATGAAAGTTTTACAAGACAATTAAAACAAGGTCTTGTATCTTTATATATATGCTTATTTATATTTACACATTTCGCCCACACATGACACCATTCATTTAAGTGTGATTCATCTCTAGGAGATCAAAAATAGCTATGGATTCTATCCTACCCTTAATTCTTGTTCCAGATTGTGGAATTTTTGTATTAGTATGGATGTTTATCTCTACCAAGTTGAACCTCCTTTCAATAGAGGCTCTAAAGAATATGAGTAACTTTTCTTCAAATAATGTTTGGGCATGACCCATATATTTCAATGGAGTTTTTGCTTCTTGGAAGGATTGTATTGTTCAATCCAAAGGGCAGAGGTGGCCCATATCTCGAAGGCCTCATTTCCCATATCATGGGGATGAGCACCCAAGGCTTCAAATTTTTAAAAACATATGCAACAAGGATGAACAGGAGTCAAAATTCTTAGACGATGGTGAAAAAGTTAAAAAAATCCCTACGTTTTTTCTCCATTCATCCTTACCCATCCCATATGATGAATTTTATCGAATTATTATCATGTATCTAAAGATGGAAGGGAGAATTCATCACATCAATACATATCATCTTGTTTGATTTAATCATTTCAGAATAAAGTTCTTGGTGAGTTTACCTTTTCACATTATTATGTGATTAGTAAACTCTATCAAGGAAGTGCAATGGGGTAAAAGGGTGTATCCACTTCATCAAAATGTCAAAATTTTCATTTACATGCATTTTATGAGAGAAAACCCTAGTCAAAATCCCACTCCCTCACTTCCCTCCACCTATGTTCCCACAAACAATAAGAGACATATGGAGGATATCATATACATTAGGATTCTTACAAGCATAAAAATAAAGGTTAAAATGTGGAAATCCCTATCTCTACTCAAGAAAACCCACAACATGGTTTTGAAGGGGATATGTCAATTAGGTGCTTTCTAAGCTTGGGAAAGAATAGAAAGAAGTACATGAATGTTTCTATATAAAATGATATGGATTACCAAATGGATGTTATTAAATGGATCAGAAAGGACATCAAAGTTATAAGAGGAAAACTCAAATATCTCAAGCAACACCAAGGAAGACAAGCACGGTCAAAATTAGAAAGAGATGGAAATTAAGATGGAGGAACTGGAGAATAATTATAAGCTCTTGAATGATGGTTTTATCCTCCAAATTTTCCTCTCAAGGTCTATTGTTAAATAACTTAACAATAAGGTTAGTAAAGGAAGCATCAAAGATGATGAAAGGAAAGAAGAAGATGAGAAAAGATATCAATATGTAAAGGACATTTTACAGCTCTCTAGTCAAGTGCACAATCAGAAATGAATTATGTTTTGTTTTACTATATTTTTGCTAGTTTTTACTACACTTGAGTTGTAATTTGACTATAACTAGACTAGCTTTGTGCTGTTTTCACCATTATTTTTGTTGTTTGATCTCGATTTTTTCCACATATTGTTATTTTCTATATCTGGATGCTAAATCCTCTTTTGTAACAGGATAGGATCCCTAGAAAAACCCTCTTTTACCCATTATCTTAAAACATAACTCATAAAAAATTATAACCATATATAGGGAGGAAGATGAAGGAAAATGTTCTCAAATTTTTAGTGAGCTTTGTGAAGTCAAAATAGTTACCTCCAGTGGATCTTGAAAAATTATATCATTCATACAACATTTTTTATCTCTTTCAAATCTTCTTCATCCATTTCAAGGATTCCCGATCATTGGCAACCATAATTCTGATTTTATTTCCTTTAGCAACACTCTTCTTGAATTGTAATCACCATGACTTGATAATGGGATCTTCACCAAACATATTTTTCTCGCATTCTAGAACATATGTTTTATGCCTATGCGGAGATGATATGGACCTTCATTCCTTTTAAGAGATGATCTAGAATTATGGTTGATCAAACATTTTCATTTCCGAGTAATCCTCTTTTTCTTCTTCAGTTTGACTCATTGATACCTTAATACAATCTACAAATTTCTTCATTTTTTTGTAGGAAATGAACATGACACATATGTATTCCTTGGCAGAGTCTCCTTTAGATATTGATGTTTATTTTAAATATAGTTTTTTTTTTGTATTTTCCATAGATCTATTCACGTGCACTAGGGTAGATATTTCCCCAACGGAGTCACTTGAAAGTGTTGGTGATAAAATTTGGAGATATGGAAAATTAGGAGTATAGACACCCAAAATTGATTCAAACCCTCTAAACCCCTTTGATTAATTAATTCAACACTACTCCTCCACCATGACCACTTGCACACATTTTAATTAATTTAATTATCAAAATTAAGTTAATCATCTACCTCACATCTCCACATCACCTATCCACCTCATCTTAGACATATACCAGCCCTATTAATTACTTAAGACTAAGTCCCAACTTTCCTTAACCAAGTAGGAATTATTCTAACCTTAATCTTAATGGCCTATTATCCCTCTAACTACTATCCCACTCCATTTAGCGCCATTCCACACTTGTGACCAAGAACCAAAATCTTAATCACACTAAATTTAGGAAGAATCGACCTATTTTTATTAGGTATGAACTTTTTCTCCCTAACAGATGCCGGTTATTACTCACCTTGCCTTTGGTCACCTAACTTCACGTCATTTCACTTAAATACGATTTCCTCACTCTTTGCTCAGGTTATGAATCTGGTTTTCTAGCTCTTACTACCTTGCATCATTATTATCGAGTTTTCAACAATCTTGCAACATACCAGAGGCCCTTACATCATTTTGATACCACACCACTCATCAACAGATTGATCTAGACCTCTAGTGCACTCGCAGGGAAGCATCGTGCCCTCCTGCTATAGTTACACTCATTTGGGACCACCTTCTTCCGTGAACTACCACAACCTACTTTCATTCATCTCCATTTTGTAAGTATATCTCTACTTTGTCATTGGTTTTAGTAGATTTGGTATTTAGTTATTATATATTTTATTCCATCACCTCTCATATATGGATCTCTCCCATAGCATCTAGGTCTAATAATTTTCTCATAAAACCTTACACCTTGCCCAAACACCCATATTATCACCTCTAAGTCTTATTAAGAATCCCACAACCTCATCCAATCCTTCCCAACTCTTCATTCAATCATAGATAGATTCCATCAACCTATTTTTAATATTTCTTCCCAATTTCCCCTATCGACACTAGTCACCAAACCGGCATCGATCATTTACCACTACTACCGGCATTGGTCACCTAACCGATACCGGTCTCTATGACTGGTAAAATTCCCCAAACCAACAAGCTAATAACTCACTCAAAACCCACCCAAACTTCATCAAATCTTTCCCAGACCTCACCTACCTCGTTAGACCTGCAAACCTAGATTACCTTACCATCCTTTTAAATTTAATCATAACTTTACCTGTTAGATTAGATTTTCTTATTGTGTTTATATGATATGCCTATAACATTTCAAATATAATAGGATTTCTTTATTTATGCTTTTTCCTTGCAATAAATTTTTACAACAATGGATTGACCACCTCTTTACAAAGTATCATAATTCCTTGGTCTAGCACACACTCAAATGAGTCCATGAAATATATTTTTAACTCTTTCTTGTGGTCTTGTCTTCTATTTTTGGTCATTCCTCCTAGCCAAAGGGAATCTCTCCATAATCAGCTTGGTCAACATTCAATGCACGCACAACCTATCTTCCATTATCATAGGTATTCATCCTCTATCTTACCTATTACTATTTTTATCTCTATTTTGCAATGAGACATTTGGGCACTCCGGTGGGACCCATATTTCCATTTCTTTGCATTGTTCATATAGGGTGTATTTTTTTGTTTCTTTCCTTCACGAAAAGTTCACACTAAAACTCTATCTAGTTAATATTATTTTCTTTCTATTTATCTATAAGAAATTCATCCTTTGGTGATCGAAAAGAACACTTCTTCTTTTCTTTTGTACTACATTTAGTGAAAGAGAATTCCTCTTCATGTTCTCCTCTTACCACATCGAATATAATTTCCGATTTGGGTTTAAAATCTATTCATTTCATCTTTTGAGTGATGCATTAGATCACTTAGATTTAATTAGAAATCACACGTTGGAGGTGATGACAACTTGGTGATTAGATTTGGATTAAGCATAGTTCACATTAGTGCACAAAATCCCTGGAAAAACCACTTGAATAATTTATACATTTATTAAACATCTCCATTCTAGGAAGAAGCCATAAAAGATTTAACAACCCGTTGATGGTGGACACTACCAGTGTTCTAGCCGATTTGTCATATTAGAGCATGGTGTTAGGTAATATGGGATAAAATATGCAGAATAATCCCTCACATAATCATAACATTAGAGAGTAATATGCATAAAATATTACAAATCTCAAATAAAAGTGCAAAATAAAATAACACAACAAAAAGAGATGATTTAACATGGTTCACCCAATTCAAAGCTACGCCTACTAAGAATCACTTGCTAATATTTTATTATAAGCCACCACTCTCTCAATACAATACCCAAATCTGTTTGGAGCTATGCTCAACACACTCTACATAATTCACACAAAAATTCAAAACACATATGCGATGTTACATTAACCCTACCATATGCATAAAACCCCGCGACCCGAACCCTAACAAGAGAACTATGGAAAGTGTATAGTACTTTTAGTGTACAGTCTTCAACACTTTCTCACATGATAATAGACTCCACAACCTAACAATATCCTACTTGGAGATTAGTTTTCCTCTGAACAAGATTCTCAACCCTTTACTAGTTTTCGTGAAAACCAACCAAAGCTGAAAACAACTTTTTTTTTTCCTTATGACCGCCTTGGTCATCATGTCTACTGAGTTTCTAACTCATATGAATATTCTCCAACTTCAAATTCTCTTCCTCCAAATATTTCCTCATGAAATGGTGCCTTAACTATAAATGTTTTGTCCTAGAGTGGAAAGAAGAGTTCTTAGCTAGGTGTTTAGCACTCTAACTATCACTATGCAGCTTTCCTTCCTCCTGATTATGAACCAACTCCTCAAGAAATTTTTGTAACCAAATCATTTCTTTTCTTTCCTCTATGGCAGCAACATACTCAGCCTCTATGGTTGACAAAGCCACCAAATTTTGTAGTCATGAAATCCAACTCATTGTTGTCCCACCTACAATGTAAACATAACCTGTCATGCTCCTCCTATTGTCTACATCTCCAGCCATATCTGAATCTACATAACCACACAAAGTGTTTTTCGATCCTTTGTAGCACAATATTTTCCCCATGGTCCTCAAATATTGAAGGATCCACTTTATTGCATGCCGATTGATCTTTACCTGGAACACTCATAAATATACTCACTACTCCCATTGCATGGGAAATATCAGGCTAAGTGCATAGCATGACATACATAAAACTTTCAACCATTGATGATTAAGGTACCTTAGACATCTAGTTTCTCTCCTACTCTGTCTTGGGACAAGACTCTTCGATAACTTGAAATGGCCTTCTAAAGGAATCCCAACTAGTTTAGCATCCCGCATATTAAACCTCTCCAAGACCTTCTTAATGTACTCTTCCGAGATAAAGTTAGCTTCTCTTCCTTCTTATCCCGAGACATCCTCATATAAAGGATTTTTTTGGCTGCCCCAAATCCTTCATGGCAAAGGATTCACTTAGCTACTTCTTAAGTAATTTTATTTCCTACATGTTTTTACTTGCAAGTAACATATCTTCCACATAAAAACACAGGATTATATAACTTCCATCCTCAAATTTCTTTGTATACACACAATGGTCATAATAGAATCTAATATAACCTTGCTCCATCATAAAGCTATCAAATTTCTTATACCATTGACGTGGATCTTGTTTTAAGCCATACAAGCTCTTGTTCGCTCAGTTTACACACCATCTCCTCTTTAACTTTGACCTCATAGCCCTCTCTCACTGCTGCATATATAGATCCTCCTCCAAATCACCATGGAGAAATGCAGTCTTTACATCAAGTTTCTCTAAGTGCAAGTATTATTCTACAAATATTTCAAGAATAGTTCTAATAGAAGTCATTTTTATTACGGAGAAAACATATCATCAAAATCTATACCTTCTTTTTGTGCAAACCCCTTTACAACCAATCGGGCCTTGTATCTTTTCTTAAATCCTTCTTCTTTGAATTTGAACACCCACTTGTTCTATAATGCTATTTTTTCCTTCATGTAGCTTCACCAAATCCCATGTCTCGGTTGTCCATGAGAGCCTCGAAGCTCCTCATGCATGGCTTGCTTCCACTTCTTCCCGGCATCTACCTCATTGCTTCATCAAATCTCTCTCGGCTCTCCACTATCGGTGAGTAATAAATAATAAATAGAAGGAGAAAAAGGTTCAGGTTCTCTTCTTACCATGGAAAAACTCCTTAATATAGGACTATGGGGTTCCTTTTGAGGGGGTTCTGAACCGATTCACGTGTCACTTTCCCATCTAGAAGATCCTCTACCACTACTTATTATTTCTTGGATTCTTTCCTATTTTCCAAAAACTAATGCTTATACATTAATTTCTCATTAAAACCACATCCCTAGATCGAATGATTTTCTTTTCCTTAATACTCCAACATTTATATCAAAATTTCTTCCTATCATCCTTGTCTATATGGAAAAACACCTCACATCCAAAGACTCTAATAAATGAATAATCAACTTTCTTACCATACCAAGCCTCCTCATGTATGCCTCCATCCAAGGCACTTGAGGGTCCTTTGTTTATCAAGTACACACACATTTGTGCTCACCACTTCTATCCAAAAAGAAAGAGGTAGTACGCATGTAAACTCATGATTCTAGTACATTCCATTATTATTATGTTCATCCTTTCGACACCCCATTATCTGCAGAGTTCTTGAACCATCTTTTTCCTACTGATTCCATTCTTAGAACAATAATCATCAAATTAATTGTTGCAATACTCCCCTCCATTATCTAACTTTGAGACATTTTAGCTTAAGACTTGTTTCATTCTCTACCAAGGCTTTCCATTTAAAAAATTGTCAAATACATCATATTTGTTTCTAATAAAATAAACCCAAACTTTCCTTGTTCCATCATTAATAAAAGTAACATAATAAGTTGAACCCCAAGATATGATACCTAAGTCGGCCCCCATACATCGAATGCGCCAACTCTAACTTACTCTCTTTCTTTGTACGTCCAACCTTGAGAAACTTGTTTCCCATATATGCGATCTGCATCGAACTCCAAATTTTTGTTTTTCGTCATCCATTAAAATTCTTCTTTATGATCTCCATGCCCTTATGGCTCATATGACCAAACCTATAGTTCCACAATGTTGTAGCTACGTTTGAAGCCACAAGAGTACAAAAATTAGTGTTATAATTGGTTAAATACAAGGTTCCAACCTTATTACCTCTTGCCACCACAAGATCACCCTTGGTAAGATTCTAAGAGTCCTTTGTAAATATCACAAGTCTGACAACCATCACTTCCGAATTACCCTACCAATATCAAATTTTGTCTTAATGTAGGCACATGTTTGACATCCTTTAATAGACAAGTATACCCATTCTACATCTTAACCCGAACAAAATATTTTCTAACTATGCTACAAGGCTCATCATCACCAAGAAAAGCATGCCCAAAATCTCCTTGAACATAATCAACAAAATAAATCCTATCTTGAGTAGCATGGAAAGAAGCCCCGAATCTAAAACCGAAGATTCGTAATATTGTGCAAAGAAATAATAAAAGCATCCTGACATAGATTACCTATTACCATATTTACCTCCTTATTTTATTCCTAATGTTTCTTCTTTTCCCAAAGTTACCAACAAGTAATTCTTTACATGCCCACACTTTCCATAGTGCAAGCATACTATCTTGCTTTTGGATTTTGACCTTGCCGTTCCTTTGATTCTCCATGACTTCCTTTATTCTTTTTTCGCCTCTAGTTTCCACTGTCAAAGAATTATCTGAAGTAGAAGATTCTCCGGACCTTTTTCTTCACATTTCATCGCTTAGAATCACCCATACAACATCCTCAAACTTCAACTTTGAGTTAGTTGGAACCGAGTTGCTTACCGCCATTACTAGGCTATTCTAACTCTTGGCAAAGAGCACAGAATCGATAAAGCCCTAACTTATTCATCATATTCTATTCTAACTGAAGCTAGCATATTTACAACCATATTAAAATCATTTAAATGATCTGCTACTGAACCATTCTCAAACATCTTCATATTAAACAAATTTTTCATTAAAAATATCTTATTAGAGGCAGAGGGTTTTTCATATAACTTCCCTAATGCATCCATCAGTTCTTTTGTATTCTTTTCCTTTGACACATTAAATAATACCAAAGATGAAATACACATCTGGATTATCCCAAGTGCTTTCCTATCATAAAAATCACATTCCACATCTGTAATTCTCGGAGGGTTTTTTCACCTTCTTATAAAAAGGAATATAAAGATCCTTTGATAAAGGTAATATTCCATATACATCTTCCAAAGACTCAAATTATGCCCGTTGAATTTATCAACCCTTGATCTTCCATAATCTACCATAGCTCACACTCAAGATAAAATTTTCCCGTGATTCAACACTTCAAGAAAGAAAACTAGGATTTGATACAAATTGTTAGGAAATAAGGGATAAAATATATGGAATAATACCTCACAAAATTGCAAAAGTGAGAAACTAATATGCAAAAAAATAATACATATCTCAAATAAAAAGTGTAAAATAAAATAACACAATAGAAAGAGACAGGTGTTTAACGTGGTTCACCCAATTTGTGATACATCTACTAAGAATCACTTGCTAAGATCTTATTACAAACCACGCTTGCTCTCTTAATACAATACCTAGATCTGTTTTGAGTTATGCTCAACAAAATCCATAGAATTCACACACAAATTCAAAACACATCTACAATGTTACATTAACCCTACCATATGCACAAAACCACATTAGTAGATAACTACTTAAGTAGTTTTAAAAAACCATGGGTATCAAAACCATGGGCCAAAACGTCCCATAAACCTATGGTTCAAAACTCCCACCCATATGAAAAAACATGTTTCTGATATATCAAGCACATTTTAAGGCCAAAAATATTTACAATACCCCAATGAGACAACTTTGGAAAGTGTATAGTAATCTTAGTGTACATTTTTCAACACTTTCTCACATGAAAACATGCTCCACAACCTAACACATGGACCACATGTACTGAAAGGTATATTAGGCCACTTTATCCAAAACTAACCTAAAACTAGCCATAGATTGTTTATAGGGAACCTTCATTATCCAAAAATCTATTATATATTAGTTTAAAACGGCATAAGCCACTAAACATTAAAATCTGATACCTAGGATTTGTGTGTTTTGCTAGTTTTTGCTTGATTGAATTACATTTTGAGTTGTGAGAACGATTCATAATTTTTCTTCTCTTTCACACTCCACCATCATAGCCGAGTGTATTCTGGTTTTTCTGAGTGTGATAGGACATCTTTCAGTCATACACAACTTCTAGGTTGGCTTTTATTTTGACTTAATTCACTCCAAATCAAAAGTTTCTTCATTTTCTAAAAATCTCGATAAAGAATCGCATCGGTCCAATGATCGACATCAGTTCCTTCATCATACCAGAACTAGTTAATTGGATCGGCACTAGTTAATTGTGGTATTAGTCTACCTCTTATTTTGATATTCATGTCAAAAATGTCATTTATTTAAATTCACCTCTTTCGTGTTGATTTCTTCTAATAAATAATTTATGAGTCTCTGTTACTCTTAACAAAGCCCATTTTCACCCATTTTGTACTTTCCTTATCCAAATTTCCAAATTTCTTGGTTATCCAAAGTAATCAACATCATTCCAATGAGTGGTCTTGGTATTCTTGCATAATTGGGAACTGGTTACCTAACCGGTATCGGTCTCTATGTTTTTTATTCTTATAAAAAACAACCCTGATTCTTTCTGTAGATTCTTTTTGTCTTATGTTTCTATTTTTTTGTAGCATTTTTAGAAATCAAACCACCTACTTTTCCATCATTCACATGGTTTTTGTCAGTCCAACAAAAAACACCCTATTTTTTCATTCTATCCATTAGCTACTACCTCCCAACCCTTCACCACCTTCTATTTCTTCACCCATGGACCCCACTACTTCTACCACTATACCTATAGGTGATGAGGAATTCATGAAATTCCTTGATCATAATACCATAGCCTTGCAATATTAGCTCACCCTTTCCTCCACGGTAGCTTGTTAGATCAACCCATGTCCAAAATGTCTACCTCCATTTCTCCCACTCTCACCCCCACTTCTATATCAGCCAACTCTAGTGTAGTGTTATCTGCTTCCACCTCACAATCTATTATTTCTTATATCATTCCTACATATTTGATATTTTTTGTACCTATGATATCTATCACACCTTTGAATTTTTTTCACCCCTTCAAAGTTCACCTTACCATCATCTACAACTCTTAGTATAGGGATACCCACATCATTATTAACTCATGTACCCATTGATTCTCAAAGAACAACCGCTTCAAAGATCTTATAACCCTACTAGAACCTATTCCTTTCCATAACCCAAACCTTTCCACCTATTGTTATGAGGGTCTTCACATAGGTTCCTCCCACTTATACCCTACCACAATAACCACATGTCACCTCTACGTCTTATTTAGGGTAAACACCTTCATCATATATTCCCTCTTAAACACCCCCATCACAGTTTGCTTATTCAACACCACCATACATGGGTGTACCATCTATGACTTATCTACCTCATCCACCCCCTTACACTATGGAGGGTGTTCCTCAATAAAATTCTACAACGGATCTTATAAATATGATGATGGATAAGATGTAGAACCCTAAATCATTTGTGTTTAGCTCTCACAATACCTTGACTTACAATGAAATCTATAATGAGCATGTTCATCCATCTATACCTATTCATCCTTATCCCGCACATTGGGAGATGCCCAAGTTTAACAAATTTAATAGCAAGGAAGATCTGCAACATCATTTGTGATCATTCAAACATGTCTATTATCTGATCACCCACAATTGTGCCTTGCTCCAAAATAATTTTCCCATGTCCTTGACAAGACCTACTCTGGATTGGTATAATTATCTACCTAAGCACTCAATATTTTCCTTCAATAAAATACTCCAGATCTTCCTTGACCACTTCTCCATCAATATCTCTAATAAGGTCCCCATGACATATTTATAATCTATTCATAAGTACGATGATGATTCTATCATTGAATTTTTCACATGTTAAAGGGGTCTCATTAATCAACATTCCTTTACACTTCCACAAACCCACTATTAGAGTTTTTCACTAGGGCTTGTTTCAGAACATTCCACAACTCTTTAGGTACAAACATTCGAACCTTTGATGAGGAATTCACCATGAATTAGAAGATAGAAATTTGTGCCCTGGAAGAGAAGAAACTTTAGCTACGCAACAAGAGCACTCTATTTAAATCAAATGACTCCCCTTCTTCTTAAAACTGAAAAACAATTATTCTAAGGAAAAAGGATCTACCAATGTGGTGGTCCTGAAATATGGCCCTTCTCATCTGTCAAACCAATTGAAACCTCCTTCTAATATGTCCCATGTTTAAAATTTCCAATACAAGTATGAATAGAGACATTATACCCCCATAGGAGAACCTTACTCCTTTATGTTGAAAAAAATGTTAAAAGTGAGAGCCATCACTATTCCACCTGTAAAACCACATACTGGTTTTGACCCTTCCCATTATCTACCCACATAATATAAGGAGAATGAATACTATAACTATCACCATGTTAGGGGTATAGTGATGGAAATTGTAAAATATTCAAGAACATTATCTAGGAAATGTTAGATAATGGAGATCTCATCTTGGACAACCCTAACGTGCTTGCAAATCAAAACCTTCATGTATTTAAGAATTATTTTTCAAACCATAACCCATCATCAAACCAAAGTCGGTGAGACCTCTAGTAATGACACCAATGTTCACAAGGTGCATGTTGTCTTCCACATAGTACTTGTCCCTTCTACTTAGTTTTCTCCTATCCATCCATTGAGGAAATTCTTGTGAAAGCTACTCTACCCATAGAGGAGCCTATTTCACCAACTCTTCTATCCAAAGAGGAACCTACCCTACCCAATTTTTACCCACCAAAAATCCTACCTCACCTACTCCTTCATCTATAAAGGAGCTTACCCCACTTATCCCTCTATCTATCGACGAGTCTGCACTACCCATGCTTCTACCCATGAAAGAGCCTATCTTATCCTCTTCTCTACCTAAGGAAGATTCTACACCGCCTACCTTGCCCCTTCCTCAACCCATAGAAGAGCCACTTTTATACTCTCTTCCTGTTAGTGATGCATCTCCTAAGGTATTTTAGGATCCTATTAACCTTCTTGTGTCACTTCTACCTGTAGAGTTAGAAGATAAAAAATTCTATGTCTAATATAGATCAATATTTTTCAAATGGATTACCACCAAGTCATCCCCATATTCCTCTACCTCTACGTCATTCTCTCATTTTTCCAATATTTTAGAGTGTGTTGACCAAACCACACTTTAGGGGCACTCTTAGCTCCTAGTACCTACCCAAATGAAGATGTTGTATGTGGATACTTGAATAATATATTCAAGGATACTAAATATATCACATATGAGATAGTCATATTAACCTCCTCTTCATCATCCTTACCTTCACCTCAACCTTCACCTACACCCAAACCTTCATCTGCACCTAAGCCTTCACCTGCACCTAAACCTACTGCTACATTAGGGGCCTTGTCGATACCTAGTCTAGTCCATGCCCTAATGAAGTGTGTTTGAATACCTCTTCATAAATCTGCTAGCAAGTCTATTTCCATGCCTAAGAAAAATACCTAACTTCTTAATACTCTTACCCTAATTTCTCCTACACCTTCTTATTGACCTTCTCCTCTTCTATCAATCTTAGTCCCACATCCATCAACTTTCGTTAAGAAACCTCTCCCCAAGGAAAAATCAAAGTGAAACAACCCACACCCTCACCTCGATCTACTATTTTACCCATGTCTTCTTCATCACCCACACCTCTACCTTCTCATTTACCACCACCCTCTACATTACCTACAACCATGCCATTACCCACACCTCTATTGTCACCTTGGTTTAGTCGCATGCCTATACCTTCTACATACCATTCTTCTTCACACCCTAATGTAGTACCATTACCCAAGAAGGTGCAACCTAAACCAAAAAACCACACTACCTACTAAAAAGGTAGTTAAACCAACCCAACCTCCAACTCCACCTCCTTCACAAAAATCACCCACGCCTTCATTCAAACCAACATTGACTTCTCATGGCGATCCATTGCAGGATCCTATTCTAACATCCTTGCTAGGTTATTAGAAACCTCTACTATCACATTTCCTCCCATTAAGCCTTATGATCCACTCAAGCCCAAACTAGTAGGGTTTGACAATACTAAAATATGTGCATATCATCACTCCCTAGGGCATAATGTCGAAGGGTCTAAGGCCCTAAAAAACATACTCATTCAACTCTACGATTCATATGGTCTTTTCGATGACAATGAGATATTGGAAGAGAATGTCATTCCCCTTCACTTATAGCCATGCAATCTAGCCCCATAACCATCCATCAGCCCTTACCTACATCCCTACATCTTCACAATCCTTTTTTCCTTCTCCAGTCTTTGAGATAAATATGGTTCAAGTAGCTACTTGATCAAAAAGGACAAAGGAAAAGAGAAATTTGGCTACCCATCTACTACACCTGCACCTACCATTCCATCTACACCTGTCCCCAATGCAACCATTTGTGGCCCAGCCTATCCAATTTCTGATGGATTCACACATCTCACTATAGTCAAATAACTTCACCAATATCCTCTAAAAATGTCTTTGTATGACCTCATACAAAACTATGAGTCTCATCACTAGGTCCACCTTGATATCCTGTAAACTATTGAGGTTATACTAAATGACCCTACACACGTTACGACCATATTCACCACTCATCATGTGGATGCTCTAACCAATTCACCTAAACTTTCTATTCCCCCTACCACTCACCAAGTTTTTGTTGTCAGTTTCTCTAACTCAGAGATTGCTCCTCACCATTAAGAGTATCCTGATCCCATGCTCTTCATATCCGTCTACATTAAAGATATACATGTCGTGTGTGTTATTATTGATGGAGGTGTAAGAATTAAAATCATTTCCCCCAAGCATATGAAAAAATGTGCGTACGCTCCAACCGCATGCATAATATCCTAGTTATGTTGCATTCTTTCAATGATGGCATAACTACTACCCTTAGTAATATCATCCTCCACATCCGCATGGGTCTCCATACCATTCCTAAATTGTTCTATGTTATTGAAGGGGAATTCTAGTATAACATGTTGCTTGGCCAACCCTGGATTCATGCCATGGGGTGTGTACCTTTGACCCTTGACCATTGCATAAAATTTGAATATGAATGGCACCTGTTGGTGCTTAAATTGATCTCACCCTTATTCGGTTAAGCTTTTCCATTGTTGTCTGCTATATTTTTCCACTTTCCCTATTGAGGTGCAAGTCAGCTGTATGGTTTTTCTATGTTTGGTCTGGTCTTTCCTCTTTTTTATTCGAGCATCATGTTTGAATGTGCATTATTTGGTGATTTCTTACGGAGAAGACATTATGTTTTAAAGCTATGTAGTTTAAGGGATTTCTTGTTGTAAATTATGTCTATGTCTTATCTAATATTTTAATTCCCTCTCCCATCACTTGTTGATACATGGTAGTTCCAAATTTATTTTGGTGTGGTGAGTCAAATGTGCAAAAGTTGTATTTTCTCTTGATTTAAAAGGAAAGTTAGGTTTTTTCAACAATGAAGATTATATCATCCTCTTTCTTGTATTTTTCGGGACTTATAATTGATCTAGATAAATTTTTGGACACATACTTAATGGGCACCGATCTAGATAAATTCCTCTAAAGGTTAAAAGTCCCCATCGAATGAATCCTTAACAACAATTGAGGAAAGTTGTATTACTCTAGTTGGTGCTATCCCACGCTCGATTCATTTCCCTGAATTATTTTGGCATTATGCTATGAACTATAATCCAAAAAGAGGGAGGTGTTAGATGGGAGTGGGGATGCAGTACTAACACTAACACTAGCATCCATCAGAATAATGTTAAAATTTCCTATAGTCACAAACCCAATTACCATCACAATAAAATTGGCTCTGAAGGATTATGAAAAAAAGAAGAAAGACTATATCAAGATGATACATACAAACGGGCTTATTGCAAAGAAGACAAATGATTGAATCCCAAAGAAGTGGTTATGAAAATTTTTGTAGAGAAGGTTGAGAATGTCATTGTGTTGCTAATTCGAATGGCATGTTTAGAAATAGAAAATGAATTCAAATAATGGATGACTACATACATATGAATTATTCAAATAATGTATGACTACATACATACGTACTCAATGATCATATGGTCACTCTAGTAGCCGAAATTGAGATGGGAGATACTACAGACCTTGTATTTTATATGATAAAATATTTCATTTATAATGTTGTAGGGCACAAAATTTTCCCAAGTATGTCACCACATGTTGACTTCAAGCAATGCCAAATGCGGGAGATTTTCCTCGTTACATTTTGTTAACTGGAGTGGAAACATAAGGTTGGTTAATGATGCCTTCTTTGCACCAATTATTTGCCTTTTTAAACTAGAATGGGGATAGTATAGTATGTCTAAAGAAGCTATAAAAGTGATTTTGGAATATGGATGCTATTTTATCTAGTATAAAAATTTCACTTACATAAGAGTTAGTGGTTTTGAGGGAAATCCATTTAAGCTGCCTAGATATGTAGATGATAAATTAATTTTATGTGAACTAGCAAGGAAGTTGACACATGTGCATAAAATAATTGATAGGAGTCATAAAAAAATATCAAATTTCCTATTTGAATTGGAAGGTATTCATTCCCTTCCATCATAAAGGATAGATTTATTAAAATGGAAATGCATAAATTTGATATGGAAAAGTTTCAGAAAGGCCTAAATATGACATTAGATGGTTGTTTAACAACATTGTAAATGCCTCATACCTGAGCCCCATTTTAAGGATTACTAGATGAACTGTAGGGATGAGTAATAAGTCAAATTAAGGGACTTTTCCTGAAAGAATATGACATAGATAGTAGACTACAAAATTGTGGTTATCCCAAAGGGGATTTTGGATGATGCACACAAAGTGAGTAGATTCTATATTGATCAGAAGGTGGGAGATCATTACGTATCTCCTACAAAATGGAATGTGTAGAGTCCGGTGATCCTTATTTGAGAATAACTAATATAATGAGGAGAACTACAAACTAGTTGGCTTAGAAGAACATTTATCTTTCAATCAAAATACCAAAATCCTAAACAACTTCAGAATTTTGGGAAACGTGAGTGAGGATATTCCACCCTTAAGGGAGGATGTAGATAAAATGGAACCAATAGAATGAAAGGCCCCTCAATTTCCATCCAAAAGGCCTACTCGTGAATTCATGAATGAGTGGAAATCAACCACTACGAAACTTGTACTTCTATGTTATTTATCGGAAAAAAGCTGAAGAGATTCTTTTAAAGCCTATGGAGAATGCCCTATTACTTTTGCAGTTCCAATTTAGGCAAAGGGGAAAGGTTTGGCATCACATGTTGTTCGTAAAAGTGTTTCTACAAAGAAACATAGTATTAAAAAGATAATGAGTGGAGACATTACAAGTGGCCACAATCATTCTAAGCCACACAAAGATGAAAGAAGAGTAGCACTAGATTTAAAAAGGTTTGAAAGGACACACAAAAACACAAATTTATTGACTAGCCATTCTTGGTAAGAGTGTATTCCCATACGCCTACAAAATTCAAACACCTAGATGTGGTAATTGATCACCCGAGTTTGAAAGGATTAAAACTCTCCAAAAGCAACAAGATGCATCACTACCAAGTATAGAGAAATCAAATCCACTAATCCCACCTCTATCTTTTATGGAAAAAACAATGGAATGCACTCATAGTATCTAGTTTCTCAAGGAAGTACTATAGTTAATCCATTAGACAACCAATTTATTACCCTAGGTATGAAAATCTATGAAACTTTTCTTGTCAATGATGTAAATGAACCTCCAGTCAAAGCAATGCATGAATTTACAAAGTGCCAAACTGATGTAATTGATGTTGATGTTGGTGAAGGATTTTCCATGTTGGATGCACTTAATTTTTCTATAGATGAACCGATATTGACACCAGTGGGTATCATTTAAGCAAGAAAATAATTGGAAAAAAACATTCATGTACCAACTACTGAAGTGAGGACCCAGGAATTGAATTACTTTTCCTAGGGTAAATTGTCTAAGAATTGAATAAAACAGAGTTGTTTTTTGAGAAGTATATTAATACTTAGTTATTATTAGATGACGATACATCCATTTTTTTAAGGTGACGAAAAATGATGACCTTCCTTATGAAGGAAAATCTTTTTGAATAAATATTGAAAATAACACAAGATGCAAGTGTTGATGAAGAAATCATTACTTGTGAAAATTTACAGCCCTTAATGGGAAATGTAGAGTTGTTTCCAATGGAACAACCTACCATGGAATTTCTGAGATACATCATTAGGGAATGAAAAAGTTAAGGTGGCAACTTAGCAAAACTTGGGAGAGAAAGATCCCACAACCCAAATTTTGGTACAAGAGAGTGTCGGAGAAGTGACTGACTCCACTATGGCTTCAACTGAGGAAGAAAGGAAGGATTTTCCCCTAATTATTTATGTAATTCAAGGAATAAATGATCATTATGAATTTCCATACCGTGAAAAAGAGAATCCAGAAGAATCGGTAGCAGAGGGTGAGATTTACAAAGGCACCATTAAAGTAAGTAATCGGGAATGGACATGATCATTGGTGTAAAATAAACAAGTATTATAAAAAAATGGTAGTTGTTCTTGAAAAACTCCAAAAGGAACCCCAAGAAACAAAAGCTATAATAATTTTAGAAAAGGGATGGATCAATGAGTTGATTTCAAATTAAGAAAAGGAGTTCCTCTCTCTATGCAAGTTGCTGACCTTACTACTCTATATTTTCCAAAGGTAGTAAGAGCCTTGAAAAGGGCCATGACCATAAAAAAACCTACACCTTGATTAAACTAGAGTAAGGACCTTGGAAATAGAAACCCCTTTTGAGGGAAAACAAGAAAAGACATAACAATTGAGGATTATATTATTCAAAATATTCCTTCAAGAAAACCTTTAATGGAATAATTGAAGCAAGGAGTGTTTGAGGTAGTGATTGATCTTTTGAAAAAGGTTGATGAAATCGGAATGAAAAAAGGAAACTAAAGGAGAAAGTTAAGGCTTTGAGTTCTTGTCTGCAATAGTTGACATGGCAAGACTAGTCAAACACAAGTTTCTATAAAAACACTCCTTGAGAAATGAATAAGATAAATAAGGCTGTTAAGAAGGCTCAATCGGTAGACACATAGATTGAGATTTTGAATAAGAAAGGAAAAGAAGTAATTATAGAAGCCAAATCAAATATGAAAATCTCAAAAATAAACTCAATGAAATTGGTGATATAGTTGAAAAATGTGACAATGAGATCTTCTATTTTTAAGGTATTCTTCCTAAGTTAGACTACATTACCCAGCTCGGTGATGAGTTGGTTGAGAAGGAGGACATTGTACCATCCGAATTTAAAGGAATCCAACATGCCCTTGAGGAGTTTTCAAAAATAAATTTGAGACCCTAAATGTAATTAAAGGAAAGCTTGAAGTCAAAATAAATTGGGTTGATGACACTCTTGATACTATTAATTTAAAGTTGGAGGATATGATTATTGATAAGTTCAAGAAGAGTTATGGGGACATGAAGATCGATTTTTACTTGAATCTTTTGAAAAGAATATTTTATGGAATGACTGCTCTTGTGAAGTCATTAAGACCATGAGAAAGATAGAAAATAGAATTGTAGAGTTGAAGGCAAGGCCACTAGAATATAAGAAGAAAATGGGCCATTGCATTGATGCAATATCTATGCAAGCTTTGATTTTCCAGCATCATATAGGACCAGATGAGGATGAGGTTAATGAATTATTCAAAATATATGATGCATATGTAGAAAGGCTACCAAAATAACAAGATATAGAAGTAGAAATTGGAGAATAATATGCAAAGGATGACGAACAAGATTAGAAAATTGTTCATTGAAATGTATTCTCTTTTCATATTCAACCTTGTTAAACCGATGTTTTAATAATGACACTTCTATTGTATTGGAAGTAATTGTTTCTTTGTATTTTATTGTTCCTTTATTTCAATTGAAAAATGGAAGAATGTAGTAATTCCATATTTGCTTTGATGAAATTAATAGAAATTTGGGTAAACATGTAAATGATTAATGTTGTTATCTTTTTACACTCTAAATAAGGAATAAAATTGGGTTCTATAGGGGCCCCTTCCCATGAAAAATAAATATATGTACATGCCAAAAAGAGAAACAATGAAAAGAAGACAACATTTAGGCATTCTTCATCCCTAATTCATAGCTTCCTTCGAGAAAGGGGAGCTTATTCAGAAGCTTTTTTTTCCTCAACAAAAACTTACTTGAGCCTTGTGCTATTTGAACAAAAATGAATGACCCTGTTAGGTCCCAGGACATTCCCATATCCATTAACGCATCCATATTCATTATAGGATGACTTATGATTTTTTCTAGTTAACTTTCTTCTGTTGAGATGAAACCCAATCTAAAATATCCAGACCTCTTGTGAATAATGTCGTCTTTCCTTTCCCTTTATGAGTGATTGACATGCTGGGAGTTGCTTGAGAGGGGACACTTTAAGTGGTTGGAGGGGTAGGTACTAAATGTTGTTGACTGGGCTGATTGTGAGGCCTCAAACTTGACCCAACCATTTTTGTGTAAAAGGTGGATTGTCCTTCAGGGAAGGAATTGGTTGAGGGCCCAATAATTCATGCTCTTCCTAAGGAGCATAATGCATTAGGTAGGTGGATGGTTGAATAGAAAATATCCCTCTATTTTCTCAAGCGAAGGAAATGTCTTCCCTTGAATGGCAAGTAGATAATGATTGGTCTTCTTCCCCATCTGAGATAACAATTAGAGGTTGTGATTGTGGTTCACCTTTCCTTTTCCCTAAAGATGACCCTAGTGCTGAAACTAATTATGAAGGCACGGTCTCTACTTTCTTTTTCTCCAGGAAGTTGATCCTTTTCTCTAACTCATCTATTTTGTGGGAGATAACAGGAACTGTGTTAATGGAGGATTTATCATACAACACATATGATTCCTTAGGAATATATTTCGATACGAATTCCTCATAACAAAGAAAGGGAAATTGAAAATTGGTCTTCCTAGAGACCGATATCTTCTCTCAACCCAAAGTATTTTGGGTTTTCAAGAGTTTTCATATGATTCCATTTAAAAGATGGAAATACATAACCTAGAAGGCTACAAACACAAGATTGATCTTGATTATCCTTGTAAGAAGTTATAATTGGAATTTTCGGTATTTTAAGGGCTCTTTGGTGTCACCCACATACTCTATCTCAAACAAAGCCACGAAAAAATCTTCAATAGGCCACTTAAATTGAAAATATTATTTAAGTCCTCTCAGAAATATCCTTCAAAGTTGTGAGCTATGAGTACCTTCACCATTTTATTTGAAATTCCTTATACTCAGAATAATAAGGGAAATGCATGATGATAATGAAATTGAACCAAGTTTTATAATGATAAGTAGACATATGTTCTAATTTGATGCAATCTTTCCCATGAAATGAAGGAGATTTTTCAGTTCACACATAGGAGAATTTAAGATTTGGAAAAAGTTAGGAATGAGCAGAGATGGTAAATCAAGGTGATTCAATAGAAAATATGTGTGGAAATTAAGCCAATGAGACATGAAGCAGAGGGTGTGGCACCCAAGGTATATTATTGAAAAGTGATTATGGATATATGTCATTTCAATATTATCGGAGGTGTTCAAAGATTGTTTGAAATGATTATCTAATCAATACTAGGCAAGAATGATTAAAATAAACCACCAGAAAAGATTACCTAATATCCCACCAAGAAATAGTGAAGTTGATTGATATAATACCGGTGATCTGTACACCTAGAAACTTCAAGAAAGATCATTATAAATACCATGTTCTAGAATAATTTTTAAAAGGAGAATATTCTTGGGAATATTATGAATTTTGGGGGGAAAGAAATTTGAAGGTTAACAGAAAAGGAGATGATATAAAAGGAAAGAGAATAATCACAAAAAAGGAGGGGTTAATTTTTCTGAAATTTATTCAGAGAAAAGAGAAGGAGAGAAAGCAAGAAAATCCATTTTCCGAAGGAACTTATTTGAGAAACTAGTTATTTCTTATGTATCTTTGAAATTGATCATGTCAAGATGGTTGCAAATGTATAGCCATTGACAAACTTTGAGATTGTAAACAAACTTTCCCTTGTTGATCAATTTGAAAAACCTTAAGTAATTTGTGTTAATCATGAACCATGTTGTGTCTACTATCATTTTGAGATATCTTCAAATAGTTATATGTGTTCCTGTTGCAATCTTACATTAGGAATCCCTCTGAAATTACACAAGATATCATCCTCATGACAATATTGTGGCATTTGCAATTACATTATGAAGAGAGCTTTCATTTCATGATGCAATAAGCAATTTAAATTCACTTTACTTTCATTTTAGTGATATAGATTATTTGTCAATTTATGAGTGTATCATAAGCATGATATATTAGGGACTTCTAAGGTTTAATTAAGTCTTTAACATGAGTTCTTATGTTAAATCCTTGAATAATGTGTGAAGTCGTGTGTCTTTGAGATTTCATAGATGCACAATTTTCTAGTTGAAGGTTCATTCTGACTATTTGAAGCCATTTGTCATTTTTCTTTGTGGATCTGTCAAAAAAATTAAAGTTCTCAAGGAATTGGTATAATCAACTTTATCTTACTTAACTTCCTAACCATAAATTTCATATTTAGTGATATATCATACATGAACCATCCCTTCTTGCATTGTATATCCACAAATGCTAAAGAAGATAATTAAATTGACCATCCTTTACTAAAATATGCAAGTGCAATCAGTTTTTATCATTTCCTTTAGTGACCTGGGCCTTGTCTAGAGAACATCTTCATTTTCTTATGTGACAACTCGTAAGAGTTAGGTTATATTGTATTAGACATGTTTTCTCAAGGTCTCCTTTAAAATACTTCAAAGGAAGAGTCAAATATTGTTAATCCATTGATAATTTCAACTAATAAAGGTCACAAAGTAGGTCCTCTCACCCTGGTTGAAGGCACAACCTAATGTAGTAAGGGTAGGTAAAAATATTAGCACGGTGATACCCAATCCTTTCTAAACTAGAGTGATAAAGAGTCATCTAGAATCAATCCCCAGCTACAAAATGACTCCTATTATGATTTGTTTGTCTCTAAGCATCCTGATCAAATTGTGATGTTTCTCGGTTTCAAAGGAAGGATAAATTTTGGTACCAACACCAATCTGGCACCACTACCAAGGAGTATTTGTGTAAATGCATATACATATCAACCTCAGTAATGATTCATATGTAAATATATATTGTTTGTATATCATCATTTGTTAAAGTCGTGAGAATTTTGTGAGATCGGGAGGTTTTTATGCAATATTTTCTGCTTTTAGTAAATATGACACTAAATCATGTGGATATTGGTAAATATCGAGAAAGAATGATTAGATCCATCAAGATTTGTAGAAACTAACTGTTGATAAATAGTTGACAAATTACTTACAGTGCTTTAACATAACTAAGGTTAAAATACTTGGTGGTGACTCCATGTTAGTTTACAATTTACGGTTGTTAATTAGTGTCTAAATTTATGTCAAGAAGTTTTGTCATTAATTTTTTAAAACTGGAAAGAAGAAGATATTTATTCATTAGGGATCCAAATAGAAAGTTATTTTAATACCTTGGCAAGGAAAATTCATAAGGAATACGAGTGTAGAGAGTGTTGGGAAGTCAAGATTCAAAATAAAAGATGGTACAAGATCTTGAAAGATGATCAACCTATAGTTGAGGATTTTCCTACATCTTCAGTGATTTCGAATCAAATATCCCTTGTAAAAACTAAATTCTCCAACTAGTGAAGGGCCATCATATTTTTCTGAAAAATGTATCCCTTATTTTTTCCCTTCATCATCTAGGATTGATAGGGTGTTTCATGAAATTGAATCATTAGAGGATATTCACTTGGAAATTTGTACTCCTATGATCAAAAGGCCCTTGGTCCCCTATCATTTTGATTCTCCGTAGGATCACCTCCTCAAGATAATATGGCTCACCTCCACCTAGACCGCCTTTTGTTGTCAATACTTTTGAACCGATAAATTTTAGAGGAATGGCTAGGTATCCTAATATTGTACCCTGAGATGTGAGGAACAGAGTTGCCTACATTTCAAGGAAAAATGTCATTACTTTGGGGATCAAAATTTGAGACTTTTTTTTAACATGATGGAAGATTTTGAGATTTAGTATGAGGATGTTTACATAAAATTATTCATTCATACTCTCAAAGAATATGTATAGGATTGGTATAAGGATTTGCACTGATAATTCAATAGACTCATGGATGGAGATGAAAAATTCCCTCATATTACAGTATGGGGATAAGACAGACCAAAGGTTCCTTCTCTCTAAATTTGAAAATATTAAAAATAATCCTAATGATTCTATTCAAGATTTTAATACCAGATTCAATAAAACTTTGAATAGACTACCCATAATCATGAGGCCAAGTGATGAGTCTTTTTAATAAAATATTTTGATGAATTTGACAAAAAGGTTGCGTACTACTTAAGAGAAAAGAACCCCTGGGACATTAAAGCAAGCTTTCACTATGGCCTTGTAAATTGAAAATAATATCAAGGTAGTTGGAAAACCTCCTAAGAGAGAAGGTGTCAAATAATCAACCCCGATACACATCGGTGAGTAAAGAAGTTGATCGGAGGATGTCATAAATACCTTGGTTAGGGCGGTTAAATAAATATCATACAAGTTAGCCATAGCAGAAAAAGGTATAGGACAAAGATATCAAGGTCAACATAAACCAAAAAATTAGGATAGATTTGGAAATCATCCTAGGAATGATCATAGGTCGGTGATGAGGAAAGGGGCCCATGGGATCATGTAATAAGCAGACACAACTTAGATAGAATAGATTGGTCCCAGATCCTTTGACTTCTAGTGTTGCTACAGTGGAAGAAGCCCATGTTATTGATTGGTGTGATAAGTTTTTCCTGCCACACCCACCATGTGATTTGAGTAAGGAGGTTAAAGAGGTAAATGATGATGAAGCTTATGGTGATGTGTGCGTGATGGAATTCCCTAAAAATTCATAATAGATGGCTAATTCGACTGATCTAATAACTTTCGGGATTGTTCGAGCTTCTAGTATTGCATTCATTGAGTATTACCTCTATCGCATGATGATGTTGAGATTGATATGGTCAAGGATTTTGATTTACCTAATAATTATTTTGAATACCGAAGGGCCCTAATGATTAATAAGTATGATAGAGGAATACCTTCTTAGGAAGATAGGAAACTATTGATGAATGCAGTGGTTACACAAGAAAAGGAACATAATACAAAAATAGAGTTATCAAAGGGGAGATCCTCGGGCCAAAAAAAAAAAAACTCTCTCGCTCTCTAATATCCCTAGGGAAACTCCTAAAACATATACACTCAACAAAGTTCATGTAGCGCTGAATAAAAATTGTATCCCAACTCATGCCCAAGTTATAAAGACTCAGTTATACCACCAAAGGGAATCATAAATATTCCATCCAACACTACCTTACCCAAGTATGTTCCATGTGATATAGCCCAAATTTTGAGTCAAATCAAAATCACAGTACCTATTGTTGAATTTCTCGAGAATTCTTGAGAATAGAAAGAGGGTGTTTGAGTATTTGGGATTTAAATAAGACATAACAACATAGGAAATAATGTGAATGGTGTGGATCTTCCTCTTTTCATCGCAGAGTTAGAGATACTACAAGCCCTAGAAGAATTGGGAGAATCACCCAGACGTATACTTGGGGACCTCACTTGTGGAATCTCAACTCAATGTTGATCCTTTTTACACCACTTTGATTATCAAGGATAGTATGGTGCACAACTATATGTTTGATTCAGAATATTCATGCAACGTGATGCCCCTTGAAGTGATGAATGAATTAAACACTAAAGTGATAATAGCCTTTGGGAAATGCAGAGCTATGCATTCAAGGAAGTTTCTGTAATTGGATATGTCAAGGGATTAATAGAGTAATTAACAACTTACCCTGTCAAATCCTTAACTATGAATGTGGTCATTGTGGATTTCCCGACAAAATGGGGCATTCTCTTATCAAGGAAATGGGTTGCTAGTGTTGGTGGACATTTGCAAATGGACATGCCATACGTAACCATACCATTGGAAGGAAATCTTGTAAAGTTATATGGTGAAAATAAAAATGCTACATCGATCAAATATCCAAACAATGCTTCGTATGAAGTATTATATATAGATGTAGATGTTGATAATTTCATTAGTTATGCATATTTCAAGGAACGTGAAATTGATAAATTCAAATTCCCTGAGCAACTTGGTTCTCTTTGGACTTTGATGTTTGATGGAGCTTGTTATAATTTTGCAAATGGTTCTAGTATTGTATTGATATCCCTAGATAAGAGAAAGTTCAACTTTTCTTTTCAACTCCAATTCAAATGAACTAACAATATTGCAGAGTATGAAGCATTGCTTCTAGTTTTAAGAATTTCTTGGAGATGTGCTAGTAAAGACATTATTGTTAAAAGGAGATTCATAATTAGAGGTCAAGCAATTCCATGAGTTGTATGCAACAAAGAATCGAGAGAATGAATCAATATAAGCATGTAGTTTGGGATTTCATTGAAATGTTTGACTCCTTCAATAAAGTGTACCATGATAAAAAAATATTGTAATGAGACAAATTGGTAGTACTAGGGTCTAGGTTTGAAAGTTACACAAAGTGTCTCCGTATTTCTAATATGACATTGAGGTGATGACAAGACTGTATGCGTGCTGATAATGTCAATCATTGGAAATTTTTTGAAGATGATTCCCAAATTCATAGATTTTTATAAAACAAATGGGAATCCAAAAATTAACTTGTGGATTGGGAGCCAATGGTCTTTGTTAATGAGGAAGAGAAACCTTTTTGGTAAAGATATTATTCGATTGAAAACAAATACCATTCCAAGAGGTTTAATTGCACTTGAGTCAAATTTTGATAATGTTGAACACATTGTTTGTAGGCAATCAATGGAAGGGGGAAAATTCAATCCTTTTCGGTTTTGGGTATAGGGAATTTGCCCCTTCTTTTGAAACCCTATACCCAAAACCAAAAAGGGATTTAATCCTTTTCGGAAAAATAAATTTTATGAGGAGATTTATTTTTAACTTTTCTGAAATAACTATTCCCATTACGAGCATGTTAAAAAGAACCAGGTTATCAAATGGGAAGAAAAAGTTATCCAGGATTTTCTTTGGGATTAAAGAAGCATTAAAGAATGCCCCTATTTTGGCAGCTCTTGATTACAAGAAATCTTTTCAAATGTTTTCTTTTGCTTCTAAAAATACTATTGCCTTTGTACTATTGCAAAAGGACGATGAAGGAAATGAAAGGCCAATTAATTTCTTTAGTAAAGCACTTCAAGGAGTAGAATTGAAATATACTATTATGGAAAAGCAAGCTTTCTCTTTGGTAAAAGCAACAAAAAAATTTCAAACCATATATTTTGAGCTCTAAGATCATAACCTATGTTCCTCATACTATGGTCAAGGATATTCTATCAGAAATGGAAATCTCAAGCAAAAGGTGTCAGTGGGTGAAAAAATTACAAGAGTATGACATGGATATTCAAACCACCAAGTTAGTTAGGGGTTTAGGGTTGGAAAAGCTAATGGTAGAGAGTAACCTGTAGGTAATGGAAATAAATGAAATTGAGGGAGAAGATATAAATGTCCATGAAAGATTGATCAATTCAACATGGTATAAGGACATCATCTTTTATCTTAAGAATTTGGAATGTCTTAGACATTTGAGTAAAAATCAGAAGAGGGCTCTTAGGTTGGCTGCCCAGAAATATATTATCACTGATTATGGACTGGCATGGAAAAATCCTAAAGGGGTTCTCTTGAGATGCATTATTGAAGATGAAGCCCCTAAACTAGTTGCGTTGAGTTTCATGGAGGAGTGTGTGGGGAATTTTTTTGGAAGAGTAAGTGCTCACAAAATTTTAATATTTGGTTATCGATGGCCCACACTTTTAAAGATACAACTCTATTAGTCAGAAGATGTGAGAGTTTCCAACGCTTTTTAGGAAGATTGAAAGCTTTAAGAGCTCTCCCTTTACAACCAGTATTAGTCAAAGCTCCTTTTAAACAGTGGGGTATGGACTTTGTTGGTGAAATCTTAGACCCTTCAAGTGTAGGTCATAGATGGATATTGGTGGCTACTGATTATTTCACCAAATGGGTTGAAGCAATTCCTACGAAGAGGGCAACTCACCATTTTGTTATGTTTTTTTTTTAATCACATAATCTGTAGATTTGGAGTGTGCCAAAATAATTGTTGATAATGCTATGATATTTCGAGCTAAGCCCTTAGTAGCCATGTGTCAGGAGTATGGAATAAATCTCACATATGCATCTAATTACAATCCCCAAGGTAATGGGTAATCGGAATTAAGTAATAAGATTTTTTGAAAATAATCATGAGAACTTTGGAGATAAATAAACAAAGTTGGGGTGAACAATTGAAGTTCATTTTTTGGGCTGACATAATTACTATTAAGAGAGATATTGGAAAAATACCATTTGAATTGGTATATGGAGCTCAAGCCCTCCTTCCCTTGCATATGCAACAATATTCTTACTAATTTATTAGAAAAATGGAAGATCAGGAACTTAGTCTGTATGATGCAAGAATAAATCAAATTTTTGAATTAGATGAAGTAATAAGAGAGTCCCATCGAGACACATGAAATTTATGGGATCATTGAAGAAATTATTTGATAAAAAAGTGACCCTCGAGTTTTCATTGCAAGAGATATTGTATTACTATGGGATAATAGACATGAAGACAATGGAAAACATGGAAAGTTTGATGCATTATGGATGGTTACTTACTCTATTAACATCAAAATTGGTGAGTATACATTTTTGTAAAAATATTTATATGGAGAATTAATTGAGTTTCCTATTAATAGCAGACACTTGAAGAACTTTCTTGATTAATCTCTCAAAGGAAAAGGTACACACTATTGTATAGTGTATAATTTCCCTATTTGTTTTTTTTTGTTGGTTTCTTTTATTTTTGTTTTTTCGTGTTTGTCTCGGTCCCTAGTGACTGTTGGTTTCTTCCTTGGGTTTCTCGGTTTTCTTTTGGGAGTTGGTTTTTATTACCTCATTTCTATGCCTTTGGTTTTTGACTCTGCTGCCCAATGGATTTTGGCACATGGTTTGCTTTTCTCTACACTTTGGTTTGTTCTTGAGGCACTCATAGTGAGTACTCATCCCCGAGTCAAAGAAAGTGAGGAATGGAGGCAGGGGGCAGGGGGAGGAATGAAGGCAGAGGGAGGAGTAGAATCCAAGTGGGGATAGGCTGAGCATTGGTGGTGAATAAGCAGTATTAACCCTTGATGCAGGGAAGCGCCTAGTATGATTTTACACTTCCCGAACGGATTTCAAAGTGAGTTTATCAAGTAATGAGGGAAGTTGATAATGATGTTTGTACAAAAGTGATTGAGAAAGATCAAATGTTTTAGATGAATAGTGACAAATCTCCCTCAAGAGTTACATACCTTACTACCAACCTAGCAATCAAAGAAAAGGCTCGGGAACTAAAGATGACTTGATGATCATTGCCGTCACAAATTCAAGATCTTCCTCTCATCCAGGAAGTTCTTTCTCTCCACCTCTCTAACCACCTTCTTGTTAAATAATTTGTAGCCTAGATGAATGGATGGTTACCCAAATGTTGTCCCACAAAATGTCAAAAATAGATTGCCAAAATTCCAAGGTAACAATGCAATAATCGGTGATCAACATCTCAAAAAAATTTCTTAACATGATGGAAGATTTTGAGATAGAGTTTGAATATGTGTATATTAAATTATTCATTCATACACTAGAAGAGGATACTAGGGATTGGTACAAGGCTCGCATGATAATTCAATTGATTCTTGACCGAGATGAAGAATGTATTTAGGTTGCAATATGGTGACAAGACTGATCCTATATTTCTCTTGTCTTAGTTTAAGAATATCGAGAAGAACCCCAATGAATTATTCCATGACTTTAACACAAGGTTTAGCAAAACGTTGAGAAGGATTCTGTTAATCGAGGCCTTCGATGAATCTTATTTAATCAAATATGTAGATGCATTTGATAAAAAGGAAGCCTACTACTTAAGAGACAAGAACCCTACCAATCTAAGACAAGCTTTCACCATGGCACTTCAAATTGAAAACAATATCAAAGAAATTGGGAAACCTCTCAAGAGATATGGTGTAAAGTTGATAAACCCTGAAAAACCTCAAGCTAGCAAGGGTGCTGATTTAGAGGAGGTTGTGAAAAATTTGGTAGGGGCTGTCAAAGAAATCTCATATAAGTTGGCAAGAGCTAAGAAAGGAATTGGGAAAACTTCACAAGGTCAGCCAAGAGAACAAAACCATGACATATTTTCCAATCATCCTAGAGGTGATCAAAGGGTAGATGATAGAGGAAAAGGACCCATGGGGTCTGCAAATAGACATCCTCAAGCATGTGAAGGAAGAGTGTTACTGATTCCCGATCGCTAGGGTTGTTGCGGTTGAGGAAGTTACTAATATAGATTGGTGTGATAGGTGTTTTCTACCCCATCCTCCATGTGAAGTGGACCAGTAAGAAGGTGAAGCTAATAATGAGGATGGTATTGATGATGATATTTTCATGATGGGTTGTTCTTCAAGTCCATAAGGAGGAGCAACATCTACTGAAGTGATAAGTGCAAGGATAACTACAACTTTTTGGGATTGCATCAAATGGGTATAAGTATTTCTTCCCCCTCATACTCTTGAAGTTGATGTAGTGCAAGCTTTTGAAATTCCTAACAATGAATTTGAATACTTAAGAGATTTGATGATTAAGAAGTATGATGGTGGTATCCCTTCGGAGGAAGATAGACAATTGTTGATGAATGTTGTAGTAGCTCAAGAGAAAGACTATAACACTAGAAGAAAAGTTGTTAAAGGAGTTGGGCCTCAAGACAAACCTAAAACACCCTTGCTCACAAGAATTCAAAAAGAATATCCTAGGAGAGAAACACTTTCCAAAAGCTTTGTTATTCCAAGGAAAAATTATAGTCCTCCTCATGCCCAAGCTGCCAAGAACCCCACACCATCTGATGAATCTTCTTGTCTCCCTTCCAATGCTATTTTTCCAAAGAGTGTTCGCTATGACATAGCCCAAGTACTGAGCCAAATCAAAGTGAGTTTTCCAATAATTGAGTGGCTTAGGATTCCTGAGCATAAGAAGAGAGCATTTGAGTACTTGGGATTGAAGGAGGAGAAGATTACTCTAGGTAGAAATGTAAATGTTGTTGAGATTCCTCCTCAAATCATTGTTGACCTTGAAACACCACCATAAGTAGAGGATCTTGGAGAGACACTTGAGGTACATTTGGGGACATCTTTGGTTGATTCCCAATTGAATTTTGACCCATTCTTCACAACTTTGATCATAAATGATAGGCTACTTCACAATTGTATGTTCGATTCCGGTGCTTCATGTAATGTCATGCCTCTTGAAGTTATGAATGATTTGGATATCAAAGTGACAATAGCCTATGGAAAATTTACTGATATGGACTTAAGAGAAGTGTTGTTTGTTGGTTGTGTGAAGGGTTTGGTTGTGTAGCTTGTATCTTATCCCGAGAGGAATTTAAAATTGGAT
Organism: Taxus wallichiana var. yunnanensis; assembly: GCA_018340775.1. Taxonomy (NCBI): domain Eukaryota; kingdom Viridiplantae; phylum Streptophyta; class Pinopsida; order Cupressales; family Taxaceae; genus Taxus; species Taxus wallichiana. The sequence goes on along the minus strand of CM031234.1, from coordinate 664,754,570 downwards.
GTTGTGATTTTTGATTGCCCTACCAAATGGGGTATGTTATTGTCAAGAAAGTGGGATGCAAGTGTTGGAGGGAGTCTCCAAATGGATATGTATTTTCCACAATTCCCATTGAGGGAATCCTTTTCAAGTTTTATGGAGAAAAGAAAATGTTGCATCTAATTCAGGACCCAAACAATGCTTCTGATGAAGTATTATTTGCTGATGTTGATGTTGATAATTTTATTGGTTTTGCTAATGGTAAAGAACACAAGATGGATCAGTCAAAGTGCCTTGAACAGGTGATTTCTCCTTGGACCTTGCTATTTGATGGAGCTTTCTCCAAATTTAGAAATGGTGCTGGTGTAATTCTGATTTCTCATAGCTTGGAAGAATTTGTTTTTTCCTGCAAGCTTAATTTTGAATGTACTAACAAAATTGCTGAGTATGAAGCCTTGTTCTTGGGTCTGAGAATTGCATGGAAGTATGGTGTCAAGGACATCATTGTAAAGGGAGATTCAGAGCTAGTTGTCAAACAAATAAGAAAACTATATGCTACAAAAATCAGTGGATGAAACAAGTATACACATGCGGTTTGGGATCTAATTGACATGTTTGGTTCCTTAGATATTGTGTACCATGATAGAAGTTTGAATGTTTCTACCGACAAGTTGGCGGTGATGGGGTAAAGATTTTCAGATTTTCTTGTTTCACCTTATTGTGAGTATAATGTTGAAGTGTTAACTAGGCCATTTGTCCCCGACAACATCAAGTATTGGAAAGTGTTTGATGATGATGCTCAAGTGAAAATGTTCTTTCAAAATCAAGGTGAGTTTGCAGATCAGCATATTGATTGGGAACCGATGGTGTGTATGACTGAAGGGAGAGAGACTTTGTTTGGAAAATATATTATCCAATTGAAAACTAACACCATTCCTAGACGTCTTGTTGCTCTTGAGTCAAATTTTAGCAATGTTGATTGCATCATCATTAGAAACATATCTACCTCAAGGGATGTGGAAGAGTATGACTTGGGAACAAAGGAAAAACCAAGAAAAGTTTGGTTGGGCAGTACTTTAAACAAGGAAGAAAAATAGTCCTATCTTCAATTGTTGAAACAATATCAAGACTGCCTTTCTAGGTCATATTTAGAGCTGAAAGCATATAGAGAGGACTTGTTTTAGCATGAGATCCCTCTTGAGAAAAATGAAAAACCATGCAGATAGAAGAAAAGGCCAATTAATCCACTCCTCTCCATGAAAATACAAGGTGAATTGAAGAAACTGAAGGAGGGAGGGATCATTCAGCCCATAAGGTATTCATCTTGGGTTGTAAACCTTGTGCTAGTCAGAAAGAAGAATGGAGATATCAGACTTTGTGTAGACTTCAGAAATCTAAATAGAGCTTCATTGAAAGACAATTATCCTTTTCCAAACATGGAGAACATGCTGCAGATTAGTGACTAGATTTGAATTGTTGTCCACCTTGGATGGTTTCTTTGGCTACAATCAAGTTGTTGTCAAGGATTCAGAAAGATTTAAAACTACCTTTACCACTCCTTGGGGAACATATGTTTATGTGAGAATGCATTTTGGTCTCATGAATGTTGGAGCTACTTTCCAAAGAGCAATGGATGTTGCTTTTGCTGGTTATATAAATGACTTCATTGCAGTTTATCAGGATGATGTGACTATGTTTTCAAGGAGTAGAAAATATCACTTGTAGCATTTGGAAAAAATGTTGATTAGAAGTAGAGAATTTGAAATCTCTCTCAATCCAAAGAAGTGTCACTTTGGGGTGCAAAAGGCCAAGTTGCTTGGTCATATTGTTTTAAAGGCTGATGTCATGATTGATTTGGAGAAAATAGAAGCAATCAATAAGGTGCTAATTCCAAGAATGAAGAAGGGCATCCAATCTTTCTTTGGGTAGATCAATTTCATTAGAAGGTTTGTGTCCAATTTTGTTGAGTTGAATCTTCCTATCACATGCATGTTAAAGAAGGATCAAGTTATCAAATGGGAGGAGGTTGTTATTCAAGCTTTTGAAGGAATTAAAGAGGCACTTAAACATGCACCTATCTTGGCAGCTTCGAATTACAAGAATCCTTTCCAAATCTTCTCCTTTGCTTCTGAAAATACTATTGCATCTATTTTGCTCCAAAAGGATGAAGATGGAGCTGAGAGGCCTATTGCCTTCTTTAGCAAGGCTTTACAAGCTGCTGAGTTAAAATACACAATCATGGAAAAAAACATTTTCCTTGGTGAAAGCAACAAAGGTTTTCGGCCTTATATTTTAAGTTCAAAATATGTTGCTTATGTTCCCCACACCCTGGTAAAAGACATCTTATCAAAGATGGATATATCAAGTAAAATATGTAGATGGGTGAAAAAACTACAGGAGTATGATATGGACATCCAAAGCACAAAGTTGGTAAGAGGTTTGGGTTTTGCTAAGCTCATGGTTGAGAGCAACTTGCAAACTATGGAAGTGAATGAGGTAGAGGAAGAAAGGGTAGATGTTCTTGGGAAATTGGTAAGTTCTGAGTGGTACAAGGATATAATCTTTTACCTTAGACACCTATGTTGTCCTGATCATTTAAATAAAAATCAGAAAAGAGCCCTCAAGATGGATTCTCAAAAATACATCATCACTAACTTTGGGCTGGCTTGGAAGAACCCTGAAGGTGTCCTCTTGAAGTGTGTAACTTAAGATGAAGCTCTAAAAATAGTTACTTGATTTCCATGGGGGAGTTTGTGGAGGAAACTTTGTTGGAAGGGTTACAACACACAAGGTTTTGAGAGCTGGTTATTGGTGGCCTATTCTCTTAAAAGATGCAACCATCTTTGATTAGAAAATGTGAAAGCTACGGTGTTTCTTTGGAACAATGAAAGCTTCGAGCTCCCTTCCTTTGCATCTGTGTATCAATTAAAGCTCCTTTCAAGCAATGGGGGATAAAATTCATTGGTGAGATCTCAGACCCTTCTAGTGCTGGACATAAATGGATCCTTGTAGCCACTGATTACTTCACCAAGTGGGTAGAGGCAATCGCTACCAAGAAAGAAACACACCAAGTTTTTATGGACTTCTTGTTGAATAATATAATATGCAGATTTGGTGTGCGGTAAAAATTGTGGCTAATAATGCCATGTGTTTTAGAGCTAAACCTTTGATGGAAATGTGCAAGGAGTATGGAATTAATCTGACTTATTATTCAAACTATAATCCCCAAGGAAATGGACAAGCTGAGTCTAGCAATAAGAATTTGTTGAAGATCATTAGAAGAACCTTGGAGTTGAACAAGAGAAAGTGGGGTGAACAACTAAAATTTGTAGTTTGGGCTGATAGGATAACTCCTAAAAGAGCTATGGGTATGAGCCCATTTGAATTGGTATATGGAGCTCAGGCTTTTTGCCCTTACATATGTAATTATCTTCATTTTAGTTTGTTCAACAGTTGGAAGATCAAGAGTTCAATCCATATGAAGCAAGGATTAATCAGATTGTGGAGCTAGATGAAGAGAGAAGAGCATCCCACCAAAGGCATGTCAGATTTAGAGAGAAGTTGAAAAGATTTTTTGACAAGAAGGTCACTCCTAGGGCCTTTAATATTGGAGATTTGGTTTTGTTATGGGACAATAGAAATGAAGATAAGGGCCATAGAAAATTTGATGCATTATGGATGGGCCCTTACTCCATTGATATCAGAATTGATGAGAATACCTTTTTTCTAAAATATTTAGATGAGGAATTGCTTGAACTACCTATTAATTATAGGCATCTGAAGCATTTCTTGGATTAATCCCCAAATTTGAGGTACGCACAACTTGTATAGTGTATAGTGTTTAGATTTTGCTCTGTTTTAGTGTTTTGTTGGTTTGTGGTTTGCCTTGTTGTGTGGCAGCCCTTTTTGTTAGGTTCTCGGCTAGTTTTTGGTGGTTTTGGATCATGACTCCTTTTCCCAATGGATTATTTTGGCACCGGGTCTACGTTATTCTTGTGGCACTCACTAGAGTGCCCATCTCCAAGCTGAGCCGATATTGGTGTCCATTTTGATCTTGCAATGCTTTTGCCCTAATTTTCCTTTCACTCTACATTTCTGAAACATTTTTACAGTTTGAATGGATGGGATGAAATTGTTTTTTCTATTTCCATGCCCTAGGCCATTTGAAAATCATTTTCCATGCCTCATTTGTGAAGAAACACCCAAGTTTTCCATGTTCTATGCCCTAATTTTTCCAAATTTGTGGGCTATGCCATTTCTTCCCTTTTTCCTGATCGTGAAAAAGGAAAAATTGATTGATTCATACTTGTATGTATTCAAAAATCCAATCCCAAGGTCGAGAAATGCTCGAGAATCATGTTTTATCTGGTTCCAATTCAAAAAATGTCCATCCTTGGTGAAAAAATCAATTTCTAGGGCATCCCTGGCATTTTTGTATTTTGATCAGATGGGTTTCATTTGCCTGTCAAATTCTTCCTCAGCATGCATTGGTAATGTGGTGGGTTCTAATTGGCCAAAGGTTGGCAGAAAATTGTTCTAACTTTTCATTTTTTGCTTTTTTGGCAAAATGGTGAAATTGGTTCCATGGCTCTCGCCTTTTCCAAAATTGCCTACGTGGCATGTTTTGATTGGTTGAGAAGAAGCGGGGAGTCGGACTTCTTTGGATATTTTTAATTTTATTTTTCAAAAATTTTAAGAGTTAAAAACTAGCCCGAAACCCCATGACCCAATTAGGAGTGGACATGTGCCCTAAAAATAAAAAAGGGAGGAGTGGGTTGATGGGGGACTTAGAGTTTTTTAGCTCTATTTTTCTAACATTACAAAATCAGTTTTTGCCCCACTCTAATCAGAGGAGGACACATGGCAAAATTTTGGGTAGAGGGGATGTGGATGGTGGAGGTTTTTGAATTTTTTTGCCTTTGGAGGTAGAAAATGTTAAAGTAAAATTTTGAAGCGCAGCCCCATGGCCAATCACAGGTGGACACGTGGCCTTGAAAAGGTAGAATGGGGGGTGGATTTTAGGGTCACTTTGAAGTTTTAACTTCAAATGGATCAAAGTTAAAAAATGGGATGCATCTCCGCTCCAATCAGTAATGGACATATGGCGGTCAGAGCGGGTCGGCGGGCCGGTGGAGGTAAGAGGGAATTTTCTCCCTTTTGACAAAAAGACTTAGTGTGGAAATTTGAAGTGTTGGCCCGTGAACAAACACAAGGGGACATGTGGCAAGGAGGAATTGAAGGCACAGGCCCACGGAAGAAAAATTAAAAATTTTACCTTGGTGAAGAAAGTGGTGAAAACATGAAATAAGCCCATGGTTTTTTAGTGATAGAGAGCATGACATGTGTCAAGGAAAAAGGCGGAGGTGTGGGCCCATGGGGAAAAAAGTGAAAATTCGCATAATGGAGCCGTGATTTCAATGGGACCCACCATATGCCATGTGTCATCACCAAAATTCAAGGGCGGAGAGGCAGAGAAAAAAGTCAATTTTTTCCATTTTTTCAAAAAATGTTAAAAAGTCAAAAAGTGAGCCCGAATTCATTCCTAATCATATTTTGACACGTGGAGAGCCCAAAGGTAACTATACATTTTCATTTTTGGCCACCATTTTTGCTCCAGGAAGTGTGGAAATGCAAATTTTGCATCATTTTTCATCAAATTTTTGGTGAATTTGTGTCCTTTTTGCTTGCAAAGATCAATACAAGTGTTTTTAGGGATTAATTTGCAGATTTGAGGTGTTTTTGAAATAAATTTTTACTCAGGCCCATGTAAAATGTGAAATATCAAATTATAAAGTTATAGAATCAAATTTTGGAATGATAAGGATGAAATGATGAAATGAAAGGGGTCTACATGCTTGGAGAATGAAAAATGTGCCTCCACAATGGATAATGATGAAGGATTTGTAATGATTCACCATTTTAGAAACACCTAGCAACTTTTGTTGCAAATTTGTTAAATGTCCCTATCTGTGAATCATGTTGGAATTTTGTAACAAACTTGATGTTGGGCATATTATTTTCTTGGGAAAGAAGGATCAAATGTAATTGAAAGTTATATAATGCATGTTTTGAGACATGCAAAAGGTCGGAGAAACTTAGAATTTCACGGGAAAAATATAGGAAGAAGCCCATTCTCTGAGAAACTACCTAAGAACCATTTCTAATTCCTTTTGCATTAGATTTGTATCATGTTGAGTTGGTTTCAGTTATAAAGCCATCAACAAGCTCTGAGATTGTTCTTATAACATTCCCTATTGATAAATTTGATCATTTCGGATTATTTTGTGTTGTCTCTTGGAAAAATTTGCATGCACTTATGTTCCAAAATGTTTTTAATTTGTGTTTCTTTCTCCTATTGTAGTCTTGTGTTTGAAAACTCTTTTGATCATACATGGTCTCATTTCTTGTTGATAGTTTAGTGGCATCTGCAGTCTCACATTTAGAAGAGATTTCATTTGATAAAGAGATAGACATTTAAAATCATTTTACCTTCCTTGAATTCTAAGATTGTTGTAAACCTTTGGTTGTACCTTACTTCATGATAAAATAGAGATTTCTGGATGCTTTGTTGGTTCATCTACTTCAAGATTTTGTGGTAGGTTATCAAAGATTGTGTGGAAGAGTGTAGATCTGGGCCTCCATTTGGTGCACATATCCTAGTTGAAGGAGTATCTCAACCCTTTTGAAGCATTCTATTATGTGGGTCTTACAAATTTCTTACAAAGGTCCTCAAAGAATTTGGCAAATTATGGTTAGTCTTGTCTAAAATATCCCACCAAAATTTCATTCAAAATAACTAATCCCACCCCATACTACCCCTACATTGCATTGTGTGTCAACAAAAGAATACAATCCATCTACAAAAATGCACAAAGTAAATAAAGATCATACCATGTCTCTAGTAGCCTCAGCCTTGTCTTGAAAGCATTTCCATCATTTAGTAGTGACAACTCTGTTGATTTTGAACAATGGAAAATTGATCATGTTTTCCCAAGGCCATCTCCATACAATATGCACAGTATAAGGATATCTCCACCTCCTTCACAAAACATAGGCTGCAATATAGGTTCTCTTACCTTGGTTGAAAGGCACAACCTAAAATAGTGAGGATTAGATCAAAATCCTTTCAAGGTGCTACCCACTTCTTCAAAGCTTGAGTGCTAACAAGTCAAATAAATTGCTTCCTAACTACAAAAAGACATATAAATAATTTATCTACCTCTGAGTGTCTTTTAAAATCCATGATGTTGCTCAAGTTGTGAAGGAGATTAAATTTGGGTACCAACACATTCTCCTACACCTAGAAATATTTTTTATGCCTCTAAGCAAAAACGTAATGGTCTGTGCACCCTTATAGAGAAATTAAACATGTTTTTGTGGTGTTTCTTAAACCCTTTGCATTTTTTTGTTGTCTCTCCATACCTCTCTCTTTCAAATCTATATTTTGTTCATGTATTTCACATTTTCAGGTGCAAGGCATTGTGTTTCATGGAATTTTGATCATGGATTAGGGTCTGGGTTTGTGTCACTTCTATCTGACTTTCCCATCTTCCTTTCTCCCCTATTTCATCCTCCCTCGATAGAGCTTCCCACCCCTTTCCTTCTCTTGTGTATCACCGCTTTAGTGTAGTATTATCTTTCACCCTCTCTTTCTCTTTGGTTCCTTGGAATGGTTAGATTAGGATAGTTTATTTTTTTCCTGCATTAGAGTAGCTCATGGTAGGTAGTTTAGGAGCAAGAACCAAATTTCTCTGGAGGATCATCTCAGGTTTGCATGCCCCACTGCTTGAGAGATGATCTGATGTTATGCAATCACACCTAATGCCCCATTTTAACCACTTCACATATTTGGCCATTTGGGGTGCTGTGATTTTGCACTAATAGGTACAACAGTCTTGTTGGATGTATATGTTCAACCTTAACACAATGACATTCCAAGAAATGAGATACATAGTTTACTATATCCTTTTTCATCCCTTTCCAAAAATATTGTTGTTTTACATTAGCAAGCATTTTAGTCACTCCAAGATGTCCAGAATAAGTAGTATCATGAAATTTTGTAAGTCACTTCCATCCTTAGTTCATTTTCCTAGGGTACACAAACTTGATTTTTATACTTTAGGAATCCTTCATTGTTAATTTGAATCCTTTGTATCTCTTATCATTAGGATTTACAGTAAGAATTTTTTAACCTATTGATAATAGGAATCAACCAACATCACTTTCTTTACTTCATCTTTGAATTGGGTTCTCAAAGTGACAAGGGTGAAAATGTGCTTCCTACGAATTAGTGCATCTTTTATTCTATTTTCATTACCTTTTATATAGTTGATATCAAATTCATATTGTGATAAAAACTATAACCATGTTCATTGTCTCACATTTAAGTTAGGTTGTGTGAAGATGTATTTTAACCTGAGATGATCTTTTTTTTAATTCAAAGGGATTTACCAAAAGGTAATGTCTTCATACCCTCAAAACATGTACACGGAAACAAGCTCAATATCATGGGGAGCATAATTCACTTGATGTACTTTGAGTTTTTACTCTCATATGTACTCACGTGTTAATTTTGAAACAAGATACCTCTAAGCATGTAAAGGAGGCATTAATCACTATAGTAAAGTTCTCATTTAGATCCAGAACTTTCAGCATATGTGTTGTATTTAATTTCTCTTTAAACAAATTGAAAGCATTTTCACATTTTTCAAACCAAGAAAATTTGTTATCCTTTTTCTTCAGAAAAATAATTGAGCTGTGACTTCGAGAAGTCTTTAACAAATTTTCAATAGTATCCAGGAGACCCCATGAAGATTATCTCTTCATATACATTTTTAGGTGTTGGCTATTTAGTTATTACTACAATTTTTATGGATCTATAGAAATTCCATCCTTGTTAATTATGTGTCCCAAATATTGTACTTCATTTTGATAGAACAAACACTTTGAAATCTTACCATATAGTTTTCTCTTGTTAAACACATCTTAAACAATCCTAAGATGTTCATTATTCTCATCAATTATTTTCGAATAAATTATAATATCATCCAAGAATACTAGCACAAAATTGTCCAAGTATTCTTGAAATATATTGTTCATTAAATTCATAAAAGTTGTTGGAGCATTAGTAAGTCCAAATGGTAACATAGTGAACTCAAAGTGTCCATACCTTGTCCTAAAGGTAGTTTTGTGAATATATTATTCTTTTATTCTCAACTAGTGATATCCTCTGTTTGCAGATTGGTCTTAGAGTAAACCGATGCTCCACACATCTAATCAAATATGTCATCAATTCTAGGAAAGGGGTATCTATTCTTGATTATGGCTTTATTAAGCATCCCATAATAAATGCTTAGCCTAAGCATTCCATCCTTATTCTTTACAAAAATGACCTATTCTCCCATAGGTGAGACACTCGAGTCTAATAAAACCCTTTGATAAAGGTTCATGTAGTTGTGCTTTAAGCTTAACAAGTTCAATAGTTGTCATTTTATAGGGAACCTTACAAATTGGTTCGGTTCTGGTTTGATATCTATGGTGGAATAAAATTCTTTTTTGGGTGGAAAAATAGGTAGTTCTTCCTGGAAACAATTTGTCATACTCACATAATAGTGGATAATCTTCCACCAAATCCTTACCTCATTCACCCAAAAATGTAATTTTTACTATTTAAAAAAACTAGCCTTTGTTTTTTTCCTTCTTAAGTTGTATGGTAAATATTTGCCTAACTAAAAATCCTCTTTTGACTCCCTGAATTTTTGTTGTTTTCTATAAGCCATCAATGCATTTAATCCTCTTTTTAAGGTATTCTACATTTTCCTTGTGTTGGGCTAACCAGTTTATACCTATGACTATGTGATACAAACCTAGAGGAGCTAGTTAAATGTCTATCTCAATGGTAAAGCTTGATAGTTCCAATGTTGAGTCAAACAAGCATTATTTAATAGTGTGGACAACATTGTTCCCATTTTAAATATACCATGAATATTTCATATAACTAACAATTATTTTAATTTTATATTTTAATTTAGTTGAAACAAAACATTTAATCACACCAATATAAAATAAAATAGTTATGAGTAGTCCATAGAACTTACCTGTAACTTTGATCGGCATAGCCTACTTTTCAACTTGCTTATCTATCACTACAGTATGAATATGGTGTTTCTGGTTGTTATCCTTATTTTTCTAAGGTTAGTTATTTTTATCATGATCTAGACTACAAATAAAACATCCCCCCAAGGATCCTTTCCTATATGTTTTACTTTCCTTATTGGTTGCATTGTTCTGTCCATTTTTCTTATTATTTGCAAGAGTCTTAGCCATTGTAGTTTTCTTACCAACCCTGTTCCCATTTTTTTTCGCCAAACTTATTCCATGCCACATTTTTAGGTTCTAATGATCATCATGCATTAACATATTTCTTTTTCTTCTCCTCTTTATGTGCATAAATAGCATGCGTTTCTATTTATGTCTTAGAGCCTTCTTAAAAACAACTTCCATAGTTGATGGTATGTGGACATCAAATTCACCTCCTATCTGTCACACCCCACAAAATTAGTTTAGGTTCATGTAAGAGTTGACCTTATCGTTGGAATGATATAATTAAGTTGAAGGGTTTAATGCAATGAATCCTTGATTCTAACTTACACCTACATTTTTGCAACATGATTTCTATAAAAGGTTGTGTGGATAATTACAACCATGCACTGAATAAAGGTGTAAAGTGTTATGATTTTCCTACTAAAGTGACAGGACCTGGTTATTTTTACTAATCCTCATCTTGAACCCTGATCTTATGAATAAAATTATAGGATTTCAATTATGAGCAACATCCATGTGATCAAGCTACGTTAACCGGTACCTATGTCTTGAATAAAGCTAAAGAATGAGCTTTATAAACTTTGGTAAATGTGACTATGATGTTTGAATTAAATCTCATTTTGGGATTAGACCTTATAAAAAGGATTGTGAAATTACCTAGCATTGAAATGTTAAAGTTAGTCACTAATGGCCAAATGGATGGAAATGAGAATTGTATATCCAAGCCCATAGTGGGAAAAGCTTATAAAAAGTTGGCTAATAGGTTGATCACCCTTATAAAGTGTGGGAAAATAATAAAAATCCTACACTATGGTCATTAAAATTATATGTTTGAGTTTAATATTGATGGGATAATGATATTGTTCCATTATGCCAACCTTGATAAAATATGAGATTTGGCATTCGAATCAACTGGGGATAAGACCCTATTATTATAATAATAATTAGCCATGCAAAAGAATTGACCATGGGCTCTATGAAACCTAGGTTATGATGGCTAATTTATCTAATGTATTATTAAGTCTTAAATCCATGCAAGTCATTAATCATTGCTTCTAACAAAAACTTGGACTCCCGCTAAAGTTAGGAATGGCGGTGGATGGGAGATTAAATGAAACTGACAAAGAAATTTAATGGAATTAAAGAAGCTTATAGATTGGTTTAATGCATGTTGAGTTTGGAAAAATTTGAAGATGAGTTCCATTGTTGCAACTCTTTGTTTGGAGCTCCTTTCTCTCTCTGCATGCAAATTTTGGGGTTTATCAAGCTCGTCAGGGATCCAAGTAAGCTAAGTTAACTGAGAGTTTTGTTTAGGTAATTATTATGAACCTCATAGCTTCTGGGAAGCTGTATTATGTGATTTCAAGGAGAATATTTAGTTTTTGCAGCAAGAAAAATTAGTGATTCAACTCCATGAGTTATGGTTTGGATTGACTCTTGTAGGAAGCTCTATAGAGAAAGAGGAAGGAAGTATTCAGAAATCGACTCCTCAGGAAAGAATTATTCCTTATCCCTCCTAACCATTTATTCCATCTGATATTTGTTTGAATAAATATTTGAAATGTCACTTGGTATGGGTAGTTAGTAAGCATGTAAATTTTTGTAGGCTTGTTGTGCTTAAAATTATTTCTGTGAAAATGTAAACTTGTATTAGGCTAGAAACTTGGGTTTTGTACTAGTATTAAATAATTTCAGCTCTATCTATAATATTAGTATATGAGATTGATTTAAAACCATAGAATAGGTGCACAAAATTATAAAATGGTATTATTAAGATTTATTTTGTAAAATTTGACAAAATATGAGGGCAATATACTTAGTTGTATTTAAGTTAAAAGGGGGATCTAGAGGATAGAGGGCTGGAACGATTTGTTATAAAAATAGTAAATATCGATTGTGTATTTATCATTCTTATTTTTGATACATTACTATTCCTCTATTATTATTATTTTTGGATCATGGGTTTGAATGATAACCTTGGAAAAAGTATAAAAATGTTGGAAACGTTGCCTAGGTTTATTTTTAAAAAATGGGTTATCAGGTGGCCATGGGTTGAAAAGATTTATTCTTTGTAGTTTCTCAAATCGGTTATGGGTGTAAGTGTGTTTGCAGCCACGTCTAATATTTTTCTTGATTCTAAGTTGTTAAAGGATCACCCAAAACCATAGGGTATCTTATCTGTAGCATCTATGCTCCTTTGAATTCCTAGATGCGACTTCCATATATCTAGGGGGATATGTAAGTAATAGTTGGATAACCTTTACGGTATAATGAATATGATATTGGTTGAATTGAGCCTTATTCTTGGATAAGTTGAGAGGGATATATAGATTTTATTCCTTATTTTTAATAATCTAATTCAATTGAAATAGACGTAGGTGCATAATGACTGAGTTTGGGAATGAATCGGTGTGTCTATCTTTAGCATAAAAAATTCCTTCCTATCTCAGGTATCACTTAATTCCTATTCCTTGCTCATTTTGATATTCAATTAAACATTCTTTATAAAACTTTTGATACTTTGTTGAATATAAGTTTATCCATCTCAAGGTTAATATGAGGCTTGTTAGACTAGAAATAAAGAATTATTGTATTATGCTTTATATTTAAAGACAGTGGAGTTGTTACTTTAAACAAAGGAGTCTTTTTTGGGTTGACAATTTTGAAATGTTACTTAGGTATAGTTGATCCTTCTAGTAGTGTGACTGTCATATAGGCACTTAGTAACCTACACTATAGCTATTTGATTACCTTGATGAACTCATGACTTGTGATATGAGATGGTTGGTTGGCTATAGTGTTCATCTCAGTTTGATGATATAGCTAAATACTTTTCATATCAATAATGATGTTAGTTCATAACTGTTGTTATGAGAACTAAAGAGGTGTAGACTTATATGCCATTATGATCAATTTTAGATGTAATGATTTGCGTGAATGATGATCTTATTTCGATTGATCACAATAAGAAGTACCTCACTACTGTGTGTTATTAAAAGGATTACACAGGAATGTTACACTCAATCAAGAAGTATATATGCCTTAAGTTTTCAACTGTTAAGTGTATAAAACTTAAGGATTTTAAGATTAAGATTCTTCCTTATTATTATGTTGATGTTTTAATATATATAATAACTATTTGATGAATTTTTGTTATACAAACTCCAAGGGTCTTGAACAATAATATTCTAGTTATTAAAGTACAAGCTAAGTGACTATAATATTATTACCCTCATGCTAATGGAGCCGATTTTGATCAGTTGTGATAATTAGAATACTATGCATACACCAAGTTAATACTTGTTGAGTTGTTATAACATCAGCAGTAGCTTTTGTTTAAAATAAAATGATATGTTTCATTTTAAAATTGATACTAGATGGATATTGATATCTATCCACTCCGGGTATCAAAAAGGAATAATATATGCTTGTTTGACTTTATTGTGATATATATGTATGGTTACACAATGGTCATTATTGGACACTAATATAATTATCTTATCTTATCTTAACTTAATTTATTTGATCTATTAAGGAGACTCTGTCATTATGGAACACTGCGGAGAAGGTAAAAATTACGATACTTAATGGATGAAAATTGAGTGCTTAAGTTTGATGTTGATGTACCTCATGTTTTGTTGTTAGTATGAATTTTAATATTGTGGTATTTATTCATTATAATATATTATGACATAAATTTTTAAGCGGGATAATGGAATTTTCTTGCTTAGTTCAGCTGAACTGATCTTGTTTAACAATTGCAGGAAAGTGAGTGAAGTTAGCAAGTGGGAAATAAAGAGGCAAAATGTTTATTTATCCAAAATTTATATGTTTACTTTATAAAATTTATAGAATGTATTCAAACTTTTTGATATGTGAGATTCTTGATTGTGATCATGAGATCATTGAACTTGTTGTGCAATTATTTACTTGAAGAAGTCTATTGTGTAACTATATATTATGTTGCAATATGGTTATGTCATTGATATTATGATCAATAGATCATTACTTGTTCTTATTGAAAAGCTATTGTTATTTAATTGGAAATTCTGTAAGACCTTAACTATGTAATAGTATTATGGTTTGCATATTTGATAACCTCATGAACTAGTTGAAAATAGTACCTTCTTAGGACTGAAATGGGCTGTTATGATTGAAATAAAACATAAGGTTAAATTGTTACCTTATGAAATTAGTGTTGGGTTATACATTACTAAGAGGATATATGGTTGAAAACTTAAAGCATTTGAAGCTATAGGTTGTAAAATCATGAAATTCATTCTAAAGGTTCAATGCTTAATAGATAACTTGTTATCACCCAAGTATGGAATTGGGATCTTATATTTATGAGGGTGTATCTGCTAGTATAATAATTATACCAGAAGGAAAATAGGAAAAAAATTCAACTTCTAACAATATGATCAGGTTTTTCATGTATGATCGAATCCTCGAAACTTTAAAATTGTCCTTTGAGGGAAGCAAACAAACCTTTAAAAAAGGATTAATTCAATTATTTATAATCAAATCTAATTTGGGAAACATGATGAAGACTCAAAGTGAAAGAGTAAATAGAATAAGAACCAAGATGTTCTTATGCACCTAAACATACTATCAACCGAGAAATGTTAAAATGAAGTAAAATGTTCTATTAGTTTTATTAACAAAGATACGATGGGATGAACAGTGATGTTGAAATTTTACTTCAACTACCAATATGAAAAGATACCAACTCATTATTAATTAGATTTAACTTAATTACCTAAAGGACCCATGGAATATGGGATATGGTTGGAAAAGTTTTGTATTGGGGATTAAATTCCTTGCACACTAAGCAACTATGAAACTATAATTATGATGCTTAATGCAAATGGGGAGATTTACTATTAAAGAATATGCAAGTTGTCCTAACTTTGAGCACCAATCAAATAGATTCCTAATGAAATATTTAGGACCTGGACTTCCTAAATAATGTGTTCTATATAACCCAAATTAAGGAAATATGGCATATAATTTTTCTAATTCATGTAATATGGATCATGGCTTTGTATTTGGGATCTAGCGATACATACATAAATTTGGATGCCAAGAAATTGGTATAAAGACCCAATCATAGTATTAAAGCTGCCTAGTTGGAAGTAACTTTACCCAGAGAAATGAACTCAAGTTGGGTATTGATATTTTTATAGAATTATCTTAGGAGAATTAGATTATCACTAAACTGAGATACCTAATAAGAAGAATATACATATGCATGTATAGAAGTATTTGATTAATATGAAGGTGTGAAAGTATAATTGGATAACCTAAATTAATAGAATAAAATAAGTGTTGTTAAAAAGGGGCTAATGGAACTGATATATCACATCATAGTTCTTGGGTAATTGTTTAGCTTGAAATTGGGGTAAAGTACAACATTGATAAATATTTACTCCTAGGTAATGTGAGACAATTATTTAGAAAGATTGTAAATGAATTTTTAGTTGTGTAACAATAATGTTGGGAATACAACTCTAAGTTAACTAACTTATATTTTTAATTGATAGGAAATAAATAATGTTAAGGAAACTACATTTGACCTATTATGTTACTATGAAGTAGACCCTAAGTAAAGACATGGTCAATGCAACATAATCTAACTCTCATGAGTTTCACTCTAGAGAATGGAGATGTCTTCTAAACAAGGTTCAGGTTACTAAAGACAACAATAAGACCTGATTTCTCCTGCATGTTTTGAGTAAAGGATGGGTAAATTCAACAAATCTCCTTAGCATTTATGGAAAACAATGCAAACAAGGGTAATTCCTGTAGGATTTATCATTTATAGATGAATTTTTTTGGGGAATTAAGTAGGATAAAGTTGATTATACCAAATTCTTAAGAAATTTCAACAAAGGTTGGAAAATCTACCAAGAAAGATGATAAAAACACTTCAAATAGTCAACAATGAACCTTCAACTAGAAGATGCACACCCATGGAAGCCCAAAGATGCATGGTTTCACACATTCTTTGAGAAATTGACATAAAATATCATGTCAAAGACTCAACTAAACATCAGAGATCCCTGGTTCATCATGCCTAAGATACACTCATAAGACTAACAAACAATATGTATAACAAAATGGAAGTAAAGTGAATTTAAATTGTTTATTACATGATGAAATGAAAGCTCTTCTCACACACAATTGCAAATGACCACAATACTACCACAAGGACAAGATCTTGTGTGATTAAGAGGAATTCCTAACATAAGATTGCAATAGGAACATGAATAACTACTTGAAAACATCTCAAAATGAAAGCAGACACAAATGATGCTCATGATTAACACAATTAACTCAAGGTTCATCAAATTTATCAGCAAGGGAAAGTTTTATTTATAGTCTCAAATATTTTCAATGGCTGGACACTTGCAACCATCTTGACATGATTAAATTTGAAAACACAAAGGAAATAACAAGTTTCTCAGATAAGCTCTTGGAAAATGGTTTTTTACTCATCTCTCTCTTTTCTTTGAACAATTCTCAGAAAATTTTAACCCCTTTTTTTGCGTGTGATTATCTTTCATGCCTTTATACCATTCAACTCACTCACTAACCTTCAAATTTTTCCCCCAAAAAATATGAATATTCCAAGGAATATTCCCTTTACAATATCCATTTTAAAACATGCCACTCTTTTGAAAATGACTTCACTTCATATACTAGGTGTACAAAATGAGTCTTTTCAATTGGTTCCATTTTTGTGCTTGACTGGGATATCGGGTCATCACTTTTGGTAGATTATTTTAATCATTATTTCCACATATTGATTGGATAATCACTTTTGATGACCTCTGAGCACTTCTAGATGATTTTTGATATGACATATATCCTCATCTACTTCCCAAGAATCCATCTTGGGTGTTATGCACTCCATTTCATGTCTTATTGGCTTAATTACCACACATGGTTCTTGTCAAATCATATTGATTCATCATTATGTTAGTTTTCATTCCTAATCCCTTCCAACTCTTAAATATTCTTTGTGTGAGATGAGAAAAATATTCTTTCATCTCATGGGAAATATTTCTCTTAATCAGATCAATATATGCACCCCTTTCACTATAAAACCTGGTTTTATTACCCTTTCACCATTATGTGTTTCTTTTCTTATTCTGAAGATAAAGAAATATTTTTCATATTTCTTATCAAAAAATGGTGAAGGTACTTGTAGCACACATAGTTTGAAATAAATTTCTTCAAAGGATTTGAATCATATTTTTGACTTGAGTGGTCCTGATGAGGCTTTTGTTAGGGCCTTGTTTGACATAGAATGTGTAGGAGACACCAGAGGACCCTTGACTTATCTGAAAGTCAAGTCTAGATAGCACTTCTTACAAGGATGATTAGGATCAATATTGTATTCACATCCTTTCAATTCATGTACTTTCATCTCTTTCGATGGGAACATTTGAAAACTCCTGAAGTCCTAAAGAAATTTTAGATTGAAAGGAGGCCCCAAGTGTCTGGGAAAACTGAATTTTAGTGTCCATTCTTATGTGATGAAGATTTTTATTAAAGGAGATTCCCAAGGAATCATATGTGTTATATGAAAAATCCTCCATTGACACATGTGCCTACCATCTCTCACAAGGTGGATGAATTAGAGTGGAGGATCATCTCTCTAGAGAGAAAGGGAAAAAAAATTGTACCCTCAACCAAGTTCAATGCCAACATCATCTTTGGGAAGAGAAAGGGTGAATCAAGTCCTCATCCCCCAATCATTATCTCAGATGGAGAAGAGGAGTTTTCCATATCTTCTCATCATTCAAGAGAAGCAATATCATCTTCTTGGGAACAATAGGGGTATATTTTCCATTTGGTCATCTTCTCATTTAGTGCATCATGCTCCTTAGTCAGAGCATGAATTTTTGGGACCTCGTCTCAGTTCCTTCTCCCAGAGAGAGCATCCACCCCACACAAGGAAATGGGAGTTGGGTCAAGCTCAAGACCTCATAATCTTCCCCGGTCTACAAGGTGTAGTACTTTCCCTTCCAATTACCCTGGATGTCCCCTCTCAATCCACTCCTAGTAAGTCAATCCTTCACAAGGGAAGGGGAAAACAACCTTCTTCACATAGGTGGTTTGGATCTTCTAGATTGGGTATCCTCCCATCAGAAGAAAATTGAGTTGGAAAAGATTATGGATAGTCCTCCTAGATGACTCTTGAGTCATTGATGGACATGGGGATGTCCGAGATCTAGCAGGGTCCATCATATTTTTCCAGACAACATAGGCTCAAGTGAATTCATGTTGAGGAAGAATAAGTTGTTGAACAAACTTCCTCCATTAGGGGGAAGTTTTGAAGAGGGAATAAAAAGATGTCTGAACATTTTTTTTCCCTTTTTTTGTCTTTATTTTTGACATGTATACAACCCTTTTTTTCCATGGGAAGGGGCCCCTATAGAACCCCATTTTGTTCCTTTTTCAACATGCAAGAAGCACAAATATATCAATAGTTTATATGCTTGTACAAATGTATATTGAATTTTATCTAAGTCATATAAAACTAATGTATTGTACCATTTTACAATTGATATAAGACAACAATGAATTTTAGAGTAACAATTATCCTTAATGAAATAAAAAATATCAGTTAAAACATCATCTTAGAAAGGAAGTATGGGAAGAAAGTACAACTTTAAGAAAAAAGCTTAAACTTTTTCATCATCTCTAATGTCTACATCCTTTTTTCTTCTTTAGTTTCCACCACTCTGCATCTTTTTTTTTGAAATATTGCCATGTATGCATCATATCTCTAGAAAATCTCATTTATTTCATCTTTCATCTAGCCCAGTGTGGTGTTGAAAGATTAATGTTCTGTCTAGCTATCACATCCATACAATGACCCATCTTCTACTTGTATTCCAGTGGCCTAGCTTTCAACTCTGTAATTTTGTTTTCAATTTTTCTCATTGTTTTAATGACTTCATAAGAGAAATCATCTTTTTGAATATTCTCTCAAAAGATTTGAACAAGAAATCAATCTTCAAATCACCATAACTCTTTTTGAATTTTTCAAACACCATGTCTTCTAGTTTCAAATCGATGGCATCAAGAGTATCATCAACCCAATTTCTTTTAACTTTGAGCTTTTCTTTGATCCCATTCAAAGTTTCCACTCTGATTTTTGCTAGTTCCTCCAAGGCATGTTGACTTCCTCTAAATTTTGTTGGCACAATATTTTCTGTTCAACCAATTCATCACTAAGTATGAGTAATGTGGTCTAATTTGGGAAAAATTCCCTCAAAGTAAAATATTTCATTGTCACATTGCTCAGTTATCTCATCAATCTCATTAAGCCTACTTTTGAGTTCTTCATATTTTTCCCTGGAGCTTTCTCAATTTTTTTTTCCCTTCCTTGTTAGCTTCTCAATCCATGTGTCTACAACTTGAACCTTCTTGACAACTTTATCAATCTTTTCCAATCCTTCAAGGGTATTTACAGAGGTATCTTCTTGAGTATGGTTGGGTTTCCCAATTAGTTATTGCATACTAGAACTCAAAGCTTTGACTGTTCCTTTCAATTATTTTTTTGTTATCCTGTCTTCATCCACCTTTTTGCAATAGGTCATTTACCACCTCTGATACTCCTATTTTAGTTGATCTCTTGAGGGTTTTCCTAAAGGAATGAGTTGAACATTGTAGTCACTAGTTGTTACATTGTCTCTGGTTTTACCTTCATAAGGGATTGATATTTCTAGAGTTTTGGACCCCAATGGATCAGTATGAGTCTTGGTAATAACCCTATCCCTTTTGGAGGTTCTTACCATCTTTGGAAAGGATAATGTAGTAAGATCAATAGCCTGAATAGGAAGAATTTCTTTCTCTTCACTTGAAATCAATTCACCAATCCACCCTTTTGCAAGACTTGTCCCAACTTTTTCTTCTTGCAATTCTTGTTGGGGTTTCTCGGGGAAAACCACCAATTTCTTAGATATTCCTTGTTCATCTGGGCTAATGGTTTTACCTATTTCTCACCATCTATTTCAATAGCCATCTCCCTACTCTCATCTTGTACTAGAAATTCCTTCACTTGTCTTTCTCCTTGGTCTAGATCTTGGGATTGATCAGCCTCCTTCTGATTTATACCAAGTAGTTGGAATATATTATTTCCTTATCTCTCAATTGATGCCACATTAGATTCAATTTCTTCCCTGAGGTTTTCTTGAACCAATAACTGGCTTGTAGATTCCTCCTTCCCATCACATCTCTACCTTCTTTGAAGATTGTTGGGTTGGCATCTTACTATCCTCATGTTCTAATGATACCTCAGGTCATGCCATAGTGGATTTCTCACCTGATGCCAACTCCCTATTCCCATCTAGAGATTACATATCTATATATATCAATAATTTTCCTCTCTAGCACTTGCATCTTGTGTAACTTCTATTGTCTTTTCAAAGATAGATTTCCCTTACTTGACAATGCTCATCATCCTTAGTGGTTTTGACACAATGGGAAGCATCTTCTTCCACTAATATTTATATCCTTTGACTTTGAAAAAGTGTTTGACTTGAAGCCATTTGACCTAAGAAGTTTTTGATGTTTGGATCTTGACTTCATCGGTTGACACATGAGTAATTTCTTCCATTTCTACATTTATTTGAAGATTATCTATTGGTTTGGCTATTTTTTCATCAATAGATACATCAAGTGCATCTAATGTGGAAAATTATTCACCAATGTCAACATCTATCACATCTCCTGAGCCTTTGTAGACTCCTACAATGTTTCAAACAAAGGTATATTCACATCCTCAGAAGTAGGGTTTAGATGTTTTCATACCTGGACTTAGATTTTTTGTCTACTAGATTAGATGAAACATTGCCTTGGGTCATTTTTCTGAGTGCTTCTCATTGTCACTTCTTCCAAAGGAAAAGATGAGGAAAAAGGCACTGATTGTTCCACCTGTGGTATTGGTGCAACATGTTGTGTTGAGAAACATCATTCCTCTCATGTTTAGGGGGATCAATCACCACATCCCTATGCTTATGTTTCTTGGGTGTATGGGCACCTCTCTTACTAGAATTGGCTCATAAACAACCTTTGTGTCTCTTGTGTGCCCTTTCAAACTTTTTGAGGTCTGGTGTTGCTTTTTTTCATTCTTCTTTACGTGGCCTAGATTGAGAATGGCCACTTGTTATAGCCCCACTCATTAATTTTTCAACACTATGAGGTTTTGGAAAAATACCTGAAGGAACCAAATGAGATGCCAAACCTTTCCCTTTTTCTTGAAGTGGTGTTGCAAAAGTAATAGGAGCATTCTCCATAGATTTTAGAGAGCATTTCCTCAGTCTTTTTCCTTAGAGCGGATATAGAAGTACCGGTCCCACTAGTGGCTGAAGTCCATTCATCTATAAGTTCAGAAGTGGGCCTCTTTGAAGGAAAATGAGGAGATTTTCCTCCCAAAGGATCAATTCTATCAGCCCCTTCTCTCAAGGGAGGGATATCATCATTTAAGTTTCCCAAATCCCTGAAGTTATTTAGGATTCTTGTATTTTGGACTGATAAATCAATATTATTTTGAGCCAACCAATTTATAGTTCTCCTCATCACATCAGTTATCCAAATATAAGAATCATCTGATTCTATTTCATTCCAGTTTAGAGGGGCTATAGGTTGTCCCTCTACCTTTTGATCAAGATAGTACTTACTCACCGTGTGTGGATCATCCACAATTCCCTCAGGGATAACTACAATCTTGAAGTCTATGATTTGTGTAAGGGTCATTCTAGAGAAAATCTCTTACCTGACTTCTTCCTCATCCCTACAATTCATCCAATAGTCTTCAAAATGAGGCTCATGTTCAAAAGTGTTTGCAATATTATTGAACACCCACCGATATCATAGTTAGCTCTTGCCTCAAAACTTTTCCATCTCAAACCTTTTCAATTCATCTTCAATTAATCTGGCCTTTAAAATTGAAGGGCATGAGTACCTTCCAATTCTGATGGGGAACTTAATATTTGTCTTATGTTTCCCAACAATCAATTTGTGAACTAGTGTTAATTGCCTTTCTAGTTCACACAAAGCCATTTTATCATCTAAGTATCTGGGAAACTTATATGGCTTACCTTCAAAACCACTAACCCTTATATATGTGAATTTCTTATACTGAATAAAATAACACCCATATTCCATAATCACTTGCCTAGCCTCTAAAATCCTATACTACCCCCATTCTTGAAAAGACATATAATTGGCAAAAGAAGGTGTCATTGACCAATCTTACATTCCCACTCCAATTAACCAACTACAACTGAGGAAAAATCTCATGCATTTGGCATTTTTTAAAATCAACACATGGAAAAAGGCTAGGGAAACATCTATGTCCTACAACATTGTAAATCAAGGTAGGTCATCATGTAAAATTCCAACTCTGAGGTATCACCCATCTCTTTTTTTTTTTTGCCAAGGTAACCATGTGGCTATGAAGTGCTTCCACAATAAAAGTAGCCCAACAGATGCTCCCCTTCCTTTCCAAAATTATCCACATGTAGGTACACATCCATTCCTTGAACTCATTTGTAGTCTCCAATCCAACCATTTGACTTAATAATACAATAACATCCTCAACTTCTTCAACAAATTGTGCCCTAACCAGTCTTTTAGGGATTTGAGTTGTTGCCTTTTTCTCTACTAGGAGCCATTTTGTATTTATGAGCTTAGCATAATCTTTTTCTTTTCCTCATAATCTCGTAAGGCTAACTTGATACCCAAGGTTATTGGATTAGTTATCACAGGTAACTTGAGCATTATCCTAATAGTTGTAGGTGCATCAATGTCAACACTACATCACCACTTCCATCTAGCACTTCCCTTTTTTTTGGGTCATAGTTCATAGTACAATGCCATACCAATTTTGGGAAATGAACTGATGGTGGAATAACACCAGCTAAAGTGATGTGGCTATCTTGAATTTCTTCCATAGACTCACTCTTATTAGGGCTACTCAATCTCTGAAGAAAATATTTTAAGTCGGACATTCATTAAGTTCTGTGTCTGTAATTTTATCTAAATCACTCATGATTCCAAACACAAATGAGAATGAGGATGGCATGGTTTTCATTTAAAAACCCTAGCTTTACTTCAAATTTTTTTCAATAAAAGAAAAGCATAGGAGTTCCTTAGTTCTTACCAATTTTTCCCATGAATTTCTGAGAAATTCAACCTCAATTTCAAAAGCTTTTCAAACTTTTGGTTCCCAATTCAAGCTCCATGGTCAAATTCACAATATTCCTCAATGAAAATTACTAATGATGGAAACAGATCTTGATGATTGATAATAAAAGGATCGAGGCATTTGAAAACTTTAAAATCATCCTTGATTTGTGAAAAATGCATTGATGGTGGAAAAAATTAATGCATTGCATCGTGGCCATTCATTCCACTTTTCCCAATTTTAAAAGTGAGTCATCCATGTGGAAAATTCTTATGTCGATGTGGGCTTGGGGAGATTCTTTGCATTTTTTCCGTGTTTTAAAACATATACACTTTTAGTCATTTGACCCGACTTCCCACTTTTGACTTTCAATCTGAGCTTGACACATGGTCACACCTAAAAGATAGTGGAGCTATGGGCCCTTTCTAAAACTTTGTTCCTTTTTCACTTTAAACCAAAAGTATAAATTTTTCTCGATGACCCGCTTCCCTCTCCTTGCATAAGAAAGAGCCATGTGTCTTTTGTGGGCCTTGGGAGCTTTTTTTGCACTTTTATACCTTATTACCTTGGTGTGTGAAAATACAACTATGCCCGATCCCCCACATCCATCCCACTTGTGACAAGTGTACACCTTTGGAGGGTGGAATAAAAAAAATTTTTGTGCATTTTTGATTGTGAATATTTGAGGAATATTCATTGGGCCATGGAGACCTACTTTGCATTTTGTGAATGCAATAGAAAGTTATAAGTTTTTACAACTTAAACCCACCATACCACATCCAACTAGGAAATGCCACGTACCAATGGGTGGTGGAAAAAAATATGAAATTATTGACATGATCAAGGAACACTTCACACAGGTAATTTTTTTGATTTTTAAGACCCGATTCATGATTTTTTTTGCAAGGGTTTTAAAAAATAATACATATCCAAACATGATCCTTGACCAAAAAGAGAAAAAAAATCAACACATAGGAGAATCAAAAGAATTTAAATCAATGATTGTAACCTTTGAACTCATACCCCTCATGGGAAGACAAAAAACACAACAAATGTTGAAGGAAAATTTCAAACAAAAAGGGTGAGATTAATTTGAGCACCAACATCGGCTCGACTCGGGGATGGGCACTCCCTATGAGTGCCACAAGAACTATAATCATAGTATAAATATAACAAACCATGTGCTGAAATCCATTGGGCCATGGAGTCAAAACCATCATACTAGGTCAAGTGATAATAACCCATCCTCCAAAAAACAAACCAAGAAACCAAAACAACTTGGTCACACATAGACCAAAAAAAAAAAAAAAAAAAAAAAAACACAACAACAAAAAAAAAAAAACAAAAAAATTATACACTATACATTGATGCATACCTTGATTTGAAAAATCAGTCAAGAAAATGTTTCAAGGTGCCTACCATTAATAGGAAACTCAAGTAATTCTCCATCTAGATCCTTTAAAAAAATGTATGTTCACCAATTCTGATATCAATGGAATAAGGACCCATCCATAATGCATCAAATTTTCCATGCTTTCCTTTTTCTTCATGTCTTTTATCCCATAATAACACAAGATCTCCCACACTAAAAATTCTAGGAGTCACCTTTTTGTCAAATAACCTTTTCAACTTTTCCCTAAACTTCAAATGTCTCTGGTGGGACTCTCTTCTTTCTTCATCCAATTCAACAATCTGATTTATTCTTGCATCATAAGGGCTGACTTCTTGATCCTCAAGTTTTGAATAAATTGGTAAGAAGATAACTGCATGTGTAGGGGAAGAAGGGCTTGAGTTCCATAGACTAGTTCAAATGGGATTTTTCTAGTAGCTCTTTTAGTAGTGATCCTATCTCCCAAACAACAAACTTCAACTACTCACCCCATCTTCATTTATTTATCTCCAATGTCCACCTGATTATCTTCAAAAAATTTTTGTTGCTTGATTCAGCCTATCCATTACCTGAGGGTTGTAATTAGATGCATATGTTAGGTTTATCCCATACTCTTGACACATGGCCACTAATGGTTTAGCTCAAAACTCATAGCATTGTCAACAACTATTTTGGTAGGCACTCCAAACCTATAAATTATATGATTTAAGATAAAATCCATAACAATATGATGGGTTGCTTTCTTAGTAGGGATTTCCTCAACCCATTTGGTGAAGTAATCAGTAGCCACCAATATCCATTTATGGCTGCACTTGAAGGATCTGAAATTTCCCCAACAAATTCCATGCCCCACTATTTAAAAGGAGCTTCAATTGATACTGGTTGTAAAGGGAGAGCACCTGAAGCTTTCATTCTTCTTAAAAATTGTTGACAACTTTCACATTTTCTTACTAACAAAGTTGTATCTTTAAAAGTGTGGGCCACCAATAACCACCCTTAAGATCTTGTGGGAAGTTACTCTTCCAAAAAATCCCCCCACAAACTCCTCCATGAAAATATGCAATTAATTTAGGAGCTTCATCTTCAATAATACATCTTAGGAGGACCCCTTCAGGATTCTTCCATGCCAATCCATAATCAATGATGATGTATTTTTGGGAAGCTAGCTTGAGTGCCCTCTTTTGGTTTTTACTTAAATGTCAGGACATTCCAAATGTTTAAGATAAAATATGATGTCCTTGTACCATGCAAAATTGACTAATATTTCATGAACATTCATATCTCCTTCCTCAACTTCATTTATCTCCATCACTTGCAAATTTCTTTCTATCATTAGCTTTTCCAAGCCCAAACCTCTAACCAACTTAGTAGTCTAGATATCCATGTCATATTCTTGCAATTTTTTCACCCATCGACATATTTTACTTGAGATCTCCATTTCTGACAAGATGTCCTTGACCATGGTATGGGGAACATAAGTTGTGATCTTGGAACTCAAGATATATGGTCTAAAATTTTTTTTTTTTCTCTAACCAAGGAAAAATCCTACTTTTCCATGATAGTGTATTTCAACTCAGTCCCCCTGTAGTGCTTTACTAAAGAAATCAATTGGCCTTTCACTTCCTTCCTCATCATCTTTTTGCAATAATACAGATGCAATGGTGTTTTCAGAGGAAAAAGAAAACATTTGAAAATCCTTTTTGTAATCAAGAGCTGCCAAAATAGGAGCATTCTTCAAGTGCTTCCTTAATTCTAGTAAAATCTTGGATAGCTTCTCCTCCCATTTGATAATGATCCTTTTTAGCATACTTGTGATAGGGATAGTCATTTCAGAAAAGTTAGAAATGAATCTCTGATGAAATTTATCTATCCAAAGAAGGATTGAATTCCTTTCTTAGTTTTGGGAATAGGAACTTTTCCAATAGCTTCCACTCTTTTAGGTCAATCATGACCCCTTCCTTAGATACAATATGTCCCAAAAACTTTTCTTTTTGAACCCCAAAGTGGCACTTTTTAGGGTTCAATGAAATACCATACTCTCTGCATCTTAACAACATCTTCTCTAAATGTTGTAGGTGATCATTTTCTTTCTTGAAAATATTATTACATCATCCTGATATACAACAATAAAATCATTTATGTATCCTAAGAATGCTACATCCATAGCTCTTTGAAATGTAGCTCCAACATTCATCAGGCCAAATGGCATTCTCACATACACATAAGTACCCCATGGAGTAGTGAAAGTGGTTTTAATTCTTTCTGATTGTTTTACTACCACTTGGTTATATCCTAAGAATCCATCTAGAGTAGACAACAACTCAAGAGCCAGTAACCAACTACAACATGTTATCCATATTGGGAAAGGGATAATTATCTTTGATTGATGCCTTATTCAAATTCCTAAAATCCACACATAATCTTATATCTCCATTTTTCTTTCAAACTGGTACTAGATTTTCCACCCATGAAGAATACCTTGTGGGTTGTATGATGCCTCCATCCCTTAATTTCTTTAATTCTTCTTGCATTTTGAGGGAAAGAAGTGGATTGATTGGCCTTTTATTTTTCCTAAATGGTTTGGCATTAGTTTCTAATGGTATCTCATGTTGGAAAAGATCTTCCCTATATGCCTTCAATTCTGAATATGACCATGCCAAGCAATCTGGTACTTTTTTAACAACTGGACATATGATGATTTTTTCTTCTTTACTCAGGTTACTACCTAGCCATATTTTTCTAGGTTTACCATAGTCCCCAAGTTGTGTTCCTCTACATCTCTTGAAGATGACATATGTCTATTAACAATGTGGTCAACATTATCAAAGTTTGACTCTAATGCAACCAAACCTCTTGGAATAGTATTGGTTTTTAATTGAATAATATCCTTTCCAAATAGAGTCTCTTTACCTTCATAAACACAGACCATGGTTCCTAGTCCATATTTTGATTTGTAAATTCTCCTTCATTTTGTAAAAACCTTTGAACTTGGGCATCATCTTCAAAAACCTGCCAATGTTTGACATTATCAGGGACAGATGGTCTTGTCAACACTTCTATATCATACTCACAGTAAGGAGACATTGTACAATTTTCAAATCTAGATCCCAATACTACCAACCTATCACTATATATTCTTCTTTCTGTCATGGTATATTATGTTGAAAGAATCAAACATTTCAATAAAATCCCAAACTGCATGCTTATATTGTTTCATTCTTTGATTTTTGGTTGCATACAAATTTCCTAACTTGCTTGACTACCAGTTCTGAATCTCCCTTAACAATAATGTCCCTAATACCATACCTCCAAGAAATCCTTAAACCCAAAAGCAATGCTTCATATTCTATAATATTATTAGTGCACTCAAATTTGAGTTTAAAAGAAAAATTGAATTCTTCTTGATTTGGAGATATTAAGACAACACCAACACCATTCCCAAATTTAGAACAAGCTCCATCAAACATCAAAATCCAAGGGGAACCAACTTTTCAGGACATTTACATTTTCAATATTATGCTCTTTAAAATCTGCATAGCCCACAAAATTATCAACATCTACATCTATATATAATACTTCATAAGAAGCATTGTTAGGGTCTTCAATCAGATGTAACATATTTTTTTCTCACCATAAAATTTCACAAGGCTTCCTTCTACTGGTATGGTTGCATATGACATATCCATCTGTACACTTCCTCCCACACTAGCAACCCACTTTCTTGACAATAACATTCCCCATTTGGTCGGGAAATCCACAATGACTACATTCATGGTTAAGCACTTTCCCGGGTAAGCTGCCAATTGCACTATCAATCCTTTAACATATCCAATCACCAGAACTTCCTTGAATCCATAGTAGTGCACTTTCCAAAATTTGTTGTCACTTTGATATTCAATTCATTCATTACCTCAAGAGGCATCACATTACATGAGGCTCCTGAATCGAACATGTAGTTGTGCACTAGCCTATCTTTGATGATTAAAGTAGTATAAAAAGGATCAACATCAAGTTGAGACTCAACAAGAGAAGTACCCAAATATACCTCAGGTGATTCTCCCAATTCTTCTAGTGCTTGTGGTACTTCCATCTCTGTAATGATAGGGGAACATCCACACTATTCACATTTTTCCTTGGGTTATCACCTCCTCTTTAAATCCCAAATATTCAAATGCCCTTTTTCTATGCTTAGGGATTTGAGAAATTCAACAATAGGCACAATAACTTTGATTTGACTCAAAATTTGGGCTATATCACAGGGAACATATTTGGGTAGGACTGTGTTGGGAGGGAGATTTATGGCTCCTTCTGGTGGTATGAGAGTCTTTATAGTTTGGGCATGAGTTGGGGTACAAGTTTTACTTGGAGTGACTGGGCCTTTGCTAAGTGTATCCTTTTTAGGAGGTTATTTTGGGATATTAGTGAGAAGTGGAGTTTTTGGCTTGGCTTGTGGCCCTCCCCTTTGACAACTCTACTTCTGGTATTATATTCCTTTTCCTGAGAAACTACTACATTCATCAAAAGTTTCATGTCTTCCTCAGAAGGAATTCCCCATCATATTTCTTAATCATTAAAGCCCTCAAATATTCAAAGTCATGATTAGGTAAATCAAATTCCTGCACCATATCAATTTCAACATCATCATTAGGAGGAAGAGGTAATACCGGTGAATGCAATCCCATAAAATTTTTCTATAGTTTTGGCACTTATCAATTCAGTTGAAGTGGCTCCTTGTTGTGGATTTTAGGGCATTCCATCATACATACATCACCATAAGCTTCATCATCATTTTTTCTTCAACTTCCTTACTTAGATCACAAGGGGAATGTGGTAAGAAACACTTGTCACACCAATCAATAACATGGGCTTCTTCCATATGTAGCAACCCTAGTAAAGTCAAAGGATCAGGGACAATCTATTTTCTCTAGGTTGTGGTTATTTATTTCCTGATCCCATGGGCCCCTTTTCCTCTTTCATCTATTCTATGATCACCCCTAGGATGATTTCCAAATCTATCTTGACCCTTGTGGTTT
This sequence comes from Taxus wallichiana var. yunnanensis, assembly GCA_018340775.1. Classification (NCBI taxonomy): domain Eukaryota; kingdom Viridiplantae; phylum Streptophyta; class Pinopsida; order Cupressales; family Taxaceae; genus Taxus; species Taxus wallichiana. The sequence goes on along the minus strand of CM031234.1, from coordinate 664,724,644 downwards.
ATGTTGACCTTGAGAACTCTGTCCTATTCCTTTTTTTTCTCTAGCCAACTTATAGGATATTTCTTTACTGGCCAAAGTTTTCACAACCTCCTCCAGATCCACTTACCTTGTTTGACTGAGGTCTATCAAGATTAATCAATTTGACACCCTCCCTCTTAGGGGGTTTTCCAACTACCTTAATATTTTTTTCAATTTTGCAAGGCCATTGTGAAATCCTTCCTTAAATTTCCAGGGTTCTTATCTCTCAAATAATAAATCAAACTTTCTTGTCAAAAGCATCAGAATATTTAATTAGGCAAGACTCATCACTAGGCCTCAAAATTATGGGTAGTCTATTTAAAGTCTTGTTGAATCTGGTATTGAAATCTGGACAGACTCATTGGGATTCTTTTTTATATTCTCAAACTTAGATAAGAGGAACCTTGGGTCAGTCTTATCCCATATTGTAATCTGAAAGCATTCTTCATCTCATAGTCCATGAATCTATTGAGTTATCTGGTAAATATTTGTACCAATCACGTGCATCTTCTTTGAGAGTATGAATGAATAGTTTTATATATACATCTTCATATTCAATTTCAAAATCCTCCATCATATTAATGAAGAGCCTTAGATGTTGGTCACAGTGATGGCATTATTTCCCTAAAATTTGGGCAACCTATTTCTCACATCTTGTGGTACAACATTAGGATGCCCAACCATGCCTCTAAAATTTATTGGTCCAAATGTATTAACAACAAAAGGAGGTCTAGGTGGAGGGTGAGCCATGTTATTTTGAGGAGGTGATCCTACAGGAGGAGGATGAAAATAGTGTGGGACAAGGGTCCTTGGGATAGGTGTATGATCTTCAAAGTAAATATCCTCCAGTGACTCAATTTCAAAAAACCCTATCAGTCTTGAGTGATAAAGGAAAGAAATGAGGAACACTTATCCCAGATACAAATGATGGCCCTTCACCTATTGGAGTATTTAAATTTATATGAGGACTATTTGATTCTGAATTATTTGAAGATGTTGGATAATCCTCAACTATAGGTTGGTCACTTTCCACAACTGGTATTACCTTTCGCTTGACTCTTGATCCCCAATGCTTTCCAGACTTGTCTTCCTTTTGGATTTGTTTTCCCAAGCTCTGGAAACAATTTTCTAGTAGGATCCTTATTAAAGAAATACCTTCTTCCTTCCATCTTTGCAAATATTAACAAAAATCTCACTTGACAAAGATTAAGACACTGGTATTTACCAAAAATTTCAAATCAAACATGGAGTCACCACCAAGGATTTTCACCTTAGATGTGCTAAAGCACTGTAAGTAACTTGTCAAGTGTCTATCAATACTCAATTTCTACAAAGCTTGATAGATTTGATCATCCTTTGTCAATATTTATCACTATCAATACAAATCTAGTGTAACTTTCCCTTAAACCAGGAAATATTGCACAATAAACTTCTGATCTCACACAATCTTTACAAATCTTAACAAAGGATAAATGTTTAAACAAATGTATTTACATCTAAATCATGTAAGAATCATTACCAAGAGGTCAATATGCATATGTATTTACACAAATTCCCCAAAAATGGTGCCAGATTGGTGTTGGTACCCAAATTGATTCTCCCTTTGAAGTCGAGCAACATCAATAGGTTGAGAAAGATGCTTAGAGACAGATAAATCAGAATTTGAGTCATTTGTAGCTAGGGAGGGATTTGAATGACTCTTTGTCACTCAAGCTTGGAAAAATTAGGTAGCACCATGCAAAGGGTTTGACCTACCCTCACTACTTTTGGTTGTGCCTTCAACTAGGGTGAGAGGACCCATTTTGTAACCTGTATTTGTGAGAGATGTAAATGGATTGGCTATATTAGACTTTCCTTCTATGATATTTGAAAGAAAACCTTAAGAAGACATGGTCAATGCAACATAATCTAACTCTCATGAGTTGTCACTCTAGAGAATGGAGATGTCTTCTAAACAAGGTTCAAGTTACTAAAGACAACAATAAAACCTGATTTCTCCTACATGTTTTGAGTAAAGGATGGGTAAATTCAACAAATCTCCTTAGCATTTATATGGAAAAAGTGCAAGCAAGGGGTAATTCTATAGGATTTATCATTTATAGATGAATTTTTTGGGGAATTAAGCAAGATAAAGTTGATTATACCAAATTCTTAAGAAATTTCAACAAAGGTTGGAAAATCTACCAAGAAAGATGATAAAAACACTTCAAATAGTCAACAATGAACCTTCAACAGAAGATGCACACCCATGGAAGCCCAAAGATGCACATGGTTTCACACATTCTTTGAGAAATTGACATAAAATCTCATGTCAAAGACTCAACTAAACATCAGAGATTCCTGGTTCATCATGCCTAAGATACACTCATAAGACTAACAAACAATCTATATCAACAAAATGGAAGTAAAGTGAATTTAAATTGTTTATTGCATAGATAAAATGAAAGCTCTTCTCACAACACAATTGCAAATACCACAATACTACCACAAGGATAAGATCTTGTGTGATTCAGAGGAATTCCTAACATAAGATTGCAACAGGAACATGAATAACTACTTAAAAACATCTCAAAATGAAAGAAAACACAATGATGCTCATGATTAACACAATTAACTCAAGGTTCATCAAATTTATCAGCAAGGGAAAGATTTATTTATAGTCTCAAATCTTGTCAATGGTTGGACACTTGCAACCATCTTGACATGATTAAATTTGAAAACACAAAGGAAATAACAGGTTTCTCAGATAAGCTCTTGGAAAATGGTTTTTACTCAGCTCTCTCTTTTCTTCAAAAATTTCTGAAAATTTTAACCCCCTTTCACATGATTATCTCTTACACCTTTATACCATTCAACTCACTCACTAACCTTAAATTTTTCCCCCAAAAAAAGTATGAATATTCAAGGAATATTCCCTTTACAATACTCATTTCAAACCACACTATTCTTTTGAAAATGCTTCACTTCATACTACTAAGTGTACAAAATGTGAGTCTTTTCAATTGGTTCCATTTGTGCTTGACTGGGATACTAGGTCATCACTTTTGGCAGATTATTTTAATCATTATTTCCACATATTGATTGGATAATCACTTTTGATGACTTTGAGCACTTCTAGATGATTTTTGATATGACATATATCCTCATCTACTTCCCAAGAATCCATCTTGGGTGTTTGCACTCCATTTCATGTCTTATTGGCTTAATTACCACACATGGTTCTTGTCAAATCATATTGATTCATTCAGTTATTCTTCTCATTCCTAATCCCTTCCAACTCTTAAATCTTCTTTTTGTGTGAGATGAGAAAAATCTTATTTCATCTCATGGGAAATATTTCTCTTAATCAGACCAATATGCACCCCTTTCACTATAAAACTTGGTTCTACCCTTTCACCATTATGTTGTTTCTTTTCTTATTTGAAGATAAAAAACCTTTTTCATTATTTTTATAAAAAAATGCAAAATTTTAATTACTTAAAGAAATTTTTGAAAAGGAAAATATTTGAAATAAATTTTTCAAAAGATTTGAATCAAATATTTTTTGAGTGGTCCTGATGAGGCTTTTTTTAGGGCCTTGTTTGACATAGAATGTGTAGGAGACACAAGGACCCTTGACTTATTGAAAAAGTATGGCTAGCACTTCTTACAAGGATGATTAGGATCAATCTCATGTATTTGTAGCCTTTCAAGTCATGTACTTTCATCTCTTTTCGATGGGAACATCTGAAAACTCCTTGAAGACTTAAAGAAATTATGGATTGAAAGGAGGCCCCAAGTGTCTAGGAAAATTAATTTTTAGTGTCCATTCTTATGTGATGAAGAGTTTGTATTAAAGGAGATTCCCAAGGAATCATATGTGTTATATGAAAAATCCTCCATTGACACCATGCCTACCATCTCTCACAAGGTGGATGAATTAGAGTGGAGGATCATTTTCTGGAGAAAGGACAAACAAAAACTATACCCTCACAACCAAGTTCAATGCCAAAGCATCATCTTCGGGAAAGAAAAAGGGTGAATCAAGTCCTCAACCCCCAATCATTATCTCAGATGGAGAAGAGGAGTTATCCATATCTAACTCATCATTTAAGAAAAATCTCCTCTTCTTGGGACAATAGGGGTAGATTTTTCATTTGGTCATCCTTCTCATTTAGTGCATCATGCTCCTCAGTCAAGAGCATGAATTTTGGGACCTCATCCAGTTCCTTCTCCAAGAGAGCATCCACCCCACACAAGGAAATGGGAAGTTGGGTCAAGCTCAAGACCTCGTAATCTTCCTAGTCTACAAGGTGTAGTACTTTCCCTTCCAATTACCCAGACATCCCCTCTCAATCCACTCCTAGTAAGTCAATCCTTCACAAGGGGAAGGGGAAAACAACCTTCTTCACAGGTGGTTTGGATCTTCTAGATTGGGTATCCTCCCATCAAATAAAAAAATTGAGCTGAGTAAAGATTATGGACAATCCTAGAATGACTCTTGAGTCATTGATGGACATGGGGATGTCCCGAGATCTAGCAAGGTCTCATCATATTTTCCAGATGACACAGGGCTCAAGTGAATTCATGTTGAGGAAGAATAAGTTGTTGAACAAACTTCCTCCATTAGGGGAAGTTTTGAAGAGGGAATAAAAGATGTCTAAACATTTTTTTTCCTTTTGTCTTTATTTTCGACATGTATACAACCCTATTTTTCCATGGGAAGGGGCCCCTATAGAACCCCATTTTGTTCCTTTTTCAACATGCAAGAAGCACAAAATATCTCAATAGTTTATATGCTTGTACAAATGTATATTGAATTTTATCTAAGTCATATAAAACTAATGTATTGTACCATTTTACAATTGATATAAGAAAACAATGAATTTTAGAGTAACAATTATCCTTAATGAAACAGAAATATCAGTTAAAACATCATCTTAGAAAAGAAGTATGGAAAGAAAGTACAACTTTAAGAACAACAAGCTTAAACTTGTTCATCATCTCTAATGTCTACATCCTTTTCTTCTTTAGTTTCCACTCCTACATCTATTCTTTTAGAAATATTGCCACATATGCATCATATCTCTAGAAAAGCTCATTTATTTCATCTTCATCTGGCCCAAGTGTGGTGTTGAAAGATTAATGTCTGTCTAGCTATGCATCCATACAATGACCCATCTTCTTCTTGTATTCTAGTGGCCTAGCTTTCAACTCTGTAATTATGTTTTCAATTTTTCTCATTTTTTAATGACTTCATAAGAGAAATCATCTTTCTAAATATTCTTCTCAAAAGAGTTGAACAAGAAATCAATCTTCAAATCACCATAACTCTTTTTGAATTTTTCAAACACCATGTCTTCTAGTTTCAAATCGATGGCATCAAGAGTATCATCAACCCAATTTATTTTAACTTTGAGATTTTCTTTGATCCCATTCAAAGTTTCCACTGATTTTGCTAGTTCCTCCAGGCATGTTGACTTCCTCTGAATTATTGGCACAATCCCTTCTTGTTCAACCAATTCATCACTAAGCCGAGTTATGTAGTCTAATTTGGGAAAAATTCCCTCAAAGTAAAAGATTTCATTGTCACATTGCTCAGTTATCTCATCAATCTCATTAAGCCTATTTTGAGTTCTTCATATTTTTCCCTAGCTTTCTTCAATTCTTCTTTTCCCTTCCTTGTTAACTTCTCAATCCATGTGTCTACAACTTGAACCTTCTTGATAGCTTTATCAATATTTTCCAATCCTTCAGGGGTATTTATAGAGGTATCTTCTTGAGTATGACTAGGTTGCCCAATTAGTTGTTGCATACTAGAACTCAAAGCTTTGACTGTTCCTTCAATTATTTTTTGTTATCCTGTCTTCATCCACCTTTTGCAACAGGTCATTTACTACCTTTGATACTCCCTATTTTAATTGATCTCTTGAAGGTTTTCCTAAAGGAATGATTTGAACATTGTAGTCATTAGTTGTTACATTGTCTCTAGTTTTTCCTTCATAAGGGATTGCTATTTCTAGAGTTTTGGACCCCAATGAATCAATATGAGTCTTGGTAATAACCCTAGCCCTTTTGGAGGTTCTTACCATCTTTGGAAAGGATAATGTAGTAAGATATGGCCTGAACAAGAAGAACTTATTTTTCCTCATTTGAAATCAATTCACCAATCCATCCCTTTGCAAGACTTGTCCCAACTTTTCTTCTTGCAATTCTTGTTGGGGTTTCTTGGGGAAAACCACCAATTACTTTAGATATTCCTTGTTCATCCTGGGCTAATGATTTTACCTATTTTTCACCATCTATTTCAATAGCCATTTCCTACTCTCATCCTGTACTGGAAATTCCTTCAATTGTATTTTCTCCTTGGTCTAGATCTTGGGATTGATCACCTCCTTCTGATTTATACCAATAGTTGGGATATATTATTTCCTTATCTCTCCAATTGATGCCACATTAGATTAATTTTTCCCATGAGGTTTTCTTGAACCAATAATTGGCTTGTAGATTCCTCCTTCCCATCACATAGTTCTACCTTCTTTGAAGATTGTTGGGTTGGCATCTTACTATCCTCATGTTCTAATGATACCTAGGTCATGTCATGGTGGATTATCACCTGATTCCAACTCCTATTCCCATCTAGAGATTACATATCTATATCAGCAATAATTTCCTCTCTAGCACTTACATCTTGTGCAACTTCTATTGTCTTTTCAAAGATAGATTTCCCTGTTTGACAAGGCTCATCATCCTTGGTGGTTTTGACATAATGGGAAGCAACTTATTCCACCAATAACTCTACATTTATATCCTCTCCATTGAGAAAATCTTTTTTTTTTGACTCTAAATCCATTTGACCTATAGAATAAGTTTATGATGTTTGGATCTTGATTTCATCCGGTTGACACATGAGTGATCTCTTCCAATTCTTTATTTATTTGAAGATTATCTATTGGTTTTGCTATTTTTCATCAATAGATACATCAAGTGCATCTAATGTGGAAAATTATTCACCAATGTCAACAGCGCATGAACATGGTCACTAATGCTATGAACGTATTCTTCTAGCCCTTGACCATCTTCCAAAGAAGTATGGTAGTCAAATGACCAAGTAAATCGGAGGATCACCACCTAGTCATTTTTCGCACTCCATACACAACCTCTCTTTCCAACATCCATAAAATCCCACACAATGTTTTGGAACACTTTGCAAACCGAAGTTTAACCTCAAAAAATGAAAACCACTTTGAAAATCTAATACTCATTCCTATACATATGCCACAAAATATTTTGTGCGAGCCCTGACCATCTAAGTGGTGACAAGAGGGTCAATGACCTCCACCTTTGTGCCTCAATATCCTCCACTTTTTTGGCTTTAATCTACCAAATGAAAATTTTAAGCTCATTTGTTTCACATTGAAGTTATTCTCCCCCATGCAATGTGAAACATTTTAGTTTTATGACTTGTATAGGAAATTCCTTGATAATCATTTCCCACAAAATAGCCAAAAATATGATATTTTTTTCAAAGTGGGTATTTTATCCCAAAATTAGAACCATTATAATGAGAATTAAAAAATAAACACTTTTGCAAAAAAACATGCTCAATTTTGAGTTTCTCCTCAAAGTTATTGAGGTTATAATTCTCTGTAAATTGGTCCAATTAAAATAAAATTGAATTGCCCTCAAAATTCAATTATTAAGCAAAACTATAGATATATACATCATAGAATACATACATACATACATACACATACATACATACATACATGGATACATACATACATACATACAACTCCTATATTATATATATATATATATATATATATATATATATATATATATTCCTATTTTAAACTATAGTTTTTCTAAATAATTAAAAAAAATTGACCATAAGAAAAATTTCCGTGTGTTGTATTTCTCCTTTACCCATTGGATGTGCATTTCCAGACAAAAATGTTTGTTTGATAGCAATCTTTTGTCATACTACATATTTGAATTTATCGATATAAACTACAAAGTTGTAGTCTTTTTCTCATCTTTTCAACCCAAAAATAATCCCTAATCTAATGTTTTATGAGGATCTTATATTCATTTTGGACTTGAACACTACTTGCTGTAGTTTTTTGGATGGATTTATTTGAAATTATCTCTTTGGCCTTTAAATGCTTTTGGTTCATCAATAGATACATCAAGTGTACCAAATGTAAGAGCTAAATTATTTTCATAATAAAATCAACATGGAATAATGATATATCTTTCAATTCAGCCGGATTTTTACTCCTAAGATGCAATTACAAAGGTATATTCACATATCCTATAAATTAGGAAACTTTCTATGTTTAACAAATGGACTTAAAATTTTGTTGTCTACTAGATTAGATGAAACATTGCCTTAGGTCATTTGTTATTAGTTACTTTCATATCACAACTTCCAAAATAAAAATGACTAATAAAACTAATAATTCCACAAATGTAATTATTATCTACAACAATGTAAATGTCTAAGAAACATCATTCCTCTCATGTTCAGGATGGGGATCAATCACCATCATCTATTTTTATGTTTCTTATGTGTATGGGCACCTTCTCTTACTAGAATTGGCTCATAGACAAATTTGTGTCTTATGTTCCCTTTCAAACATTTTGAGGTCTAGTGTTGTTTTTTTTTCCTCTTTACATGGCCTATATTGAGAATGGCTACTTTTATAGCCCCACTCATTAATTTTTCAGCACTATGAGGTTTTGGAAAAATACCTGAAGGAACCAAATGAGATGCCAAACCTTTCCCTTTTTCTTGAAGTGGTGTTGCAAAAGTAATAGGAGCATTCTCCATATATTTTAGGAGAATTTCCTTAGTCTTTTTCCTTAGAGTGGATATAGAAGTACTAGTCCCACTAGTGGCTAAATTCCATTCATCTATAAGTTCAGAAGTGGGCCTCTTTGAAGGTAACTAAGGATATTTTCCTCCCAAAGGATCAATTATGTCAGCCCCTTCTCTCAGGGGAGGAATATCATCATTTAAGTTTCCCAAATCCTTGAAGTTGTTTAGGATTCTTGTATTTTTGATTGATAAATCAATATTCTTTTGAGCCAACCAATTTATATTTCTCCTCATCACATCAATTTATCCAAATATAAGAATCATCGATTCTATTTCATTCCATTTTAAAGGGGCTATAGGTTGTCCCTCCACCTTTTGATCAAGATAGTACTTACTCACCATATGTGGATCATCCATAATTCCCTCTCAGGATAACTGCAATCTTGAAGTCTATGATTTTTGTAAGGGTCATTCTAGAGAAATATCTCAGCCTGACCTCTTCCTCATCTCTACAATTCATCCAATAGTCTTCAAAATGAGGCTCATGTTCAAAAGTGTTTGTAATATTATTAAACACCCACCTAATATCATAGTTAGATCTTGCCTCAAAATTTTCCATCTCAAACCTTTTCAATTCATCTTCAATTAATTTGAACTTTATAATTGAAGGGCATGAGTACCTTCAATTCTGATGGGGAACTTAATATTTTTCTTATGTTTCCCAACAATCAATTTGTGAACTAGTGTTAATTACCTTTCAGTTCACACAAATCCATTTTATCATCTAAGTATCTAGGAAACTTACAAGTCTTACCTTCAAAACCACTAACTCTTATATATGTGAATTTATTATACTAAATGAAATAACACCCATATTCCATAATCACTTGCCTATCCTGCTCATAAATCCTATATACTTCCCCATTCTGGTTTGAAAAGACATATAATTGGTGCAAAGAAGGTGTCATTAACCAATCTTACATTCCCACTCCAATTAACCAGCTGCAATTAGGGAAAAATCTCATGCATTTGGAATTGTTTAAAATCATCACCTGGTAAAAGGTCAAGGAAACGTCTATGTCTGCAAACATTTTAAATCAAGTAGGTCATCATGTAAAATTCCAACTCTGAGGTATCACCCATCTCTATTTTTTTCCAAGGTAACCATGTGGCTATGAAGTTATTTCGTAATAAAAGTAGCCCAACAGATGTTCCACTTCCTTTCCAAAATTATCCACATGTAGGTGCACATCCATTCCTTCAACTCATGTGTAGTCTCTAATCCATCCATTAGACTTAACAATACAATAACATCCTCAGCTTCTTTGAAAAAGTGTGCCCTAAAATGTCTTTTAGGGATTCAAGTTGTTTCCTTTTTCTCTACTAGGAGCCATTTTGTATTTATGATCTTAGCATAATATTTTTTATTTTCCTCATAATTTCATAAAGATAACTGGATATCTAAGGTTATTGATTTTTTATTATAGGTAACTTGAGCATTATCCTAATAGCTGTAGGCATCAATGTCAACACCACATCACCACTTTTGTCTAGCACTTCCCTTTTTCTATGTCATAGTTCATAGCATAATGCCATACCAATTCTGGGAAATGAATTGATGGTGAAATAACACAAGCTAAAGAGATGCGGTTATCTTGAATTTCTTTCATAGACTCACTCTTATTAGGCTATTCAATATTTGAAGAAAATATTTTAAGTCGACATTCATTAAGTATGTGTCTATAATTTTATCTAAATCACTTATGATTCCATATGCAACCGAGAATGAGGATGACATGGTTTTCATCTTAAAAACCCTAGCTTTACTTCAAATTTCTTACCAATAAAAGAAAAGCACAGGAGTTCCTTAGTTCTTACCGATTTTCCCATGAATCTTGAAAAATTAAAACTCAATTTGAAATATTTTCAATCTTCTAGTTCCCAATTTGAGCTCCACGATCAAATTCACAATATTCCTCAAGAAAAATACTAACAATGGCAACTAGATCTCAACAATTGATAATAAAAGGATCAGAGGTTTTGAAAAATTTAAAATCATCCTTGATTTGTGTAAAATGCATTGATGGTGGCAGAAATTAATGTGTTGCATCATGGCCATTCATTTCGCTTTTCCCAATTTTAAAAGTGATTCATCCACATGGAAAAATCTTATGTCAACATGGGATCAGGGATATTTTTTGCATTTTTTCCATGTGTTAAAACACATACACTTTTAGTCATTTGACCCGATTGTCCACTTTTGACTTTCAATCTGAGCTTGACACATGGTCGCACCTAAAAGATAGTGGAGTTATGGGCCCTTTCTGAAACTTTTTTCCTTTTTAACTTTAAACCAAAAGTATTAATTTTCTCTGATGACCCACTTCCCACTCCATCCATAAGAAAGATCCACGTGTCTTTTGCGGGCCTCCGAAGATTTTTGCACTTTTATACCTTATTACCTTGGTGTGTGAATATACAACTATGCCCCGATTCCCCGCATCCAGCCTATTTGTGACAAGTGTACCCCTTCGGGGGCAGAATAAATTTCTATTTGTGCATTTTTCGGATTGTGAATATTCAGAGGAATATTTTTCGGCCGCGGGACCTACTTTGCATTTTTTGAAGGCAATAGAAAGTTATATATTTGTGACTCAAACCACCATACCGCAACCAATCAAGAACATTCCACGTATCACCGGTGGTGGAACCAAATACAAAATTAGTAACATGATCAAGGAACACTTCACACAAGTAATTTTTCTTGATTTTTAGACCTGGATTCATGATCGGTTTTTCACAAGGGTTTTAAAAATAATACTTATATAAACATGATCCTCGACCAAAAAGAGGAAAAACAAATAACATACAAGAGAATAAAAATAATTTAATCAATGACTGTAACATTTCAAATGCATACCTCTCATGGGAAGACAGAAGACACAACAAACATCAAAGGTAAATTTCAAACAAAAAGGGGTGAGATTAAATCGATCACTAACACCATCTCTCGACTCGGTGGATGGGAAATCCCTATAAGTGCCATAAGAACCAGTCATAAGTATAAATACAATAGACCATGTGTCAAAATCTATTGGGCCATGGAGTCAAATATCATCGTATCAAGTCAAGTGATGATAACCATCAGTAGCATGTAAATTTTTGTGAGCTTATTTTGCTTAAAATAATTTCGTGAAAATGTAAACTTGTATTAATGGTTGGAAACTTGTGTTTTGTACTAATATTAAATAATTTCAGCTCTATCTATAATATTAATATATGATATTGATTTAAAACCCTGGAATAGGTGCATAAAATTTTGAAATGGTCTGTGTAAGCTTTATTTGGTAAAAATGACCAAATATGAGAGCAATAAACTTAGTTGTATTTAAGCTAAAAGGGGGATCCAAAGTATAAAGGGATGGAATGATTTGTTTTAAAAATAGTAAACATCGATTCTGTATTTATCATTCTTCTTTTATAAACATTACTATTCCTCTATTATTATTATTATTATTGGATCATGGGTTTGAATGATAACCCAAGAAAAAGTATAGAAATGTTGGAAATGTTTCCTAGGTTCGCTTTTAACAAAAATGGGTTACCTGGTGCCCATGGTTTGGAACAATTTATTCTTTGTAGTTGCTTAAAGTTGTTTTGGGTGTAAGTGTGGTTACAGCTATGTCTAGTATTTTTTTTGAATTTGAGTTTTTAAAGGATCACCTAGAACCATATTGTATCTTATTTGTAGTAGCTATGCTCCTTTGAATTCCTATATGTAGCTTCTGTGATTTATGGGGATTTGCAGGTATTAGTTGGATAACTTGTACGATTATCATGAATATTATATTGGTTGAATCGATCCTTAAGCTCACATAATTTGAGATGGATATCTGCATCATATTCCTTATTTTTGCAATCTAATTCATTCGAATAGATGTAGGTGGATAATGACCGAGTTTTGGGATAAATCTATGTGTGTATTTTTAACATAAAAATCTGCCTTCCTATCTCGTATGATTGAATCTATGTTCCTTTCTCAATTTTATATTTGATTAAAAAAAAATTCTAAACCTTATGATACTATTGAATATTAGTTTATCCATATGGAGGTTGATATGAGGCTTGTTGGACTATAATAAAGAATTATTTTATGTTGATTTATATTTAAAGACTATGAAGTCGTTACTTTAAACAAGGGAGTTTTGTCTGGGTTGACACTTTTGAAATGTTACTTAGGTATAGTTGATCCTTTTAATAGTGTGACTGTCATATAGGAACTCAACCACCTACGTTGTAGCCATTTGATTACCTTGATGAATTCATAACTTGTGATATGAGATAGATGGTTGGCTATAGTGTGCATCTCGGTGTGATGATAGAGCTAAATACTTTTCATATCAATAATGATGATTATTTCATAATCGTTGTTATGAGAACTAAATAGGTGTAGAATTATATACCATTATGATCAAGTTCGGATGTAAGGCTTTGCATGAATGGAGATATTATTATGACTGATTGTAATAAGAAGAACCCCACTACTACATGTTATTACAAGGATTACACAAGAATATTACATCGAATCAAGAAGTATATCTACCTTAAGTTTACAATCGCTAAGTGTATAAAACTTAAGGATTTTAAGATTGAGCTTCTGCCCTATTAGGGTGTCGATGTTTAATATATATAATAACTGTTTGATGAAGTTTTGTTATACAAACTTCAAGGGTCTAAACTAATAAGATTTCGATTATTAAAATACGGGCTAAGTGATTGTAATATTATTACCCTAGCACTAATGGAGCTGATTGTGATCATTTGTGATGATTAGAATACTATGAATGTATTAAGTTAATGCTTGTTGAGTTATTATAGCAACAAACAACAACTTATGTTGATAATATAATGATATGTTTCATGCTATGGTTGATATTAGATGGATATTGCTATCTATCCACTATGGGTATCAAAAAGGAATAATATATGCTCATTTTACTTTATTATGATCTGTTGTATGGTTACGGAATGGTCATTGTTGGACACTAATATAATTATCTTATCTTATCTTAACTTAATTTATTTGATCTATTAAGGAGACTCTTCCATTATGGAACACTGTAGAAGGTAAAAAGTGCAGTACTTAATGGATGTAAATTGAGTTATTAAGTTTGATGTTGATGTACCTCATGTTTTTTCTATTAGTATGAATTTTGACATTGCGATATTTAATCATTATAATATATTATGATAGATATTGACCAAGTATGAAGGCACATAGGCACGCAAGGTCCCAGTTATGGAATGACACGCAAGAAAAAGCACACAAAGAGAAGGAATTAAGAAGAAGCACTTATCACGTGCAATGTGTGAAAGGATCGGGACTTAGTCATTTTGGATGTCCACAGTAGTAAGAAAACGTGAAAAGCAATGACCCAGTTACGCATGGATAAGATGTTAGCCTGGTGACAGGTTTGCCTAGGAAGGATCATGCTTGTGATGGAATCTTCTAGAAGAACATCATGGAATGAAGTGGAGAGCTTAGGCCTAGAGAATAATCCTCACATCGAGGAACACATTTGGACACTTGGAACTGGATCTGAGGGCGCTGGAGGGAGAGTTGGAAGTCTAAGAAAGCTATAAATACAAGTGCATGTAGAGATAGAGATGAGATAGAGACACATGGAGATATACATAGAAATATCCATATAGAAACCTAGAGAGTGAGTGAGCTCATGGAAATGCTGTGAGGACTCTGTCAATGAACAATAGTTGTATTTGGGAGAGAATGCACTAGGCCTAGGGGTTGTAAATTTTCTTTTGGGTAGCTTAGTTACATTAAGTCTAGTGTAATGTATGACTACAGTCTGCTTCTTTGCGACCCTCTGTAATGGTTCCATGGATGTAATAAGGTTACCTGTTATAATATATACATGAATATCAATGGTTTTGATGCATATTTCTCTCTTATGAGTTCTCTTTCCTTTCATGTTAAGTATGAATGCTTGTATGTTTTTTCTCACAATACATGTGTGGATTTCGTTAAGCACTCAATCGAAATGACCGCAAGGATCTAGAGGCCATTTCGAGCCCTATGGTTCTCGTGATGTCTTAACTTCCTTTGAAATCTCTTACACTAATCATAGATGATATATCCCACTAAACTCACATAAAAGAGAGACTCGGTACCCATGCGTGCCTTGGGTGAGTGCTCAGCTTTCACTTGGTGATAGGCTAGTGTGCATGGGGTTCCTTTATTTTGTGATAGGAGTAAAAATGAATACATCTTGGTTCCATTGCTGGGACCTCTTTTCAAATTTGTAGTGGGATTTTATCATACATCATGATCTATGTAATGAGTAATGACAAAATGGTTAATGTTGGAGAGTGTTGAATCATGGTTCAAAAGTATGGAGGATGAATTTTCTTAGAGATTTAGTAATGGACCTGAGTTTAATGCACGTAGATGGGTAGAAGAAAATCTCTACCATGATCTATATGAAACTTTTTTGTTGTTTCCCTATGGAATCTGTATGAATGGCTCTCAGCCTACGCATCTAGATCAAGTTGGTGTTATAGATCACATCTGTGGACCCAAGAAGAGTACCAAAGGCTACAAGATGTAGATCTGATGTGGACCCATGTTATGGATCATTGGTGGAAAGGAGTATTGGCTAGCTACACTCTGGAGTACACCATTTCCACATATTCTTGTCCGGAGGTGGCTGAGTTTGAGTTTTTGAGGGAGCCCAGAGGATCATTTCTACATGTTTGTCCCTCTAGCTTTAAAGATCTTGATGATTACCATGAGTTTAGAGGCTTTCCCAATGGCCGGCTAAACCATTCTGAGCACTGGGCGAGGAAGCTAGGGTGGAGGAAGATGATGATGTTACGGTGAGAGAAAGAAAGGGAGGAGAGATGACTCAAGTATGGTGAAGCATGTGAAAGGGAGATTGCTAAATGATGCATGAGGTTACAAGTGTGATGGATGTATGGTGAAAGACAGATATTGTGGGAAGGATTTGAGGTTCATGCTGAGGATGTGGAGCCTGAGTAGTCTGTGACCCCATCTTGGTAAGTGTGTGAGAGAAACCCCTTCGGCCTCTAGTGAGAGTTTTTCACATGGAGAAAGAAGAACCGTTGGCATGCATCTGAGCCCACCTAGTGACCGAACCTGGTGCTTGGTTTTCTAGATCAGGGGGATAATATTGCTAATCTAGTTGATTACATTGGAGGTGATCATTCTATGCCTAGGAGGTATAATTTCTCGTTTGGTACTTCTATGGTTGCAAACACCAGCCCAGTGTTAGGAATTTTTGAGCAAGGTATAGGCACACAAGTGTTTGGTCTCGCATCTAGAAGTGGTGCGGGGTATACTATTGGAAGTGGGGCATTATCACAGACTCATAGGTGCACAACTTAATGGAACTATGGGAACCCTTGGCATGACCACTTCAGGACCTGGTGGGCCTAGTGGATCTAGTGGTTTAGGAGGAGTAGGAGCTAGTGGGTCTGGTGGATCTGGTGGTTCAGGACCTGGTGGGCCTGGTGGATCTAGTGGTTTAGGACCTGGTGGACCTAGTGGATCAGGTGGTGGAGGAAACACAGGTGGAAACCAAGGATCTAGTGGAGGAGGATTTGGACCCCAACCACCCCCACAAGTTTTCTTTGAAATGTCTCTACATTTTCCTGATTATAGAGGTATTGAGGATGTCTGGAACATGTTCACAAGTGTGAACTGCTATGGTGTGTGAAGGGTGTCACAACCCTAGAATGGAAGGCTAGTTAGTTTGCAACCACGTTGCAAGGGCACACACATAGCTAGTATAGGAAGTATGACCCTCATCAGATAATAGTGGATTATACTACCTTAAAGAATGCATTCTTGGTAGAGTTCCACATTCCTAAGTTTGAGAAGAGCATCAATGCTTTGAAGGAGATTCAACAAGGAATGGCAGAGAGTGTGTGGGAGTATGATGCGTGCTTTAAAACTCTCTTGTCTAAATTATCATATGATATTCACCCTTCACAACATGCTTAGTGGTTTGTTGGAGGATTGATCACCCTTTTAGAAGGGCCTTATCTCATAAAACTTTATAGACCCACGAGGCATTGGAAGCTGCCCTACGTGCCGAGGCTATTAGTAGTGTTGATACTTGTGTTAGCCCATTCTGGAGGCTTAGATTACTGTTATGGCCAAGTAGTTGGAAAAATTATCTGTGAACTCATCCCATGAGACACGTAGTGGTTTTGGTGCATGATTGTGAAATAGAGGGGCACGTTAAGGATAATTCCCTCGAGGAAGATGCATGATCATGGGTGGTAGAGAGTGTGAAATTTTTCATGGGGACCATGATGTAAGTAGATGTCCCTTGCTGCAGCGTGCAATCAGGAAAAATGTATCTTGTTATTACAAGATTTTCACTTCTACAACCCATGATACTAAGGACTCTAGAGGCTCATTGATCAAATCCATGAGGCCATTGATCATGGGGTGTGCCAAACCAAGCATTGCAAGTAGTTCCAAGGGTGATGATCACCATTATGAGGAGTGCAGATGGAGGCACGTGTGGAAGAGGTTTTCGAGGAGGATTCCATGGTCATGGTAACTGTGGAGGAGGAAGGAGTGAGTTCCCATGTGGAACATGTTTCAACTATGGATCTACTGAAACATTACAAATGGGAATGCCTAGACCTATTGCAGTGCTCATGGTGTGGAAAGAAGCATAAGTATGAGGAGTGCCTGGAATTGTTTGAGCATATGAATCAAGCAAAGCACCGGAAGGACAAGGGTGTTACAATGGTTAGTATCAAGAAGGAAAACATATAGTGGATGCCTTGGGTAACATGGGATGTAGGTTTAGAGCCTGTCTTGGTAACAACAAGGGAAGAAGCTACATGTGCACAAGAGAGGTACCAAGATAGAAGAACCTAGTTTCAAGGGAGGAGGTCATTCATGGAAAGTATCCAGACCCCACGCATCAGAAGGAGATATATCAAGACACCATGGATGTCATTTAGAAGCTTACAAGGGGAAATCCAGTGTCTAAAGGAGCAATCTAGGAGGGAGGAACAAGGAAGGAGAGTCGAGGCACAAAAGGATGACCTAGATGAGGTCAAGGAGGTGTGTAAAATGCTAAGGCATGAGAATATCATTCCCTTACTAGGATCATGGTTGAGAGAGAAGGTACCACGCGCTGGAGGAGAGCACAAGAGACAGGTATTGCACATGCGAACATTCCCTCTCATAGCCCAATCGATTATGAAAGGAGATTATTAAATGTAGTTGTAGATGGATGGATCCTCAGTAATATCCTCATCGACACAGGGGTGAGGTTAATGTTCTAACTTTGGATGCATTACATCAGATGGGAAGACCTGCATTACAACCATCTTCGAATGTGTTGTATATGGCAAACAAGACTAAGGAAATGCCCATCGATGTCTTAAAGGATGCAACTATTACTATCTAGGGAGCCAAGTTTACTGGGGAATTCAAAGTCTTGGCACTTGCCGAGGCGACAATTTCCCAACACTACTTGGGTGCCCTTGGTGTTACAAGAACAATGTGGACCTTTGGTTTAACAAAGGGTACATCAACTTGAGAACAAGGAGGAACGGGTCATTATACCCTAGCTGATGGGAATTTCGACACCATATATTGAACCGTTGGGGGAAGAAGTTCTGGACAGGATATATGTGCACTCAATCAAAGACCCTGAGATGATACACCCTACTAATGGGGTTATCCAATTTGAAGATGCTTAGTCAATGAGTGATACCACCAACCTGGCATGTGACAATTGGGTGCATGGGACTTATGAATTGATGGGATGATAGTTGAGAGGGTCGGTGACCAAGGTAACAAAGGTGCACATGGTTAGGTGCCTTGGAGGAAAAGAACTACCCAAGTATTCAGGAGGAGCCTTCCCTGAGATCTTTCTGTAGGAGGTGGAAGCTCAGTGGAAGGATGAGAAGGAACAGAGGGGATGTTAAGTTATGTCTTGCTCGACACATAAATGTGGTGGTGGGCTACACATTAGGAGAGCCTTTTAGAGTGGTGTGAGGTAAGAATTGCTCTCTCTGTCAAATTTTCTAGGAGTAATGTACCCACCATCATCAAGGAGTACCATGGGAAGGAGCCCACCTCTTTCCATATCCAAGAGTGTGAACGGGTCTGGAGAGAAGGTGTGGAATCTTTTCCACCATCCCTCTAGGTGCACAAGTTGTATTCTACACTGCAGGTTTGCACACGTGTGCACATGGTATATTCATTCAGAGACACGCCACCAGAAAAGGAATTGGCAAGAGCTCGTGGTTGACCTTATTCAAACCTTTGAGTATCAGAGTACCAAACCATCATGGTTGATAAGGCCTTATAGGGTATCAAGCACCTTACCATGGGGGAAAATGCTAGGATGGAAGATAGGCTATTGGAATTACTAGGTGAACCAAGGTTGGGGGTGCGCTTTGAAGAAGAAGTAGAGGAAATAGAAGAGCTACAACTTGAGCGCATGTTTGGAAAAAGAAAAAGGAAAGTTGGTATATGTGATTGATGGAGAGGAATTGGAAAACTTAGATGTTAGCCATTTCTGTAGGATGACACATGAGGTAGGAAACAATGTGATACTCACGTGTGCGCCTACCATGAGCCCTTAAAAATGAAGAAAGTTAACATCGGTTTAGGAGAAGAACCTAAGGAAGCTATTATAGGAGATTACTGGTCGAGAGAAGGAAGTATCTAAGATCATTGATCTACTACATGAATTTGAGGATTTATTCCCATGTGGGTACCATGAGCTCAAAGGTATTCACCATTCCTTGGGGGAGATGAAGATAAAACTGAAGGATGCATGCACACCGGTTAGGAAAAGACCCTACCAGATGAATCCCAATTTATGCATGAAGGTTAAGGAGGAGATAGACAAAATGATAGCTTTTGGGATCATTGAGGTAGTGGAAGAATCAAAGTGGATAAGTTTGATGGTAATCAACATCAAGAAGGATGGGTGGATTAGGATCTATGTGGATTATAGAGAATTGAATGCAGTTTGTGTCATTGATCCCTTTTCTAACCCCCTTCATCAAGAAATTTTGGAAGGAGTCGGTGGGTGTGAAATCTATTCCTTTAGGATGGATTTTCAAGGTACCACAAGTCCTGGATTGCAAAGGAGGACCAAGAGAAGACAAACTTTCACCACCAAGTGGGGAAGTTTCACATATATGGTCATGCCCTTTGGGTCAAGAATGCACTGCTATATTTTTCACACATAGTGGTGCAAGCATTCCAGACTTCATCCATAAGTTTCTTTAGGTCTATTTGGATGATTGGATAGTGTATGGTCTGGTTAAAGACCATTATGACAATTTAAGGTTAATGTTTGAGAGGTGTAGGCAGTTGAGGATATCCCTCAACATCAAGAAATGTGTGTTTGCTACACCCTTTGGGACTTTATTGGGGCATATCATATGTAAGGAGGGCTTGCTGGTAGATCCCGCTAAGGTTGCAATTATTGTGGGGTTAGGGAGCCTACTAGCTAGAGTGCAGTGCGTGGATTCCTTGGGCATATGGGCTATTACAGAAATTTATTAAGGGATATGCCAAGATCGTCATGCCTTTAGAGGAGCTTAGACATAAAAGTTCCTTCCATTGGGGAGAGGCACAAGAGGGTTTGATACATTAAAAGATAGGCTTATCACCGCACCTATATTACGTTTTCCCTCTTGGGACAAGCCCTTTCATGTCCATGTAGACACCTCAGAGGACCGCTATTGGAGCAGTGCTTGCATAGCCAGGTGAGGGATTGTTGATCATCCTCTATGTTTTGCAAGTAGGAAGCTAACACCAATAGAGTAGAATTATACCACAACTGAGCATGAGGCATTGTCAATGATCTACACACTTTTCAAGTTTAGATAATATCTGCTAGCAACACCCTTTGTGTTTTACACCAACCACATGGCATTAAAATATTTGGTGAACAAGCCCATCCTACAAGGGCGCATATGTCGGTGGGTGTTGTTGTTTCAAGAATTTGAATTCACCATTATAGTGAAGCCTGGAAAAAGCAATTGTGGGCCTGATCATCTATCAAGAATTGATTCAGGGGAGGACACATAGAGTATTGAGGAAACAATGCTAGATGTGTAACTATTTAGATTGTGGCACGTGCCCTCAGATTTGGAAGAGATTGCAATATTTTTAAAGGAAGGTGTGGCACCGAAGGAATGAAGACTTTAGAGAAAAAGTAGTTGGCCATACACGTCGTGCCCTACATGTTAATTAGTGGAGACTTATACAAGTTGGGACGTGATGAAGTTTTGCACAGGTGTGTATTAGAGCATGAGCACCTAGCCATCATGGAGGAGGCACACAGAGGAAGTGCGGGTGGGCATTATGCAGGTGATGCCACCGCACGTAAGATATTAATGGTAGGTTTGTGGTGGGAAACCCTGTACAAGGATTATAGAGACTATTGTAAAGCGTGTGACTATTTCAGTGCCTTGGCAAACCAGAAGGAGAGATGAAATGCCTTTACACCCTATCCCTAGCATAGAGCCTTTTGAAAAGTGGGCAATAGACTTTATAGGACCTATTACACCAGCGGCGCGTAGGACTAGGTCACGTTATGTCATCACTTGCATGGATTACCTAACAAGGTGGGTAGAGGCAGCTCCAACTAAATATTGCACAACAACCAACAATGACAAGGTTCTTGTGGGAGAACATTATCACGAGGTATGGATGCCTATTGAGTTTGAATAGTGATAGGGGTATGCATTTCTTGAATGAGACCATGAGGATCCTGTTATCAGAGTTCATGGTAGCTCATCACAAGACTACGCCCTATCACCCACAAGCAAATGGAACCGTGGAAGCATTCAACAAAATACTGAGTCATACCTTGACCAAAATTTGTGATGTCAGAAGACAAGATTGGGATGACAAAGTATTGGTAGTATTGTGGGCTTACAAGACAATGTATAAAAGGTTGAACAAAGCCACACCTTTTCAGTTGGTGTTTGTGTGGAAGCTATTTTTCCAGTTGAATTTATGTTGCCTTCTCTACGTGAATAGCATGTAGGAGGGTTAGCCAATGAACAAGCATTGGAAGAAAGAATTGATGAGTTAATGAAGCTGGATGAAAGATGATCACTCACCAGGTGGAGCCAAACAGTAGAAAAAGCAAAGTAGAAGGCTTGGCATGATCGCCACATTAGAAATAAGAAGTTTGAGGTTGGGAAGTTGGTGTTACTATATGATTCTAAGTTTCTATGCCATCCTGGGAAATTGAAAGTCCATTGGTTGGGTCCTTACACAATCTCGTACATCCTTGATTCGATTGCGTGTGCTAGTTACAAGCACTAGATGGGATGAAGTTTCTTGACACTTCAATGGGAGTAGGCTAAAGCCCTACTATAAATAAGTCTTCTTGGTGTTTGTAAATAAGGTATTTTTTCTAGTTAGTTTAGAATTTTCCTTTATGCATTTCCCTTTCTTGTGTTTCCCTTTCACGTTGTTGTTTTGTTTTGCACCTTGGGCGCCGGTAACCTTATTGCTATTTTGGAGAATTTGTGAGTGTACAAAGGACCGCACATCATTTTAAGTGTGGGGTGGAGAAATGTGAAGGAGCACATGATTAGAGTGCCAAGGAAGTTGTGTTGAAAATCCCTGTTGAATGGCCCAGTTGAAAGAGGTATATGAAGAGAAAATATGGAAGAAGAATGGTTGGTGCCAGGATAAAGCTACTTGTAGATCCCACATACTAAGGAGGAAAATGCATATTTAAGCAACATGAGGTAGGTGAGAGCAAGAATCAAGACAGAAGAAGTGCTTCGGCATGGGTTACGTGCGCGCAAGAGTCTCTTGTCATGTTGGATTGGTTGTGTGCTAGAAGGTTGGAGGAGTTTTCATGTAGGTTGGGCACATTGAGTGAAAGTGCTAAAGATGGGATTTGTTTGAACAAGCCACATTAAATGAAAAAAGTATGGTGGTAGGTGAAGTAGCATTTAATGTTCAAAAAGAGAAAAACTATAAGTAAAGGGTCGAGGCACTTTCATTTTCACTTTGCGAAATAGAGAAAGAAGTGAGTTTTATAAATTAGGGTTTCCATATTCGATCGAGTGAAGAAAGATCTATGAGATTGAAGCATGAGCAGCCAATTTGAGTTTGCAAACCAGAAGGAAGGGGTTACATGGGTGTGAAAAAAGTTGTGAGGCACTGTCTTGTGGAAATTTTATCCCAGTTAGGGTTCGACAAACTAGGGCACGGGTCCAAGAGATTTTATATCATAGATTTGAGATCAGAGATTGGAAGAAGTAGTAGGAAAGAGTAACAAGGAGGGAGTGGAGTGATAAGAAGACCTGAAAATGGCACCCAAGAAAGGAAAGGGAAAGGGCAAGGCCAAACAACAAGAACCGACGTGAACATAAATGAAGAATGGTATGCAAAGATGCAATACCTAGATGGGGTGATGATGGGTAAGGAGTGGGAATCCCACCTAAGAAATGTTCCTGTAAGTGATTATAACCACCGAAAAAACATGATAGAGAAGGAAATGGCACTGGAGTTAGTGCACCCCATGAGTAAATGAACACCAGAGGGCTTGTCAATCTACGATGATGATGTAAAGGTCAAAATGGAGAAGGAAAGGTTGTTACAACTCTATGAGTTTCCCTATTTTGGGAAACCAGAGCACTTGTATCAATGGCTAATGTCATGGGTACATGAAGATTACTTCCACTTTGCAGGGTGTAAGATGCATTACTCCCCAGCTTATCTCTCAGTTCACAGGCCTTATATGTGAAGGAAACAACTTGGAGGATGACCTGAGTGACAAGGAGGAAATTTAGGAGACCATAAATGAATATGCCTGCAAAAAAGGGGTCGAGGTACTATGACATTTTAGACATCAAGGACCCTATGATGAAAATGGTTGCACATCTGGTAACGAAGCTAAATGGCCAAGAGAGATGGACCCAAGTCAATAAGCCTTGGTTACATGTTTGTAGAAAAATTGTAGAAGGCACCATATATAACTTGTCTGCTTACATTATGGAGGAGATTTTCAGTTGTGTAAAGGAGGGGGATAGAATCCTCTTGGCAACATCCTCCTGACCATCATATTTTTGAGATTGAGTTCCCGAACACACTGCATAAAGTTTTTATGGAGTACCCCGGAGGATCCTTCACCCTCGTGAAGAGATTCGAGAAGTATGCCTGTGACACAATGACAACACCCCACAAGGCGTGACTAGAGAAATGGTATACGACACCTAAGGAATGCATTCAAGGTAGAGTGGAGAATCCCTGAACAACTCCCAGCAGCCACTGAAGGGGAAGCCAAATTCATTGTATATCAACATTTTTACCTGGGCAGGTTCAGGATGATAGATGAATCATGGAGCCCTTGGTGCAAACTTCCTTCTCATTCACTACTCAATACTTCCAAGTGGGAGTAAATAGATTTAAGGAATCAAAGAAGTTAAAACTAGAACTAGGTAGTCTGGACCAGAGCATAGAGAGATGTGGAAAAAAATGAACTACCCTGCTAAGAAGCAAGCATGTACATGGAAAGGTATGTGTCACATGAGGTCCAGATGACAAGGCCGATGACACTACCCATTACAGGAGGATCCATGGCACGTGTACCTCCATATAAGGCCAAAGTTTGAAAAGGGCATGTACCTAGAGAATGATGTCTCCATACCTGAGGATCCCATGGGTAGGAAGAATCCCACACCCAAGAAGAGGGGAAGAGAAGATGAAGAAGCACCAAGTGTGCAGACTACTCAGATAGTGAGCATGCCAACAACAAGTGCCAAGC
Source organism: Taxus wallichiana var. yunnanensis (assembly GCA_018340775.1). Lineage (NCBI taxonomy): Eukaryota > Viridiplantae > Streptophyta > Pinopsida > Cupressales > Taxaceae > Taxus > Taxus wallichiana. The sequence continues at coordinate 664,699,996 of CM031234.1, read as the reverse complement.
CCAGTACTTACATGTGGAGAAAGAAGTCCCCGGTGAAGGAGAAGACACTGAAGTGGAGGCACCTAGGAAACCACTCACCAAGGAAAAGTCACCTGAGGAAGAGGAAGAGGCCGAATCCCCTGTCAAGGAGCCACCTCTCAGGAAAAAGTAGAGGGTGGAAGAGGAAGTTGACTCGGAGGAGACCGACAGCTTGGAGAAGTATATGGGTAAAAGAGAAGGTGAGAGTGAAGAAGACAATGGAAAGGAAGATGAGCCTGAGAAGGACCAGGAGCCACATGTGTTCAGCATGTATGAATCAGGAGAAGGGAGAGAAGATGAGAAGTAGGAGTTCATATTCGCGTGGCACAAGGGCACCCAAGATGAAGAATGCACCTAGGACATGGAAAGGAATGAAGAGGTTGGCGTGGAAAAGCAGGAAGCTATAAGCTTCACAAAGGAGCAAATCACTGAGGTGGCAGAGAGAGAAGCAAAGAGAATGCTCGAGGCCCTAGTAGACCAAGAGTTGGAGCGCAAGTGCTGACATAGTGCTAGAGGAAGGAGAGGAAAACACTGATAAGGAGCATGGCAAGCATGGGAGGAGGTCCCGCTCTAACAGTGAGTTTTCCCAAAGGCGCGCTTGGGAAGGAGGGCCCTCAATACAGAACAAAGACAAGTGATGGGCTACATTAATGACTCAAGAAAGGTACTACATGCATGGTTCTAGAGCATGGTACCCACATAAAGGCTTTTAGCCATGGGGTCATTTGAGAAGGAGGGCGCGTACCCTAATGAAGAAGATGCTCTCTTGGGCATTTGAGTCCCACATTGATGAGCCAAGACTTTGAAGTCTACCAAGGAGTGATCATCATAGTACCAGAGTCTAAGGGAGCCAATCCCTTAGTAAATGCCCAAGAAACTCTAGATGAGCAAGTCTGTAACATGCTCAACAAGGTCACGGTTGAGACAAAGGCTAGGCTCTTTGTGTGTAATGACAGAATAAGAGTATTGGAGGAGAAACTAGGGAAGAAAGAAGAGGAGCTAGCAGAGAAGGCCAAGAGTTTGAAGCAGGAAGAAATGATTAGTGCACAACTAAGGCATGAGTTAAAGGAAGAAAATACAAAGGTATAGGAAGTGTACAAGAAGATGGAATCTATCAAGAGTGTCATCCTTTAAAGCACCCAGACTTAACATCACCCGCACAGAAGTACTCATCCCTTCTAGAATGTTTAGAAGATATAATGCATATCCTCACTATGGAGAGATGACCTTTGGCCCTAGAGTTTATAGAAGAAGTGGTTGCACTTAAAGGAGGAGGATAGGTTGAAGGTGGTAGCACTCATTGTGGAGTATAACCAGGTGCTTGCAGAAGTTAAAGTCATTACCCAATCTGTTAAGGCCACATATGATACCTACGCAGACAGGGATAAGGTAGCAAGCTCCTTGGTCACCACACTCGAAGTAGAGCTGAAGGAGTTCCAGGAGAAGAACAAAGGAAACAAGGCAGAGAGGGACAAGGTTCTTGCTGAAGTGGAAAGAAAAATGAGGTGATTGAAGCATTAAGGAGTTCAATCAAGGCCCGGCTAAAAGAACTATATCCTCAGATTACCAGGAGGATGGACATGCTCGAAGACCTGGGAAAGGAGATGGAGAAGATTGTTGACACCTTGGGCACCCAAGGAATTGGCCTGAGTTTTGATGAGGTGAGCATCCTGATCGGTGACCTCTATCAAAAGGCACAGAGCGAGGTCGACATTTGGAACAAGCTGGAGGCAGACTTACAAAAGGATTTTCCCAGCTTGCTGAGTTGATGCCCCCCCATTCTTCATTCTTCCCCTATTATTTCATTCCTTTATTCTTTTACAAAATGTAAGATTACACCTTGAGGCAGCCTACATCTTGGTTAAGTAGAGTGTTTCGCGGATGGAGAACAGGCGTAGTGTGGGGTGATGTTGGACCCCGAAATATTGACCAAGTATGAAGGTGCATAGGCACGCAAGGTCCTAGTTATGGAATGGTGCACAAGGAAAAATCATGCAAGAGAAGGAATTAAGGAAGCACGTAGCATGCACGATGATGCACAAAAGGATCGGGACTTAGTCATTTTGGACATCCGGAGTAGAACACGTGAAAAGCATGACCCGGTTGTGTGTGGATAAGATGCCAGCCTGGCGACAGGTTGGCCTAGGAAGGAGCATGCTTGTGATGGAATCTTCTAGAAGAACATCATGGAATGAAGTGGAGAGCTCAGGCCTAGAGAAGCATGCTCGCATGGAGGACCACATTCAGACACTTGGCACCGGATCTGAGGGCACTGGAGGGTGAGCACGTCCAGAAAGCTATAAATACAAGCACTTGCAGAGACAAAGATGAGAGACACATGGAGATATACATACAAATATCCATATAGACACCTAGAGAGTGAGTGGAGCTCTGCAGAAATGCTGCGAGGACTCTGTCAGTGAATAGTTGTATTTAGGAGAGAATGCACTAGGCCTAGGGGTTGTAAATTTTCTTTTGGGTAGCTTAGTTACATTAAGTCCAGTGTAATGCATGACTATGGTCTGCTTCTCTGCAACCCTCTGTAATGGTTCCATGGATGTAATAAGGTTACCTGTTATAATATATACATGAATATCAATGGTTCTAATGCATATTTCTCTCTTATGAGTTCTCTTTCCTTTCATGCTAAGTATGAATGCTTGTATGTTTCTTTCTATCACAATACATGTTGTGGATTCTATTAAGCACTCGATCTGAAATGACTACAAGGATCTAGAGGCCGTTCTAAGCCCTATGGTTCTTGCATGTCTTAACTTCCCTTCTGAAATCTCTTACACTAATCATAGATGATGTATCCCACTAAACTCACATAAAAGAGAGACTCGGTACCCGCGCATGCCTCGGGTGAGCGCTCAACTTTTGTTGGGTGATAGGTCGGTGCACATGGGGTTCCTTTCTTTTGTGATAGGAGTAAAAATGAATACAAGAGGATATATTGTTGAACACTTAAAGAATTTGAAGCTATAGGTTTTAAAATCATGAAATTCATTCTAAAGGTTCAATGCTTAATAGATAACTTTTTATCACCCAAGTATTTATATTTTTGACGGTGTATTTTCTAGTATAATAATTATCTCGAAGGAAAATAGGAAAAATTCAACTTCTAACATTATGATCCGGTTTGTCATGTATGATCTAATCCTCAAAAATTTAACATTGTCCTTGAGGGCAATAAACAAACCTTTAAAAAAGGATTAAGTGAATTGTTTATAATCAAATCTGATTTGGGAAACATGACAAAAGACTCAAAGGTGCAAGATTAAATAGAATAAGAACCAAGATGTTCTTATGCACCTAAACATACTCTCAACCAAAAAATGGTGACATGAATTAAAAATTTCTAATAGTTTTATTAACAATGATATGATGGGATGAACAATGATGTTGAATTTTTACTTCAACTACCAATATGAATAGAGACCAACTCATTCTTAATTAGATTTAACTTAATTACCTAAAGGACCCATGTAATAATGGATACGGTTGGAAAAATTCTTTATTATGGATTAAATTCCTTGAACAAGAAAAACATATGAAACTATAATTATGATGATTAATGCAAAAGGGGAAACTTACTGTTAAATAACATGTAAGTTGTCCTCACTTTGAGTACTAATCAAATAGATTCCCAATGAAATATTTAGAACCTATACTTCCAAAAGAATGAGTTCTATATAACAAAAACTAAGGAAATATGTAATATACTTTTTCTAATTCATGTAATGTAGATGATGGAATTGTAGATGGGATCCAGCGATACATACCTAAATTTGGATGCCAAGAAGTTGGCATACAGACCCAATTAGAGTAGTAAAGTGTCCTAGTTGGGAGTAGCTTTACTTAGAGTAATGAACTCAATTTGGGTATTGATATTTTTATAGAAGTCTATTGGGAGAATTAGAGTATCACTAAACTGAAAAACCTAATAAGAGGAATATACATATGCATGTATAGTAGTCTTTGATTGATATGAAGGTGCGAAAGTATACTTGGATAACCTAAATTAATAGAATAAAATAAGTGTTGTTAAAAAGTGGCTAGTGGAAGTGATACAATGTATCATAGTTCATCGGGTAATTGTGTAGCTTAACATTTGGGTAAAGTACAAAATTGATAATTGTTTACTCCCTGGGTAATGTGAGACAATAATTTAGAAATATTGGAAATGAATCATTAGTTGTGTAACAATAATGTTGGAAATATAGCTCTAAGGAAGTTAACTAACTTATACCTGTAATTGATAGGTAGTAAAGAATGTTAAGGGAACTATTATTGACCTATTATGTTACTATGAAGTAGGACTCTAGGTACATTTCTGTCATGATGATAGAGGAGGGAAATCTAGGGTAACCTATCATTAGTAAATTAGTTAAGTTACCATGTTCAAATTTAGGACCCTTAATGGGACAAATCACTACGATGCTATGTGGTCATATCCAATTGATAACGGAATTCGTTATTTGGATACATTGCATAAAATCTATCTTGAGTTGCCTCATTAAGACCCTAAATTGTGAAATGGTTATGTAATTAAGAACAAGCTTTGTTAAAGATACAAGTTTGGATTTTACCTTATAGACACATGCTCGATGACAACTTAGAATAGATATGAGAAGGAAAAGCTTCCAATAATGATGCAATTCATTATAGGAATACTTACCTTCCCACATTAATTCTAAGTTATCGTGGTGGCATGTTTCCATTTTGGTAATCCATGATTTGTACTTTTTATGAGACTTGTTACGGTTATGGAGCCATTATTAACCGCAAATCCGTATAGCCTAATAAGTGATTAGATGAGATGACAAGTTCCCAATGACGAGTGTGCCATCATGGACCGTGTATGGTATACATGTATTTGAAACTTTGATCAAAGTAGTGTAACTGTTTATTACACTATCCCGATTTAACCAAGGTCTAAGCCGAGAGATGCCTAGTGGGATTCTCTGCGGTAGAATCCATGTAGACACTTAGAGAGCATCACTTATTTATAATTTTCCAACAAAGGAAAAAACCAAAGGATAATTTTTTTAATTGGCTCGTAAGAGCGTAGAAAGGATCAAGTAGGAACCCTAAATTCTCATGCAACAAAACATGGTTTATGAAAGTTACCAAAATGGATTGCATTAAGGTTTATGGTTGATTTAAATATATGGGTATTTATATCGTGAAGCATAAAGTTAAAAAAAAATTCCTAGATATGAAGTGAAAAATTTAGCATAATATCATTGAGTTCAATCCCATGATGAAATTTCTCATCAGTTTGATATTGAGGTACGTATTTTAGAATTTTAGTGAAATGCTCCCAATATTCATTCATAGTCATTTTTCATTGAGTTAGTGTCTCAAATTCAAACATCTTCTGATGATAGTATAACTAGGGTAACCAAAGTTGTCTAAAGTATGCTTTAAACTAGTCTCATGTCATATTTTCCTCATTAATATTTAGCTCGATTTACGGTTGTCCCACTAAGAGGATGCCTCATTGGAGAGATGATAAGCTCCCCAAATTGGCTTGGTTTCCTCTAAGAAGTTTCTAATGGTGAAATAATTCTTCATTTCCCTAAGCCATTTCTATTCTCCATCACTTAAGGTTGCACTGTGAAACTTTGCTAGGCTAATCCTATTGATATCATTTGAAAATTCAGCTACCAAAGGTTCCTCTAGTTCTCAAGTTGATTAACTTTGTTAACATTCAGATCTGAATTAGCATTTGCAGAATTATCATATGTTGCATTTACATTAATTTTCACATTGAGGTCCAAAACATTGTTTTTACAACATTAGGCCATTCCTAAGATGGGTCACCGCCATTAATTAAAATTTAATAAAGATAACAATAGTTTGGGTGGCCATATTTTCATGGCTTAAATATTAAATAACATAAATACTTTGGTCGGTGATCATATTAATCACCCTCAAAAATAACATTAATCACTACCCATGGTTGATGACCATTTTATTTCTTGTACATGGACATGGTCTTTAGACATTTTACAAATGTCTACAAACTTTATAAATTGGAATGATGTTAATCAATTTTTTTAATTAAGAAATAAAGCTTTATCACTGTGATCATTATCTGAACCAAATTTATCTTACCATGAATAACTGCCAAAATTATCAAGATATTTAGAACTTTAGTAAGACTTGAAATCTTATAAGGTCTACAACCTCTCCCTCCAAGATTCCACTTACGTATGAATTGTAAACAATTTATGATCACAAGGTTCATATAATTAACGGCGGCAAAGACAACATTGTAAGTGAATACCATCAATACAACAATGCATCTAAGAAAACATTATCAACTATCATGAGAAGAATAACATGTCCATTGTTATCAACATTTATTGCTAATATAATTTTAATTATTGTTATAATAACCAAAACACAGATGATATTATAATCCTAGAAATATGTAGCAATCATATTATCTCTAGCTAAGGTAAGATATACTTAATAAGTAAGGTGTGGTAAATGGGTTTCGATATTCAAGTAGCTTACGGATCATGATGGGTAGTGTTGTTATGATTTTGTTCTCACCGGAATCATACCAAAATCAGTCTTCATGTCCACAAGATTCCCAATATCGAGCTTTTTTATCACTCAATAAAATGAAAGCCGTGGGGTATGATACCAAGAAATTTGTAAATCACAGCTTCCGAGTAGGATCAAAATTGTATAAATAGTTAAAGGCCATACAAAAATTCCTGGAACTACTATATGGTCATATCCGAGGGGATCTACAAGTCATAGTTCTAGTTCCAAAGCACTTATTGACAAAAATACGATTGTTTCATCATCCAAATCATCTAGATTTACCAAGAATAATTGGTAATCATCGTAGGGAACTAAATCACATATATTTGTGAACTTGTATTATATCGTGTACATTTTTTGCAAGTATCAATGCATTATTATTATTTTTAATGGTTAATGTTGGAATTTATTTAATTAGGATTACCCATTATTCATTTTATTTCATTTTTTAGTTAGGTATAAATATTAATCAAAATATGAAAAGGGTGAAAACATTTGGTGAACTCATTTTATTGAATCCTTCATATAATCTAAAATATTTCCAAGTTTCTATAGGTTAGACATCTTGATTTCAAAATCATAGAGCTACCTTATGGTGCATGTTTGGTTGGTTTATGTAAATGTGATATTGAACCAAAAGGCTTAATGAAGTACCCACGTATAAACTAGAATATTTCTAGAAGAAGAGGGGAGGAGGAGGAGAGATATATCTAGCTTCGTAGAAGATGCAACTTCCTAAAGCCATAATGTATCTTACAAAGAACCTCCTAGAGTGATATTGGATCAGAAGTACATGCAATGGATATTGAACCACCATGGAAGGATGAGTGAAACTACCAAGTGTTTGATATATCTCTACACATTGTGTGGTTCCTATCAAAGGAACTATTGTCCACAAGTAAGGTAAAAGTTCCAACATCTCCATGAGGGAATGGTGAATACAAAGAAGCATCGAAGAAGGTAGAGTTTTCTATAATTGTGTAGAAGATTCCTTTATTTCCGATGAATCCCGAATCAAATTTTCTCGATCACTATTTTTTTGGTGGACTAGAAGTAGGTGGATCAAGAAGTAACTCCTAAAAATATTGAAGGTGACAAGTGGATTTTGGAGATAATCCACCATCATTAATACAATCGACTATGATAGAAGAGAAGTCATCATCATCGAAATATACCCTACCTTAAAAGTTTCATCAAGTATAGATGAGTCGATGAATAATATGGAAGAGGGACAAAGTGGGAGAAGTAATATAGTCAAGTATGATGATCAGCTAAATAAACTGAAATGATAGTGTCACTTCAGTAACTCTTTGACATATATGGAATATGGAGTGAACTCATCCCACAAGCCCTAAGGAAGGTGAGTAATCTGATAGAGTGATAGAAGATTAGTTAAGAGTGAAGGAATATTTTCCACAATTTACTCTAATAGATCCTCTCCCAAAATTGGAGTAGAAGTGTCATCACCCAATTTAATATAAGACATCTCACAAGGTCCTAATAAAGTTAAATCCATGTGTGATGAGGCCTAATGGTGAGATGTCACAGAATCAATAACCCATTGAGGAGTTAGTTATATAAATCCAACTATAGATCTTCCTTTTGTTTCATCCTTTCAATAATATTTCTCTTTCCCTTTTCCATGGTCATTTTCCTTATAGGATTCATGCTTTAATGAATGTGGTTTGATAGAATAAGATACTCCTATGTTGTTCTTCTTAAGAAGAATTGTGATGAGGAAATATGCTCGTTCAAACATTTACTTTCAACATGACTCATGTGTAATACCCACATTTTATGTTATCTTTTATAGGATTAAAACTAGAAGAATAAGTGTAAGAATTTGGTTTGGTGGTAGATTGTTCCTTCTTGTTCTCATGATCCTTTTTTAGTTTCTTCTCTTTTGAAGCCTTCTATTTTTCATGACCCACAAGTAAAGCATGGGATTTAGTGGATTTTAGAGCACCCATTTGAATTATTTTATCTTTTAACCACATAAGGTTAAAAATAAACTCATCAAAGGAGGGAATTTTCCATTGTGTACTAAGTTCCCTTTTGGTTGCATGGAAGGTAGAGACAAACATAGAATAGGTGGGACCTATTTTTGTGAGGAAAAAAAGAATAAGTTGTGAGTCTTTTTGTCAATTCCACATTATTTTAATTGTAATCTCATAGATTTGAACTTGGTGAAGAAGTCCTGAAGTGTGTCAAACTTTTAGAGATAAGAATGAAAAGCTAATTTTCTAATCCATTCCCTCTCATTTCATCATGTTTCCCAAAGAGTTTTTCTAAGGTGTCCCATACATCCTTGGGTGTTTTGGTGGATTTCAAATGAATGAATGGATCTTATGACATAAAAATACACATGAACTCAGAAAACCACAATAAGTTTCATTTGTATGCAATGAAACAACATGATAAACAATCACAAAACAAGTCCAAAAGAAAGCAAAAAGGAAAAAAATTAATTGTTGGTGGCGAATCACAAGCACCTCCCGAATGTCCGACTCGGTGGGTTGAGACTCCGGTGCGATTACATAACATGGAGCTTTTCCCAAGTGTGGGACCTGCGAAATTAGAAAAGCTCTCCGTAAGAATGTTCCTATTCCTCTATTCAGATGCACATGTAAAAATGCAGAGGGTTTACTAAAAACCTAATCTAACTTGCCAAGGAGACAGGGTAAGAAGATGCATAAAATAAAACCTAAACTACAAAGGTGATGCACCGAGGAATGAAGAACACTGTCTTGCCAATAAACACAAACCATTAAAATGCAATGCAAGATCATGCATGATAACAAATTTGCAGTGAAAGATCAGAGGATGCAAATGAACACAGAGAGGGTTGAGAATCATCCATAGACATGCATTATTTTCTCCAAAGATTGATACAATACACTACAAAATGCCAAGAGGCAAAGTTGCATTATAGTTTTAGATGGGAGGTTTGAACTCCACAAATTCACCTGCCAAAGAGAAGAAGGGAGGGGCAAAACAAGAATGTCCAACCTTTAGAAAGAAGCCCCTCCTTACAATTTATAGGAAGAATGAGAGAGGGAAGAGAGAGGAAATCCAAATCTACCCCAACCACCTCTAGGTTGCATTTAATTCATCTCATTATGGTGGTAGGTGAGAACCCTAGCAAACCCAAAAAGTGGCGAACTGTATTTTGCATTTTTAAGAATTTTTTCCCACCCAATTAAAGATATCTAGTCATAGTAGTTGGATAGAGGACCTCGTAAGCTTTCCAAAAAGTCCAACCTTGCATGAATCCGAGCTCCCTGTGAAAAGTTATGGCCATCTGAATATCTCGCGCCGTGGTCTCGCTTCCGTCGCTCAAAATGTTGCGCCTCAAGGTGTGCCTCGCGCATCCATTTCTTATGTCGACATACTCTTACATGTGCACCAAAGGCACATATTTTTCCATGTCGACACTCTCTGTTGTGCACCATTTTACGCGTGCTAAGGGCGCAAATTTTACCATGTCGACACTCGTGTCATGCGCCATTTACTCGCGCCAAGGGCGCGAATTTTGCCATGTCGACATCCATTTTCGTGTCATGCGCCATTTACTCTGCACATCTGCCAAGGGTGTGACCATTTTTTCGCCATGTCAAACATCCATTTTCGTCATCGTGTGCCATTTTCTCCACATTTTCATGTCCACATCCATTTTCATGGTGCTTACCCGTGCCATGGGGTGCATCCATTTTCCATGTCGACACTCTTTGTCGTGCGCCCTTTACTCGCGCCGCGCTAAGGCATCCATTTTTTTCATGTCGACACTCATTTTCATGCGCCTTTACTTGCACCTTGGCACATTCATTTTCATGTCGACATCCATTTTTTCATGTGCCCTTAACCTATGCCTTGCGCATCCATTTGTCGACACATCCATTTTCATGCATCACATCAATAAATTAATGGGGTTTTGAGTTTCTTTGATTTCCATATTCTTTTTCTTGTCTATATCTACCCGGGGAAGATATATACAACAATTTGGTGACTCAATGGGATCACCGCCCGCTAGGTAGAAGATCAAGTGGCCTTTAGCAATCCATTGGGCATGGAGTCATAAGCAATAACTGAAACCAACTTGATATCTGATCCCGAGCCTGATACCGCAACTCCTTCTCCGAGAGCACTCGAAATGTAGAAAATTCAACCGAGAGCAACAAAACCCGTGCCAAAGCACTTAGGAAATGAAACCTAACTACAACAAGACAATGTGCATACGCACTTAGAGGAATTGAAAACTAGGCTAATATTTACAAGGGTAAACCTTTTCCTTTTAGTAAAGAATGTTTAAGATAGATTCCGTTAACCGGAATCGAGAGTTCTTCTCCATCCAATGTAGACAATTGGAAGGCATTACTACTTTTACATCCCGTGACCATGTAGGGGCCACTCCAAATGGCATCAAACTTGGAATGCCTTCCGGTTTTTCCCGATCTTGCATCCCATTTCAGAACTAGGTCCCCTTCCTGGAAGGTCCTTGCTCTTGCCTTCTTATCAAACCATCTTTTTACTAAGGCCTGATCCTTCTCAATCATCTGAACTGCATGTTCTCTTATTTCTTCCAATTCCATCAACTCTGCATACCTGGCCTCCATTGGTTCAAACTCAGATAACTCCAACTGCTTCATGAGCTCCAATGCTGGCAATTCTAATGATATAGGCAATACTGCCTCTTTCCCATAGACCAACTTGTAGGGAGAATTACCTGTAGATCTCTTTGGTGTTATCCTGTCAGCCCATAATGCTGATTTTAGCTTGGTATGCCATGTCCTTTGGTTTTCATCTAGAGTCCTTCTGATGATTCTTAGCAAATTCTTGTTCGTGGACTCTGCTTGTCCATTACCCTGCGGGTAATAATTTGAAGAGGTGCTCAAATAGATTCCATTTTGACAGCCCATTCTCGTAATCTTGGAACCTATGAATGCCAATGCATTTCTCGATATGATAGTGGCCGCACACCGAACTCCGGTCACTATTCCTTCATAAAAGTCTAGTATGTTAGACTCATTTGCTTTTTCGAGTGCTACCGCTTGGTCCACTTGGTGAAATAGTCCTTGCCGTGAGAATCCACTTGTGGCCTTGGCTTGAGTTTGGGATTGATGACCCCAATGAAGTCCAATCCCCATTGCATAAATGGTTGGTCAACCAAAATGGGTGCAATGGAAGTGCCGCTAGTCTTTTTTTCCCGTGAAGAGTGCAAATTTCTTCCACTTTCTTATCCATGTATAGCCAGTCATTGAACACTGTGGGCCAATAATACCCTACCTTCATTATCTTGAGAGCTGTTACTCGTGGGGCAAAATGTCCTCCAGAATCTCCATCATGAAAATCTCGTAACACCCTCTCAATTTGACCTGTCCCAATGCACCTCAATAGAACTCCATTGATGTCTTTTTTAAACAAAACACCATCAACAAGCACATATGGAATGGCTTGTAATCTGAAGTATCTCCTTTTGCTTTGCTCATTTCGAGGGCATAGGCCTGTCTGTAGGAAGTGTATCATATTCTGAGTCCAACAAGGAGTGGGCACATCATCATTTTCCTGTTCTTGACCATCCTGTAGTACCAAGACAGTCTCTTTTTCATCACCTGCTTCAACTTTCCGACTCAAAGCTAGTTGTTCACATAGTCCCTTTCCACGACCAGCTTAGTGACCTTAATTTCGATGTCATATTCCATGACACGAGTGATCCATCCTGCACGTTTCTCATTTAGATCCTTGTTTAGAAGGAAGTCCTTGACTCCCACATGAGAGACCAATAATTGGATCTTGTTGTTTGAGACTAGGTGCTTGAATTTCTTTAAGCTCCTGATCACTGCAAGGACATGCTTTTCAATGAAAGAGTACCTAGTTTCATATTCCTCCAAGCCTTGACTCAAGAAAGCAATCGGTTGTTCTAATCCTTCTTTGTTTTTTGCTGTACAGATTGCAGAAATTGTGTCTCCACCACCGAAGGCATATAACATGAAATCCTTGGAGAAGTCCTGATCGACGAGAGTGGAGCTTGAGATATAGCCTCTTTTATTGCCTCAAAACTTGCCTTGCCTTCAGATGTCCACTTAAATGCCATGCTCTTCTTCAACATCAATGTTATTGGCTTTACGAGAGCTGCAAAGTTTGGAACAAACCTGTGGACAAAATTGATCCTTCCTAAGAAGCTTTGAAGAGCCTTCTTATGACTTGGCAATGGCAACGCTCGAATTGCTTCAACTCTTTCTGGGTCAATCGTCAACCCCTCCTTTAAAACAATATGGCCTAGAAGTTTTCCTCGTGAGCCAAGAATATGCATTTTTTGGGATTCAATGATACCCCAAATCTTCTACACCTCTGAAATACCTGCCTCAAATGAAAGAGGTGATCCGCTACATTTTTGGAGAATACAGTGATGTCATCAAGATATATCAGAACTATTTTATTGATCAACCCTTGAATGCCATATCCATTTCCCTTTCGAAAGTGGCTCCAAGATTTGATAGCCCAAATGGCATCTTTCAGTAGGCATAGGTGCCCCATTTGGTGGTGAAAGCCGCCTTGAACTCGGTCATCTTCTTTCACCATTACTCGATTATACCCCGAGTAGCCATCTAGAGAGAGAATCTCTCCGAACCGGATACCACTTGCAATATTTGTTCCATTCAAGGAAGTGGGTAATGGTCTTTGAGAGATGCCCTATTGAGGTCTCAGAAGTCCACACACAACCTGATTTCTCCACTCTTCTTCCTGACCGGAACCAAGTTTGCAACCCAGCTTGAGTGCTTGATCGGGAATATAATGCTTGCCTCTATTAGCTTGTTTAGCTCTTTCTTCATTAGAGGCTCAATGTGAGGGTTGATTGGTCTCTGCTTCTGCCTGATGGGCTTAGCATCTAGATCCAATTCTATGGTATGTTGTGCCAACTTTGGATTGAAACCTCTCAAGTCTTCATAGCTCCAAGCGAAGACATCTGGAAATTCTTGGCAAAGTTGTATGAAATCTGATTTCTCCTGCTCAGTGGCCACTTTGCCAATTTGAAGTGTTTTGCCTTCCCCAACCGGAATTGGCTCTGAATCTTCTCTCTTGACTTGTATGTTAGCCTTTTCCTTACGGAACTGGTCGTTAGGGTTGAAGATAGACTCCAATGTTACTAAACCCTTGGGAAGCTTGTTTGTCCGCAGCTGCACTACTTGATCCCCATATTGCTGCTCTAATCTATCTTGATTCCTAGCTGAGAATTCAGCCTCTTCTTGTAAGAAATTGACGATCTGTTGATCATTCTCAAACACCTGCCAGCTTGTGTTATTATCTGGAATCTCTGGCCTCACAATCACATGGATATGTGGTTGTGTTTTTTCCCTTTTGATGTTGTCAACCACATCAAACATTGCTCCAACCGCGCGTGAGCCTATCGCGGCTTCATTTTTCTTCCCGGGTATGGACATGATGTCAAAGCTTCGAAATCCTCAACGAGGTCCCATACCCTATTCTTGTAGTTCTTCAGCAGGTCATTCTTTGTAGCATGTTGTCCCCTGACTTGATTGACGATCAGCTCACTATCCCCGAACACCTGCAAGTTCTTTATGCCCTTTTTCCTCGCCCAATGAAGTCCATGAATCAAGGCCTCATATTCAGCTGTGTTGTTTGAACAGGAAAACTGGAAATGGAAAGTTGAATAATATTTGATGCCTTGAGGTGAAACAAGCATAGCTCCTCCTCCTGCACCTTGCCTACTCCTTGATCCATCGAAAAATAATTGCCATACCTCATTGTCATCCTTATGGTCTATTTTGGTGATGCTAGGAATAGGCTGGTTTTCTTCATGTATGCAATAGACTCCTAGCTCAGATTCTTCTACTTCTTGGTAGGGATCAAAAGCATGTACCTTGCTTGCCCATTCATCAAGAGTCAAATCTGGGATGCTTCCAACTTTGGTGTCAGCTTCATCTGTGCTTGGATAATCTTCTTGATCAAATGCTGAACAGTTGGCATTGATTTGGCTTGGAGTATGAGGCTCAATATGAAAGTTTGTAATTGGTTCAGATCTGATTGTGACCTTAGTACCATATCTTGTTCTGAACAACATGTGTGACCAATCAGCAGATAAGTAGCCTCCAATTTAGCTGTGAAATCCCTTGATAAGCATAGGGCAAAGAGTGGTGGCAAATCTATCACTGACACATCTTGCAAAATGGTAACGTTGGGGCATGCATGCAAGGTAAGATTCAAACCTTTAATCACTCCCACCATTGCTACTACTGTCCCATCCAATTGCACTACCCCTTTGATATGACTTCATATTGGAGACCCAACTGATCAGCTATTTGCTTGGGCATGACAGAACTACTTGCCCCATAATCAATCATGCAATTGTGTACTAGTTTATCCCCAATGATTAATGAAACATAGAATGGAGGGGGCTTCAAAACTTTACCTTGTTGTCCTCCATGATTCCCTTCAGGCTGAGCAACATTTGTGAGGACATTCTCTTGCATATGGGACCTGCTGGTTCGAAGTTGACCAATTCTTCATGGCAGCTTGTAGAAGATCTCTTTGGCCTGGGATGGATAAAGATTCCCACATTGATATATTCACATTTGTCTTCTTCATTTGATCAATGATGCTAAATGGGGATGAAAGATCTCTTTGTTGTCCTTTAGTCTGTGCATTCCTTTCTTGTGCATGGGCAGAAACAACTGGCATTTGAGTTGGTTTAGAAGGTGGTTTGGGCTGTCCTTGCATGTTTGGAACTGTATTTTGCTTACCAACACCTTGTGGAGTGATGGAAGGTTATAGATCACTTGGAGCCAATGACTGCCCTTCACCAATATTCCTCTTCTTTGATCTTGTGTTAGCTGCTACACTCTGAGAAATTGTTTGATTCATGCCACAAAATCCTCAGCTTGCCAATTCACAAGTGCGGTATCATTTGGAGCTGTGTTTTGCTGAGATGTCCCTTGTTGCTGATTTGTTTTTGACTCACTTCACCCTCTACGCCAGTAGTTGTCACCATCAAGGCTTGGTTCAAAGCACCATTAAAGCACATAGATTGGTTGTGAGGTTCATTGCATGGGAAACACCAATCATACTCTTGAGCTATGTTGTTTTGATTGGCACTAATGCTTTAGAAGCAGATGCAACATTGGGGTTATAGGGCTGAAATGGTCTATTAGCAGGAGGCCTTACTTGGCTTTGATTTGCAGCTGGATTGGGTGGCCTATTGGGTTGGTATGGTGGCCTAGCCTGGTACTGCGCTTGAGGTTGATATGGTCTAGCACTTTGAGCTTGTTGTCTTTTGATAGTCACCAGCTCATTTCCAAGGTTCTGCAATTGTTTCATAACCTCTTGGAGTTCATTTGAAGCACTAGAGGATGAAGTAGAAGTTTCATTTGAACTTTGATTTCTCTAGGAGTGGGAATAGAGCCAAAGTGGGTGCTTCGACTAGTGCTTGGATTTTCTAAGTTTGGATACAAGGGCATGGGAGGCTCAGAGCCAGCTTTACCACTTGAATAAGACAGTTTTCAGCCCTAATGGCAATGCTATAAGCAGCAGCAGGTAAGGTCAGTGCCTCCCATAGATTGAATTAACATAGAAATATCAGAATTCAAAGCCTTAAGATAGTATATAGAAAAGCACCTTCAGCTGTTGGCCTAACGGCCACTGGAATTCTATCCCAAGACCTTTGAAATCTGAAGTTGAAGTCAGTCAGCTGCTCATTGGGAGCTCTCTCGATAGTTGTCAATTGTTCTAGTAGAGACAAATTGTCTCCCTTTTCTCCAAATCGCTCATGGAGAACTATGCATAATCGATTCCAATTTTGATAGAACCAGCTCCAAGGCTCCTAAACCATCGCAATGCCTTCCTTTGAATGAAGATGCCAACAATTTGACCAACAACATCCATTTCATTTATCTCATGGATCGCACAAACGTTAGCAATGTCTTTGACATGATCACCAGGAGTGGTATGATTTTCTCCAGTGAAAAATGGAATGTTCTTCAATGCTGCAATTGGAACTGGATTCTGTGCATTGAGGGCAAGTGGGCTGCTGCCAGTGAAATTGACAAAGGGATTTGGTGGTTGTGCCATTCTGATTGGCCTGAGAACCCTTGTTGATGCGAGAAAAGGTCTACCAGGTGGAGGTGTAGACAAAGTCCGGTTAGGTGGAGATGGTGATCTTGTGGTCTTCTTCCTCTCCTTCCTCCTCCTGGTGATAGTTGCAAGTGGACAAATAGCCCCTCTTCTCGAGTATCAGACCTGGTTCGAATTCTTCTCATATGCCTGGGCAAACTTTTGCTGCTATACCACTGAATTCTATCCCCTTCGGAGTCGCCAGATGTGTTAGATAATGAGCCTCAAAAGGCTAGATTCGCCAAGTTACACACCAAACCTGACAATATTTAAACTCAAAATTTTGAAAGACCTATATTTTTGAGATTTTAGGGTTTGGAATTTGATTTGAATGACTAATCCCCAAAAACCCACAAAAAATGCTCGACTTCCAAAACCGGGAAAACCGAAATACTAAAAACCATGAAATTTTGAAAGTCAAAATCTCAAAATCTAAGAATACCCTTTTGAAGATTATCCCCGATCTATCAACTGGTGAAATTTTGACTTGTTTTGAGCAAGTTAAGCCCTTGAAAATTGATTTCAAAGTTCAGCCTGGAAGGTGAAAAATCTGAAATTGTAAAACCTGCAATTTTTAAGTCCAAATTTCTTGAAAATTCCTTCAAATCTGTGGAATGACCTCTTGGTCCCACCGGGCATGCCAAAACTATTGATGGTGAATCACAACACCCCTAAATGTCTGCAACTCGATGGGTTGAGACTCTCAGTGCGATTGCATAACATGGAGCTTTTCCCAAGTGTGGGACCTTGCGAAATCGGAAAAGCTCTCCGGATGAAGGCCGGTTCCTATTCCTCTATTCAGATGCACATAAAAATGCAGAGGGTTTACTAAAAACCTAATCTAACTTGCCAAGGAGACAGGGTAAGAAGATGCATAAAATAAACCTAAACTAACAAAGGTGATGCACCGAGGAATGAAGAACACCTATCTTGCCAATAAACACAAACCATTAAAATGCAATGCAAGATCATGCACAGATAACCAGATTTGTAGTGAAAGATCAAGAGGATGCAAATGAACACAGAGAGGGTTGAGAATCATCCATAGACATGCATTATTTCTCCAAAGATTGATACAATACACTACAAAATGCCAAGAGGCAAAGTTGCATTATAGTTTTAGATGGGAGGTTTGAACTCCACAAATTCACCTACCAAAGAGAAGAAGGGAGGGGAAAAACAAGAATGTCCAACCTTTAGAAAGAAGCCCCTCCTTACAATTTATAGGAAGAATGAGAGAGGGAAGAGAGAGGAAATCCAAATCTACCCCAACCACCTCCAGGTTGCATTTAATTCATCTCATTATGGTGGTAGGTGAGAACCCTAGCAAACCCAAAAAGTGGCGAACTGTATTTTGCATTTTTAAGAATTTTTTCCCACCCAATTAAATATATCTAGTCGTAGTTGGATAGAGGACCTCGTAAGCTTTCCAAAAAGTCCAACCTTGCATGAATCCGAGCTCCCTGTCAAAAGTTATGGCCATCTGAATATCTGCGCCAGGGTCTGCTTCCTGTCAGTGCTCAAAATGTTGCGCCTCCTGAAGGTGCACCTTGGCGCATCCATGTTTGTGTTGACACTCTCTTACCTGCACCAAAGGTGCATATTTTCCCATGTCGACACTCTCTCATTGTCATGCTATTTACTCCGCGCCAAGGCGCACATTTTTTTTCCATGTCGACACTCTCCGTGTCATGGCGCCATTTATTTTCGCTTAACTGGCAAGGGCGCGACTTTTGCCATGTCGACACTCTGTGTCGTGTGCCATTTACCTGTGCCAAGGGCATGAATTTTTCCATGTCGACACTCTGTGTTGTGTGCCATTTACCTGCACCAAGGGTGTGACTTTTGCCATGTCGACACTCTGTGTCATGCGCCATTTACCTGCGCCAAGGGCGCGACTTTTGCCATGTCGACACTCATTTTCATGCGCCCTTAACTCGCACCTCGCGCATCCATGTACATGTCAACATCCATTTTCATGCACCCTTAAATTTATGCCTTGGCACATCCATTTACATGTCAACATCCATTTTCATGCGCCCTTTGATTTTCCATATTCTTTTGCTTGTCCATATCTACCCGGGGGGAAAGATATATACATAATGTTAAATTCTAGTATTTTCCCTATTAATTTAATTAATCCAAAAGATTAAAAATTAAATTATTAAAAATTAAGTTTCTCTTAAACAAATTAAACCACCTAAATAATTTAAAAACTTCCCTTTCTAAATATTTTTTACCCATAATTTATAAAAAGACATAAGTTTAACATTTATATGCTAAGTTTTAAAAAATAAACCAAAGATCTAAATTAGAAAAAGGTTTTTAATTAAAAATTGAGGACTTAGGTCAAAAAGGAGGGAAGAGTGTATATTTTTAAAAATAATGGTCAATGCATATGCTACGTGGTACATGATGGGAGAGGCACTGCATAATGGAAGGTCTAATGCACTTGAGGAAGGATGAGGGCTAAAATTAGGTTTAGAAAAAAAAGTAGATATTTTTAGAGGCTAGGAAGGGTTGAAAATGTAGATACCATTCGGCTGATTTCACAGGAGGAAGGATGCACATGGCTAAGTTCGTTTTAACCCAAAGCCTACAAGGAGCTCAAATAGGGACTAAAAATGACCCAAACAATACGAGACAAGACAAAAAAATCATAGAAAGAGAAAATATTTATATGGTATAAGTAGGTAAATGAAATATCATAGAACACGAGTTGTGCTAGAAGGTTTTAAACAAGCTCAAGGTTTAACGAATGGTAGAGGAATGAGCCTAAGACGATATTAAAGGGATCGATCTTTGATAGATTGAGTTTAACATTGAGAAATATGATGGAAAGGGAGATCAATAGGGGTGAGGAGTTGCATAACATGTGTGAGCTTGGAAGAGCTTAGAAGATTGAGGGTGCACAACGTGGGAGGTTCTAAGCATGAGGTGTCTTGGCCATGTTGTAAGGAGCAAAAATATATCTCAATGAGCTAGGTGGAGAAATCATATCATTGAGAAATTTGGGTAAGATGTAGATCTTGGTTGAGTAACTCTATAGGGATCTCAAGAGTGAGGGTGAGAGACATGGTCCAGAAGCGGTAGAAAATATAGGATCAAGGAAAAATTAGTTGAGCGGGATACAAAAACTCAGAATAGAGATGAAGGATAAAATAACCAAACTCAAAACCATAATTATAAATAACTCTAAATATAGTTTTCTACCAAATTTAGATGTGGATATCAATATTTAAATGAAAAAATCCTAACTACACAGATGTAGACACAAAATTATGAACTTGGGTACTGTACGATAGAAAATCAACACGTGAAATTCTTCACACCCGACCTCTTGAGGTCATGCCGAGACAACTGGTGTAGAATGATTGTGAATGTGAGTGCAGTGATGGGGATCAAGCTAATTAGGAAATCTTATATCTTCAACATGTAATGTCAGGATCTCATGAGTCTAAAGTAAAGAATGATCTCCTAACTTGAAGTTGTGTGATGGTTTGGTTTGAGATAATGGTCACTCGTAGACTCCAATCAATGTCGAGCTCAGAATAAATTTTATTCACTGGTTGTTGAACACACGGAAAATGACTTCGCAGTGCCTTCAGATAGATTTCTAGACAAGGTCATGGAAGTAAGAACGAGAGGCACGTTGAAGCCATAGGTATTTACGGGTGATTTTTTGGTCTAGTCCAGAAATTCTTAGCTTGATCAGCTGTTATGTTTAGTAAGGAAAGATATACAATAATATCTAGTGGAAGCGGTGAAGATCTGAATACTAATGTACGTAAACTAGTGTCAATGTCTAATTGTGGAAGGCCCATTGGGTTATGATACCGAGGATCACAACTAAATATTCATGGGGGCTATGGCCCTTGGATGGTCATGCGCATAATCAAACCTTGTTGCCGTGGAGTAGTCTAATAATCATAGGCTTGATTAGTAGCTATGTTTAGTGTATTGAGTTGTTCTATCTTCTCAGAAAAAGTTACAGTGTGTGCATAAGACTATTAAACGTAAGCTGGTATCAATGTCAATTATCAATTCTGGCCCATTGGGTTGTGGGGCAAATGGATCACAACTGTATGTATTTTCTTGTTGTGGACTATTGATGGTCATATAAAGTGAAATAAAATGAATTTTAATAAGAAAAATAATTATTGAAAGAGATCTAATCTATTTTTTTGGAGTTTTCACAATATTTTGGATCAAAGAAATAAAACAAGATAATCTATCAAAGGAAATCTTTTTGTTCTTTTCTAATCTTTAAGCAAAGTGTTCTAATCTAATAAACAAACTAAAGACAAGTAGTCAACCGGATGTAGCTCATGTTAGTGTAGAATCACAAAGCACCCTAAATGACTTAGGTGCAAAGTGAGGAATTGTGGTGATTGCACAACATGGGACCATCTCTCAAGCTACGGGACTTGCAAAACTTGATATGGACTCGTGGAGAAAGTCGGTGCTTTCTTCCTAATCTACTGCAACAAGCTTCTCCAAAGTGTAGGAAAAACCTATTCCATCCTAATTTAACCATTCCAATGGGATGGAGAGAGAGAGAGAGGGTGAAAGATCCTACACTAAGCAGTGATACACCAGAAAAGGAAGTGGTTGAATCACAGACCCGACCGCCTGAAGTGGAGAGAGGTGAGCAGAGGAGAGGGTGGACAGAATGCACCACGGACCAAAGATATATTTCACATAGACCCCACTTCAAAACCCATTACACAGAGCTCCCAAAACATGTAACAAACATCAAAATATACACAATATACCCTGCAATGATGAGAGGTAAGAAGAGATAACAAAATAATCCAAGGATGGACAGATGCATCATGAAACAAATTTTATTGCTCCAAAATGTTACACAGTACATCATCAGTGGACAAGAGGTAAGAAAATTCCATTACAGAGACATAGGAGGAAGCTTAGACTCCACATTCTACCCTAAGGAAGAAAGAGAGAGAGAGGGGGGAGAGAAATAATGACCAACCCTTTGAATATTCCCCTTCATTGTAATATATAGGAAGAATAAGAGAGAGAAGAGGAAAAAATTCATATCATGCTTCAACCACCTCGAGACACATTGAATCTTGCTTTGAAATCTCAACCATGATCAATCAATCCCTCTCTCAAATCTACCCGAAATATTTAATGGCTGGTTCCCTATCTTCTTGGTGTGTTGAAGAAGGAAGAATGATGGATCGAATTGAATCAGATCTGGTGGTTGAAGAAATCTGATTCTACTTTAATGGCTTGATAGATGTTTTCCCATTTTTCACCCACCAAATCTTATTAAGAATGATATTTTATGTTTCCATGGTGTGGATGGTGTCGAGACATTTCCAAAAAGTCTTCTCCCACCCAAATCTGAGTTTCCAGTCAAAATATATGGCCATTTGAATATTAGGGTCGTGGGCACACAATATTTAAAGAGTCTGTCCATACAGGGTCCACGTGGCAGCCTCCACATGCTCCTCAGCTTCTTTGTATTTTCCTAAGTCTCTTTTCTTGGTGGGGCCAAAAGTCTAACCTTGGACACATGGTATCTTGGTGCTTGTTTGGAAACCCACCCCAAATTTTATCTTTGAAATAGTGTCACGCTAACACTTGGCACTCTCCACCGGGCCGCCTCTCGCTTTGACTATTTAACCCCGAATCTGTCCCTTTTTTGTCTCTAGGACATGTAGAAGGACCAAACTCATTTTGAAACATGTGGTTCCTTCCACCCGCACTCTATACTTAGTCATTTTGTGCTTGTTCTCCTTTTTGACCTCTATTGACCATTTTCTATGTGGAGGGTTGGCACAAGTTTGAGTTTTCCCTTTGGATTTAACTTTTGGAGGTGCACCACTTGGACACTTGGTAGCTTCCGTTGTCTCCTCCATACTTAGTTGATTTGTGGCTTGTTTCGATTCATTTGTAGATCTTGAAGACTTCAAACCTACGTTGTTTCATCTCCTTTGAGCCTATGGTTCTTTGAAACCGCTCACCTCCTTTCCAACCATGTTATTCCATTTTAGAGCCTTCCCGCAACCTCGCTTGCTGGATTTGAAGCACGAACTTGTTTCGACGGGGCCATTTATTGAACTTATTCTTACATGGGGTCGTTTGATATTTCCTATGCCTCGCAACTCCATTGTAGAGTCCCTCTATTTCCTTATTGTAGGATTTGAATGTGATTTCTCTAGATTATGTTGTGTGGGGTCGTGGTCGACTAATTTTACCCGAGGAAAAATATGGATAACAATTTGGCGACTCACAGGGGCATCTCGCTACTAGATGAAGGGACAAGTAGCATTCAAGCATCCATTTGGCATCAAGTTAAGAATAATAGTCGATATTGATATTTTTGCTTTAAAAATCTGATCACCAAGCCACCGTGAGCCCGACTACTTGTTCTTAGCAACCCCGAACCTGCCCACGCGCTCCGCACTCTCAATTTTCATAAGAAATATCAAACAAGGCTTATGAGAGGAGAAATTGTTTTTGACCCGGGGATTTCATCTGTCCCTAAATGGACTATTTCTAAGATGGCTTTAGTTACTCTACATTGTTTTCTTTTGAAATTTTCAATCATTATACAGCAACTATGAGTCTTCTACCATGAATAGTGAATGGCCTAGCCTTAGTAGCTCTCGAGATATACAAAAATACTATGTACAAAAAAAAATCATACATGCCCCAAATGAGACATGTAGAGTGTGCATGGGCACTTCTTTTACTGAAAGAAAAATATACTCCTACTCCTACACTAACCAAAGAGATAGAAAACTAAACAAAGCCTGCTACAGGTAAGGATAAATAGCTTCCTTTTCTCAAAAGGGGTAGCCATGCAAATAATTTGACACTGAATATGGCTGCCTGTATGAATGAAAAACTAACTTTAAGCCTATCCTCCACCCAAATTATCAAGGTATAAACATCAACCAAAAATACCTCCTCAATCTGATTGGCATTGGACTCTGGAGGTGTTGATGATGACCCTTCGTACTTTGAAACTCATCCTCATGCCCTGAAGTAGGCATGACTAGTTTTGGCTTCTCCTTGGCTCCAATGAAGCTAAGTACACTGATTGGGCACGGTGCCTAATCCTTTAGATGTGCCCATTTATTTGAACTTAAACTCCAATAATGGAGTAATATTTTGGACCTTCTTGGATGGATGGTGTGAGAGAGATGATGACATCCTCTTTCCTTTTATATTCCTTCTCTTGTGAAGAACATGGAAGACTTATATCTTCCAACCTTGGTTCCAGAGGGATGTTGTGAAGTGTAGGCTGTTGCACTTGAATGTTCTCCTCCATGGTAGTATGTTCATACACTTGGAAGATGCGTGATGGAGGAGAAAATGATGAGATCTCTAAGGGATTTTCTCTATCAAACCAATCCTCCAAGTCAGACATATAATCTACCTCCTTGTTTTCCTGTGCATATGCCCAACCTCCTCCATGGTGTCCTCCTAATCTAAAACTTTCTCACCATGGTTCCCCTCATCTTTAAACATGAAGTTTGAAAGGTCAAACTCTTCTTTAACATCAGATCTTGAAGGGGATGAAGTGGGAGGAAGAACTGCAAGTTCTTCTATGGCCTACTTCACATTTGGGGCCTCTCGAAACTATATGGTCCTCCTCCTCTACTGGAAATTCAGCCTCGGCCACCACCTGGTTCCTCAACCCTAACCTCCTCTATTGGCTTAACCATCGAGGGGATATTTGTGAACCCAAATTTGGCATCCCGACTCTTCATATTGTCTGTCATTTCTTCTCTTTTGGGCTCCCCTTTTTGTTGTTTTCCTTGACTAGATTCTTGAGTCTCTTCCCAACATGGACTTGGGAAAGCAGGGGGAGTGACAAGTTGGGGTTCAACCAGATTTACAATTATTTGTGGTGGGGAGGGAGGTGTAACTTCCTATTTTTTTAGAGAGGATGATTTTTGGAAGGGAAATGGGAGAGGAACTGAGGTGAGGTGAAAGACTAGGAGATGGAGAAGAGAAATCAACACTTGGGGCAGAAAATGAGGGGCTTGACTCTTGATCATGCCTAAATGATAAAGTTTGAGAAAGAGAAAATGAAGGACAAGGAGTTGGTGATTGACTTACCCATGACAAGGTTGTCTTGTACTTTGCTCATAAGCCCCAATGTCCTCAATCCACTGTGTAAGCTAAGGCAGCACTTCAACCATGAATTCAAGCTTCTCTTGAGGGTTGTAATGTCTTGGAAAAGGGCATCCCCATGGACAAGGTGCTCTACAACCAATATTGAATGCCTTCATTTGTGATATGGCCCTTGATTAAACCATGTCAGCCTCTATTCTTTGGATCTTCTCCAGCAAACCAACATTCTCCATTTGACTGTCACCATTATATGCACCCCCTTATTCTTGATAAGCTCCATGGCCAAACTAACTTTGACCCTACTCATATGGGTAAGCATAATGGTTATGGATCTGATTATGATGCTGATTTGGAGGAGTTGGGAAGTGCATTGGAGGTGGGTTGCACTGCTGCAAGTGTGAATTCCATGAAGGGAATGAAGTCATGATTGCACAACTTCATGGAATGGGAGAAAATGAAAAATGTGGAAGAAGAAAATGGATGAAAATGAGTGGAAATGGATGGAAAAGGTCCACGACTTATAGGATGGATTATTGACCAGATGGAGTCGCTAGATGTTCTTGCATGTGCCTCAAAAGGATAAACCTTAACAGAACACACAAACCTGCTAAGATGAAGTGGTGAAGTGCTTGAGACCTCTCCCACGGTGCGTGCAAAACGTTAGTGCTGAATCATAGCACCCCGATTGGCCTAGGTGGGAAGTGGGGCATTTGGTGTGATTACACAACATGGGACCATCTCTCAAGTTGTGGGACTTGTAAAAATTGAGATGGACCTCAGAGAAAGTCAATTCTTG
Source organism: Taxus wallichiana var. yunnanensis (assembly GCA_018340775.1). Taxonomy (NCBI): domain Eukaryota; kingdom Viridiplantae; phylum Streptophyta; class Pinopsida; order Cupressales; family Taxaceae; genus Taxus; species Taxus wallichiana. The sequence continues at coordinate 664,674,378 of CM031234.1, read as the reverse complement.
CTTCCTAATCTACCTACCACAAGCTACTCTAGTGCAGGTAGAATATATTCCATCCTAATCTAACCATTCCAAGGGGACATAGAGAGAGAGAGGGTGAAAGAGCCTACACTAAGTGGTGATACACCAGAAAAGGAAGTGGTTGAATCACAAACCCAACCGCCTGAAGTGGAGAGAGGTGAGCAGAGGAGAGGGTGGAAAGAATGCACCATGGACCAGAGATATATTTCACACAGGAAACCACTTCAAAACCCATTAAGCACATCTCCTAGGACCTGCAATAAACATCATAATATGCACAGTATACCCTGCAATGATGAGAGGTAAGAAGAGACAACAAAATAAGCCAAGGATGGATAGATGCATCATGAAATAGATTTTATTGCTTTGAAATGTTATATAGTACATAATCAGTGGGAAAGAGGCAATAAAACACCATTACATATCCATGGGAGGAGGCTTAGACTCCACATTCTATCCTAAGGAAGAAAGAGAGAGGGGGCAGGAGAGAAACAATGACCAACCCTTTAAATATGCCCCTTTATTACAATATATAGGAAGAATAAGAGAGAGAAGAGGGAAAAATTTGTATCCTGCTTCAACCACCTCAAGACGCATTGAATCCGACTTTGAAATCTCAACCACTATCAATCAATGCATCTCTCAAATATGCCCAAAATCTATCATGTCTGGTTCCCTGTCTTCTTGGTGTGTTGAAGAAGGAAGAAAAACGGATCTAATAGAATCATATTTGGTAGTTTAAGAAATCTGATTATGCTTTAATGGCCGGATAGATGTTTTCCCATTTTCACCCACCAAAAGCTATTAAGAATGATATTTAATATTTCCATGGTGTGGAGGGTGTTGAGATATTTCAAGAAGTATTCTCCCACCCAAATCTATGTTTCCAAGTGAAAAGATATGGCCATTTGAATATTAGGGTTGCGAGTGCACAATATTTAAAGAGTCTGTCCATACAGGCTCCTTGGGCTTCTTTTTTTTCCTAAGTCTCTTTACTTAGAGGGGCCAAAACTATTTCCTTGGACACATGGCAGCTTGGAGCTTGTTTGGAAACCCGCCCCAAATTTTATCTTTGAAATAGTGTTACGCTGACACATGGCACTCTTCACTGGCTTGCCTCTACTTTGACTATTCAACCCCCGAATTTTTCCCTTTTTGGACTCTGGTACACGTGCAAGGCCCATGCTCATTTGAAACATATGGTGCCTTCTGCTTACACTCTATACTTAGTCATTTTGATCCCGCTCTCCTTTTTTACCTCTGTTGACCATTTTCTACGTGGAAGGTTGGCGTAAGTTTGAGTTTGCCCCTTTGGATTTAACGTTTGGAGGTGTGCCATTTGGACACTTGGCATCTTCTTTTGTCTCCTCCATACTTAGTCAATTTTGGGGCTTGTTCTGAGTCATTTTTAGATCTCAAAGACTTCGAGCCTTCGTTATTTCTTCTCCTTTGAGTCTTTAGTTCTTTCAAACCGATCAACCTCCTTCCCTAACCCCGTTGTTCCATTTTAGAGCCCACTGCAACCTATTTGCTGGATTGTAAGAACGGGATCATTTAATGGGGTTTTTTATTAAAATTCTTCTTGCACAGGTCATTTGATCTTTACAGCCCCGCCACTCTATCAGACTCCTATGTTTCTGATTGTAGGATTTGAACGTGATTTCTCCGGTTTCTTTGTGTAGGGTCGTGGTGAACAATTTTACTTGGGGAAAATATGGATAACAGTTTGTTACTTGTGTAAATGTATGAATCTAATCTAAATCAAACAACCTAATCTGACAAAAATCCTCCAAACCCTACCTTAGAGGTGAAGAACAAATCATGACTCTGAAAGGGGCTATTGTTCCTCACAACTTCCTTGGTAACATTGAAAGGAAAAACTTACTTTGAAATGAATGATTCTCTACTCTATTTGATATGAATGATTTTCTACTCTATTTGATATGAAATTGACAATTCAACACACAAGGCAAACAAACACACAATTCCAACCTGGACAAGCAAGAGCTTTGGAAAATCTAGTTGTGTTTGTATCTGTCCCCTCAATATGTTCCTTTCTTTCTCCGAGTGTTCATGTGAGTCCAAGAGATTGGGAATGCAAGAACAATAGTAGGAGGATGGCGCTTGAGCAATGACAACTTGATGGCATTCCAGATGCAATGCAGGTAGAAGAGAGATAACACAAGAGATCAGAGCTTGGATATGTAATTCCTAGCAAGATCGTAAAGCAACAATACAATGCAAGATACACAAAATTATTAGGCCCTTTTCTTGAATACAAGCATGGAATATATAGGAATGGAGGATGAGAGGTGCCTTCATGCACAAGGAAAGAAGGATCAGTTCTAACTAATTAAATCTATTTAAAAATAAAAGGAGGAAGGAGAACCAAGAAATCAAGGCTAATTTTAGACAATTTGACTCATACATGCATGTAAAAATCAAAATTAAGTGAACCGTCACATGTTAAAACACGTGTGAAGAATCGGAAAAAGTGGGCAGGTGACAACCACCCCGTGTAGGGTGGTGCAGTTTCAGACCACTTCACTGCCTTGTGGGTGGTTTTGGAACCTTTACCTGGTAGGGTGGCACCTGTACACGTAAGGCCAAACACGCATAGTAAGAGTGGGAAGTTGGAAGAAAGCATGGGAAGCCTAAGTAAAGATGTCTAGGTAACAAATATACACCGCGAATAGGAATTAGAGCTCAAGTGCCTTCTTGAAAGGAACTAAATCATCATTGGGGATGTTTGTAACCATTTTCGCCAATGTAGCACATGCAAATTTGGGTGCGTATGTGTACATTTCTAGGTTCTAAAAGTATAATATAATTTACATGATTCCTAAGAAAGAAAATTAATGGTTGAAAACCATCTTTGGTCATTTTTTCTCTTTCTTTATATTTGGTCTTACACACCCTATAGACAAGTCGAAATTTACTTATTTATCTTTCATGGCTTCAAACACCAACACCCACCAAGACAATATCATCCAAAACTCTTGTCCCTTTTGGGAACCCCTAACTTTTTCTTACCTTACTCTTTTGGATCTCTTTTATCTTTTGGTCATCCTTTTCACTTATGGGTCATCTTTTGAGTTGTCAATTTACAAAATTCTAACAAGGTATTCATATAAATACATATTTATGTGTTCAACATAAAGTACCAACTGTTAAATATTACTATCACCACCTACTATTGCATTCCAATGCACTAAAGAACTCAAAAGAAATCCATCTAAGATCCATTCAAAAGAAAAGGGTTGCATACTTATTCATACACAACATAGGAAGGGGAAGTCTATTCTATTCCATCCACACATACCACTACATTGCTATATTCTAGATACAAACCACTATCATTTATGCAACTTGTACAAGGCTATCCTAGGTAATAATTCTTACACACACAAAACTACATGGAGTCTAAGATGTATTCATAGTTGCTCAATTGTAAGTTCACTCTTCAAGTGACCATCGTGGTTAGTCCGAATTCCCATTCTATATTTTCCTTTTCGGTTTGATCTACTTTTGTGGGTATGTGTAGGTGAACTTATCTTATAAGTACCCTTGGTGATTATACTTGTGAATATTAGGTGATAAATAGGAATCAACAATGAAGACCCTGGATACATAAGAAAGTAGATCTTGAGATCATGCATAGTCACTAGTTCCCAAATCTATGGGTTGAGAATCTCGGTGCGATTGCACAACATGGAGCTTTCCCAAGTGTGGGACCTTGCGAAATCGAAAAGCTCTCCGGATGAAGGCGGCTCCTATTCCTCTGTTCAGATGCACTAATAAAACGCAGAGGTTTACCCAAAAACTTAATCTAACTACCAAGGAGATAGGGAGAGAGAAATGCATAAAATTAAACCTAAGCTAAGGAGGTGATGCACCGAGGAATGTTGGACACCCGTTTTGCAAGATTAAACACAGACCACATAGATGTAATACCACACCATGCACAGGCAACCAAAATGCAATGAGAGATCAAAATAACAAAGCAATGAATATATGAGAGGGTTTAAAATCAATCACAGACATACATATATTGCTCAAGGATCGATTCAATACATTGCAATGGCCAAGAGGCAAAAAACAACATTACAATCCATATGGGAGGCTTGAAAACTCCACAAATTCTCTTGCAAGTAGGAGAGAAGGGAGGGTGCAAAGCAGAAATGCCCAACGTTTTTAAAGAGCCTCTCCTTACCATTTATATGAGGAAAAATGAGGAGAAGAGAAAATTGAAATTTGCCCCAACCACCTCCACATCCGCACCTAACCCTCCCATAATGGCGGTAGGTGAGGATCTCAACAACTCAAAACATGGCGAACTGTATTTTTGCATTTTAAGAACTTGTTCCCACCCAATTAAAGATATCCAGTCGTAGTTGCGTAGAGGACGCCGAGAGCTTTTCGAAAAGTCCAACCTTGTGTGAATCCGAGCTCCCTGTGAAAAGTTATGGCGATCTGAATATTTCCCGCGTTAGGGTCTGTTTCCAGTCGGGTTTGGGGTTCTCCTTTGCATTTGCATCGGACTTGGAGGATGGCTTGACATGCTTTCACCCCATGCTTCCCCACCATTTTTCGATTCCGAGACCCAATTTCCTTGGAAGTGTTTTCAGGTTTGCGGAACCCTCGAGCATCGGGACATCTTTTGTGATCTGCATGCTTCATGTTTCGTGTTTCCGAAACCTGAAACCCGATTTGCCTTTGATGTCGGGTTTTCCAACCCTTCCGACATGCCTTTGATGTCGGGTTTATCTGCCCTCCGACATGCTTCTGCGACTTGCTTTTCCACCTCCGAAACCCGATTTCCCTTTATGTCGGGTTTTCCAACCCTTGCGACATGTTCTTTGATGTCGGGTTTTGGAGACCCCCCGACATGTTCCTTTTACGTGTTTCTCCGCCTTGTTTTTCTGACTCGAGACCTGATTTGCTTGTGTTTATCTATATTTACCCGGGGGGTAAATATATACAACAATTTGGTGACTCACGGGGTTACCTGCCTGCTAGGTAGAAGATCAATGGCCTTTTAGCGATCCATTGGGCATGGAGTCATAAGCAACCCTGAAACCAACCTGATACCGCAACTCCTTCTCTCGAGAACATGCTGAACTGTAGAAAACCAACCTAGGAGCAACAAAACCTGTGCCAAAGCACTTAGGGAAACTGAAACCTAACTACAACAAGACAATGTGCATACACACTTAGAGGAATTGAAATCTAGGCTAATATTTACAAGGGTAAACTTTTTCTTTTCAGTAGCAATGTTTAAGATAGATTCCGTTGACCGGAATCGGGAGTTCTTCTCCATCCAATGTAGACAATTGGAAGGCATTGCTATTCTTACATTCCATGACCATGTAGGGGCCACTCCAAATGGCATCAAACTTGGAATGCCTTCCGGTTTTGCCCGATCTGCATCCCATTTCAGAACTAAGTCCCCTTCTGGAAGGTCCTTGCTCTTGCTTTCTTATCAAACCACCTTTTTACTAAGGCCTGATCTTTCTCAATTGTTTGAGCTGCATGTTCTCTAATTTCTTCCAATTCCATCAACTCTGCATACCTAGCCTCCATTGGTTCGAACTCAGCCAACTCCAACTGCTTCATGAACTCCAATGCAGGCAGTTCTAATGATATAGGCAATACTGCCTCTTTTCCATAGACCAACTTGTAAGGGGAATTACTGTAGACCTCTTTGGTGTTATTCTATCAGCCCATAATGCTGATTTTAGCTTGGTATGCCATGTTCTTTGATTTTCATCCAGAGTCCTCCTGATGATTCTTAGCAAATTTTTGTTCGTGGACTCTGCCTGTCCATTACCCTGTGGGTAATAATTTGAAGAGGTGCTCAAATAGATTCCATTCTTGATAGCCCATTCTGTAATCTTGGAACCTATGAATGCCAATGCATTATCTGATATGATAGTGGCCGGCACACCGAACCTGGTCACTATTCCTTCATAAAACTCTAGTATGTTAGACTCATTTGCTCTTTGAGCTACTCTTGCTTGGTCCACTTGGTGAAATAGTCCGTTGCCGTGAGAATCCACTTGTGGCCTTGGCTTGAGTTTGGGTTGATGACCCCGATGAAATCCAATCCCCATTGCATAAATGGTTGGTCAACCAAGATTGGGTGCAATGGAAGTGCTGCTAGTTTTTCTTTCCCGTGAAGAGTGCACATTTCTTACACTTTCTTATCCATGTATAGCAGTCATTGAACACTGTGGGCCAATAATACCCTGCCTTCATTATCTTGAGAGTTGTTACTCGTGGGGCAAAATGTCCGCCAGAATCTCCATCGTGAAAATCTCGTAACACCCTCTCAATTTGACCTGTCCCGATGCACCTCAATAGAACTCCATTGATGTCTTTCTTGAACAAAACACCATCAACAAGCACATATGGAATAGCTTGTAATCTAAAGTATCTCCTCTTTGCTTTGCTCATTTCTGGAGGGCATAGTCCTATCTGTAGGAAGTGTATCATATTCTGAGTCCAACAAGGAGTAGGCACATCATCATTTTCATGTTCTTGACCATCTGTAGTACCAAGACAGTCTCTTTTTCATCACCTGCTTCAACTTGTTGACTCAAGGCTAGCTGTTCACATAGTCCCTTTCCACGTACTAGTTTGGTGACCTTGATCTCGATGTCATATTCCATGACACGAGTGATCCACCCTGCACGCTTCTCATTCAGATCCTTATTTAGAAGGAAGTCCTTGACTCCCGCATGAGAGACCAATAATTGGATCTTGTTGTTTGAGACTAGGTGCTTGAATTTCTTTAAGCTCCTGATCACTGCAAGGACATGCTTTTCAATGAAAGAGTACCTAGTTTCGTATTCCTCCAAGCCTTGACTGAAGAAAGCAACTGGTTTTTCTAATCCTCCTTTGTTTTGTTGTACTAGGATTGCTAGAAATTGTGTCTCCACCACCGAAGGCATATAGCATGAAGTCCTTGGAGAAGTCTGGATTGACGAGAGTTGGAGCTTGAGATATAGCCTCTTTTATTGCCTCAAAACTTTTGCCTTTCCTTCAGATGTCCACTTAAATGCCATGCTCTTCTTTAACATCAGCGTTATTGGCTTCATGAGAGCTGCAAAGTTTGGAACAAACCTGCGGACAAAATTGATCCTTCCTAAGAAGCTTTGAAGAGCCTTCTTGTGACTTGGCAATGGCAATGCTTGAATTGCTTCAACTCTCTCTGGGTCAATCATCAATCCTTCCTTTGAAACAATATGGCCTAGAAGTTTTCCCTCGTGAGCCAAGAATATGCATTTTTTGGGATTCAATGATACCCCAAATCTTCTACACCTCTGAAATACCTGCCTTAGATGAAAGAGGTGATCCACTACATTTTTGAGAATACAGTGATGTCATCAAGATATATTAGAACTATTTTATTGATCAACCCCTTAAATGCCATATCCATTGCCCTTTGGAAGGTGGCTCCAGCATTTGATAGCCCAAATGGCATCTTCTTGTAGGCATAGGTCCCCCATTTGGTGGTGAAAGCCGTCTTGAATTGGTCATCTTCTTTCACCATCACCTGATTATACCCTGAGTAGCCATCTAGGAGAGAGAATCTCTCTGAACCGGATACTACTTGCAATATTTGTTCCATTGAAGGGAGTGGGTAATGATCTTTGAGAGATGCCCTGTTGAGGTCTCGAAGTCCACACATAACCTGATTTCTCCACTCTTCTTCTGACCTGGAACCAAGTTTGCAACCCAGCTTGAGTGCTTGATCGGGAATATAATGCTTGCCTCTATTAGCTTGTTTAGCTCTTTCTTCATTAGAGGCTCAATGTGAGGGTTGACTGGTCTTTGCTTCTGCCTGATGGGCTTAGCATCTGGATCCAATTCTATTGTATGTTGTGCCAACTTTGGATCGAATCCTCTTAAGTCTTCATAGCTCCAAGTGAAGACATCTGGAAATTCTTGGCAAAGCTGTATGAAATCTGATTTCTCCTGCTTAGTAGCCACTTTGCCAATTTGAAGTGTTTTGCTTTCCCCAACCAGAATTGGCTCTGAATCTTCTCTCTTGACCTGTATGTTAGCCTTTTCCTTACGAAACTGGTCGTTAGGGTTGAAGATAGACTCCAACGTTACTAAACCCTTAGGAAGCTTGTTTGTCCGTAGCTGCACTACTTGATCCCCATACTGCTGCTCTAGCCTATCTCGATTTCTAGCGAGAATTCAGCTTCTTCTTGTAAGAAATTGACGATCATTGATCGTTCTCAAACACTGCCACTTGTGTTATTATTCTGGGCTGTTGGCCTCACAACCACATGGATATGTGGCTGCGTTTTTCTCTTCGATGTTGTCAACCACATCAAAGCGTTGCTCAATCTTGCTGCGAGCCTATCTGCGGCTTCATTTTTCTTCCTGGGTATGGACATGATGTTGAAAGCTTGAAATCTCAATGAGGTCCCATACCCTATTCTTGTAGCTCTTTAGCAGTCATTCTTTGTAGCATGTTGTCCCCTAACTTGGTTGACGATTAGCTCGCTATCTCCAAACACCTGTAAGTTCTTTATGCCCCTTTTCCTGGCCCAATGAAGTCCATGAATCAAGGCCTCATATTCAGCTATGTTGTTTGAACAAGAAAACTGGAAATGAAAAGCTGAATAATACTTGATGTCTTGTGGTGAAATCAACACTGCACCACCTCCAGCACCTTGTCTGCTTCTCGAACCATCGAAGAATAATTTCCAAACTTTGTCTTCATCTTTTTGTTCAGGCTGAATGATGTCGGGAATGGGTGAATTTTCTTCGTGTACACAATACACACCCAATTCAGATTCTTCAATTTCCTTGTATGGGTCAAATTCATGACTCTTGTTTGCCCATTCATCCAAAGTTAAATCAGGAATTCCCTCGACCTTAGTACCTATTTCTAGATCATTTGAACACTCCTCCTGATCAAAAGCTGAGCAATTTGCATTGATAGGACTTGGTACATGAGGCTCAATATGGAAATTGGCAATTGGTTCTGATCTGATTGTTGCTTTAGCTCCATACCTTGTCCTGAAAATCATGTGCGACCAATCTGCAGATAAATATCCACCGATCTTTGCAGTGAAGTCCCTTGATAAACACAACGCAAAGAGTGGCGGGAGGTCAATTACAGACACATCTTGCAAGAACTGTAACATTAGGACATGAATGTAGTGTTAGGCTTAACCCCTTGATGACCCCAACTGTTCCCACTGCCGTTCCATCTAGTTGCACTACTCCTTTCAGCACTGGCTCATACTTCAAACCCAGTTGATCCGCTATTTGCTTTGGCATCACTGAACTACTTGCCCCTGAGTCTATCATGCAGTTGTGTACCAAGTGGTTTCCAACAATCAATGAAACATAGAATGGTGGAGGCTTCAAATTTTTCTTGTCTGGCCCCCATCATGTTGCACTACATTAGTGAGAACTTTCTCATGTCCCCGATTTGATACATTTGAGGTAGACCAATTAGCCATTGCAGCTTGCAATAAATCTCGTTGCCCTAGGATCGCAAGTGATTCCCACATGGAAATGTTCACATGTGTCTTCTTCATTTGATCAATGATGTTGAAGGGGGATGAAATTTCCTTTTGTTGTCCCTTACTTGGTGCAACCTTTTCTGGAACTTGAACAGGTGCATGTGTTGCTACAACAGGTACCTTAGGCTGATTTTGCACATTTGGAGCTATGTTTGGTCTACTGACCCCTTGTTGTGTAAGAGTGGGTTGAGAAACAACTGGATTAGATGGTTGTCCCTCTTCTATGCTTCTCTTCTTTGACCGTGTGTTGGCAGCCACGCCTTGAAAAGGCTATTGGTTAACTCCACAGAAGTCTTCCGTTTGCCAATTGGCCAATGTGGTTTCCGTTGGAGGTCCTTCTTGTTGCGTTTCTTGCTGTTGATTCCCTTCTTGGCTTGGTTCTTGAGGAACACCAATGGTTTGCACCATCAAGGCCTGATTTAGTGCGCCATTGAAACATGCTGACTGATTGTGAGGTAGATTGCAAGGGTAACACCAGTTGTACTCTTGTGCCATGTTATTTTGTGTTGGAACCAAGGCTCTTGAGGATGTCACGTTGCATTTGGATCATATGGTCGAAATGGCCTGACAGCTTGAGGTTGTCCTTGGTTTTGGTTTTGATTTACAGCTTGAGGTGGTGGTCTATTTTGTTGGTATGAGGGCCTAGCCTAGTACTGTGCTTGAGGCTGATATGGTCTAGCACTTTGAGCTTGCTATCTTTTGATAGTCACTAGCTCATTTCCAAGGTTCTGCAGTTGCTTCATGACCTCTTGCAATTCCTTTGAAGTATTTGAAGATGTGGATGCCTCATTATTGCTTTGATTTCTAGGAGTTGGAATGGGATTCAACTCTGGTGCTTGACTGGTTGTAGGATTTCCCATATCTGGATAGAGAGGCATTGGTGGCCTTGGTGCAAGCTTGCCAGCTTGGATCAAATAGTTCTCTGCTCTGATAGCTGTGTCGTAGGCCCCTGGCAGCGTTGTTCCTCCCATTGATTGGATCATCATGGCTATGTCTGAATTTATAGCCTTTAAGAAATAAAGGAATGCTCCTTCGGCGGTTGGCCTAATAACTATTGGAATCCTGTCCCATGTCCGTTGGAACCTGAAGTTGAAATCTTTCATTTGTTCGTTAGGAGCCCTTTTGATTGTTGTCAGTTGTTCCAATAAGGACAAATTGTCTGCCCTCTCCCCGAACTAGTTGCAAAGAGCTGAACAAAGTTGGTTCCAATTCGTAATAGACCCTGCTGTTAGGCTCCTAAACCATTGTAAGGCCTTACCTTTGAAAGATGAAGCCAATAACTTAACTGCAACATCCATTTCATTTATTTCGTGGATTGCACATGCATTAGCAATATCCTGGATGTGATCAATAGGAGTAGTATGATTTTCTCCTGTAAAATAGGGTATATTCTTTAGCGCTGCAACTAGAATTTGATTCTGAGCATTTAGGGCAAGTGGACTACTTCCCGTGAAATTGACAAAGGGATTCGGTGGTAGATGCGCCATTATGATTGGCCTAAGAACCCTGGTTGATGCGAGAAAAGGCCTACCAGGTGGAGGTGTAGACAAAGTCCTGTTAGGTGGAGATGGTGATCTTTGTGGTCTTCTTCCTCTCCTTCCTCTGCTGGTGAAAGTTGCAAGTGGAAAACTAGCCCTTCTTCTCGAGTATTAGACCTGGTTCGAATTCTTCTCATGTGCCTGGGCAACTTGTGCTGCTACTTTGCTGAACTCTATCCCTTGAGTCGCAGATGTGTTAGAGAACAAGCCTCTAAAAGGCTAGATTTTTCCAAGTTACACACCAAACTTGACAATATTGAAAATATAATTTAAAATTTGAAGGACCCAGAGGAGACAATCTTCAATCCGGAATTTAGGCCTTGTTGTGCAGCTGCGGATCCCCGAAAAGTACAGGCGGAACTCAGGTCATGCGATGCAACTCACAAAACCTGAATTGCTATGTGTCGGAACTTGGAACATGTCTGACATCCCTCAAAACCTGATTTTCTTTGCTGTCGGGAATAGGACCATGTAATGCATCCCCCAAAACCTGAAATGACTGCTTTGCTTTGATGTTTTCGAACCCCAAAACCCGAAACACTAAAAACCATGAAATTTTGAAAATCAAAATATCAAAAAACTAAGAATACCCTTTTGAAGATTACCCTCAGATCTACCAACTGTTGAAATTTTGACTCGTTTTGAGCAAGATAAACCCTTGAAAATTGATTTCGGAGTTCAGGCTAGGAGGTGCAAAATCTGAAATTTGTAAAAACTTGCAATTTTTAGTGCAAATTTCATGAAAACTCCTTCAAATTTTGATGGAATGACCTCTTGGTCCCACCAGGGCATGCCAAAACTGTTGGTGTCGAAATCGCAGCACCCCTAGGACTCGCAACACGATGGGTTGAGAATCTCAGTGCGATTGCACAACATGGAGCTTTTCCCAAGTGTGGGACCTTGCGAAATCGGAAAAGCTCTCCGGATGAAGGCCGGCTCCTATTCCTCTGTTCAGATGCACGAATAAAATGCAGAGGTTTACCCAAAAACTTAATCTAACTACCAAGGAGACAGGGAGAGAGAAATGCATAAAATTAAACCTAAGCTAAGGAGGTGATGCACCGAGGAATGTTGGACACCCGTTTTGCAAGATTAAACACAGACCACATAGATGTAATACCACACCATGCACAGGTGACCAAAATGCAATGAGAGATCAAAATAACAGCAATGAATATATGAGAGGGTTTAAAATCAATCACAGACATACATATATTGCTCAAGGATCGATTCAATACATTGCAATGGCCAAGAGGCAAAAAACAACATTACAATCCATATGGGAGGCTTGAAAACTCCACAAATTCTCTTGCAAGCAGGAGAGAAGGGAGGGTGCAAAGCAGAAATGCCCAACCTTTGAAAAGAGCCCTCCTTACATTTTATACGAGGAAAAGAGAAGGAGAAGTGAGAAAATTGAAATTTGCCCCAACCACCTCCACATCCGCACCTAACTCCTCCCATAATGGTGGTAGGTGGGATCCTCAACAACTCAAAACATGGCGGACTGTATTTTTGCATTTTAAGAACTTGTTCTCACCCAATTAAATATATCCAGTCGTAGTTGGTAGTAGAGGACACCGAGAGCTTTCCGAAAAGTCCAACCTTGTGTGAATCGAGCTCCTGTGAAAAGTTATGGCGATGATCTGAATATTTCCCGCATCGAGGTCTATTTCGATCGGGTTTGGGTTTTCTCCTCTGCATTTGCATCGGACTTGGAGGATGGCTCGACATGCGTGTTTTCGAAACCCCCCATGCTTCCCGCCATTTTTTTTTCGATTCGAGACCCGATTTCCTTGGAAGTGTTTTCGGGTTTGCGGAACCCTCGAGCATCGGAACATCTTTTGCGATCTGCATGCTTCATGTTTCGTGTTTCCCGAAACCCGAAACCCGATTTTCCTTTGATGTCGGGTTTTCCAACCCTTCCGACATGCCTTTAATGTCGGGTTTATCTACTCCTCCGACATGCTTCTGCGACTTTCTTTTCCGCCTCCGAAACCTGATTTCCCTTTATGTCGGGTTTTCAACCCTTGCGACATGTTCTTTCTTTGTCGGGTTTTGGAGACCCCCGACATGTTCCTTTTGCGTGTTTCTCCACCTTGTTTTTCCAACTCCAAAACCCGATTTGCTTGTGTTTATCTATATTTACCTGGGGGGTAAATATATACAACAGATCTTCTCCTAACTTTAAGAATTTACATGGAGCATTTACTTACACTATTTTCATCTTTTCCAAAGACTTCAACCTACCCGAATAATTTTCATATTGCATGGATATCATCCAAGTCTTCTTATCTCTTATTCTTGTTTAAAGTTTTACATTATTGATTTCTTATTGCTTACAGATATTATTGTATATTATCATTTTTAAATCATTAGGAACAAAAGTTACTCTTCAATATAAATTTAATTCAAGTTTTATTAAATAATTTTGTCATCCCCACTTGATCAAATACTTGGATATTTATTTGTCCTATTATATATGATCTTCTTTCATGGCTCCTCAAGTCTCCTTGCATCAATTACTTAAAATGTACCCACTTTGAAAAGATGTTCTCAAAAAATCCCTAGACACTATATACCTCCCTCATAATACATCACTTGCTCAAGTAACTTCTATCTTCAATCATCTCTATAATGACCCTAGTGATCCTAATATCACACCTAATAAATCCATTTTTAAGTAAATTAAATCTTTAAATGGGTTATTTAAATACAAATTTTAAGCTATGGAAACCACGATTACATATTTATCAAATCTAAAATCTAACATCTCAAATATGCTTCTCACACCCATGTTATTTCATCATCTACATCTCATCCTAATCATATGTCCTCTAAATGTGCTCATATCAGTGAATCCCAAGTCTTACCACTATCCAAACCTATCAATTTTGATCTACATGATTTTCTTCCTCAGCTCCTCACTCCCCAATTGATCAATTTACCAACTACTCATTACTACCCTCTTTACTAGCTTGCCAAATACAAAGGTATACTATATTGTAATTATCATATAATTAATAGACATAATGACAACTATTGTTATGCTTTTAAATTAATAATTAAGAACCTTGAGTGATGATGGTCATTAATCCTCACCATTAATAATGTCAATCTAAGGCTGGTGTCATGATGGCTACATGCATTAAGAGAAGAAGATCTTGGAAAGAAAATCCTTTAAACACAATCCAAACTTGCATAAAATAAATCACACATACAGAAATTTAAAAGCACACTTGCAGAAATGTAAACACACTTGCATAAAGGAAATCACACTTGTAGGAATATAAAGGCATGCTTGTATAAAGGAAATCACACTTGCATAAATTGAAATTGCTGAATTAAAAGTAAACATAATTGAATGAAACACCTGCAGGTTTACAACAGACTGAATTTTCACAATACAAAGATAAAAAAAATACAAAACATAAACATAAAATCAAAGATCCATCTTCCTTGGAATGAGTGTCCAACTCATTCCTTAGAAGAGGATTTAAATCATACTTCTGAGATCTCAAAACTAGAGAATATTTTAGAGGAAAGAATAGATCTTTATTTTTTTGGATAAAAGCATTACATATCTAAGTGTGGAAGGTTGCATTTATAATTTATGCATCCAACCAACTCCTTATTTTAGGAAATACAATCTGATCTTATATTTATTCCAATCCTAACAACTAAGATCTTTATTTGCAAAATGGTGGAGAGAGATATATTATTGAAGTCAAATCTTATCTCACTTATTTTAGGAAGATTTTCTCCCAAATATTCTCCTTACTTTTTCGTAAAAAGAATCATAACGATTTTATTCCTCTATATTATTGGAAGAAGGATTTTCCTCAAAATATGATTTTGACCAAATACCTTTCTCGGATTTTCCATTTGACTTTTTTTTATTGTGGAACTTTTGATGCTTGTCAAATACATTTTTCCTCGGACTGTAGTTCACTAAAAGTTAGATTTATCTTGATTTGTAAAACCTGTAGAAAATATGAATGAGTTTTTGTTAAACACATTTCTATGAACAAAAACCTCTCTCATATTTTCCATTTGACTTTTCTATTTCTATTTATGGAATGTTTAGTGCTCATTTGATACACTTTTCCTCGGACTGCAACTTACTAAAAGTTATATATCTCTTCATTGGTAAAACCTGTAACAAATATGAATGAGGTTTTTGTTAAAAACATTTCTATGAACAAAAAACTCTCTCATATTTTTCATTTGAATTTTCTATTTTTGTTTATGGAACTTTTAGTGCTCATTTGATACACTTTTCCTCGGACTGCAACTCACTAAAAGTTAGATCTCTCTTCATTGGTAAAACCTGTAGTAAATATGAATGATGTTTTTGTTAAAAAACATTTCTATGAAAAAAATATCTTAGATTTCCCATTGGAATCTCTGGAGTTCTTACAATCCCTAAAAATTGTTATTTCATTGATGCAAGTTTTGGAACTAAAGCTGTCATTCCTTTTATTCAAGTTCCGGAACTAAATCTGTAAGTTCCGGAACTAAATCTGATTTGTCTAGGAATTGAAAGTTCTGGAACTAACTATCATTTAATTGATACAAGTTCTGGAACTAAATTTGTGAGTTTTGGAACTAAACTTGCAAGTTCTGGAACTAACTCTGTTATTTCCAGAACTAACTATGTGAGTTCCGTAGCTAACTTAAAACAACTATAACTTTTGCATTCGACCTCGGATTGAGATGATTTTGTTTTTGAACTTACAAATTTTTTGAGATAAATTTGAATATGAAATCAGATCTAATTTTAAATGTATTGTTCATGATCAATTCCACTTTTCCCAATAGTAGCATTATCTTTCCTTTATGGCCTGCATACATAATAATTTACATCTTTTCCCAAATAATCAATAGGATTAGTCAAAAAAATAGATAACAAAATATTTTAAAGAATGAACAAGATATATATTGTATATTCTATCTTAAGAAAACTATAAGTTCCTAGATTACATTTAAATCCACTTTCAAAGGTAGCTTGGAAGGAAAAATAATGGTAATTTATGGCCAATTTATGGCCTCATCATTGCCCCACACTTAATCTTATGCATGTCCTCATGCATTACATTATTATCTCTTCTTAGATTCTTCTCTGTATTGAGGACACATTCTTGTGGATCTCTTCTGCTACTTTTGATTTCTTTCTTTTACAATAGGTTCTTGTGTGGATCTCCTTTTGTTGCTTTTGATATTATTTTTACAATAGGTTCTTGTGTGGATCTCCTTTTATTGATTTTGATATTATTTTTTTCCTAAAAGGTTCTTGTGTGGATCTCCTTCTGTTGCTTTTGATATTCTTTCTTTCACAAAAGGTTCTTGTGTGGATCTCCTTTTGCTACTTTTGATTTCTTTTATTTTACAGCAGGTTCTTGTGTGGATCTCCTTCTGCTATGTCTCATATTTAAAATCAAAATGCATAGCTCGTGCTTCTCCTTCTCTCCCACACCTAAGCTCATGCATGTTGTTTATTTATGGCTGCCCATAAATTAGACTCAAAAAGTTTGATTGCAAAGAGGTGCACATATTTTTCATATAAGTAGGGGAGATATGAATTTTATCTTGCCTTCCTTAGAAATCTTTAAAAGTGGATCTAGTTGTAGTAAAAAAACTTACAAGAAAGCTTAAAAATAAAATAGTAGAACAAAATAACTTGATCATACCTCTAGTTGTCTTTGTCATCCTATTGTTAACATGATCAAATAGTGCCGAGAAGAAAGCCACTAGGTAACAGTTGATTTCCTTTGAAGAATATTTGCCTCCTTTTTCCTTTGATTGCCAAAGAAACCGGTTTTCCAATCAATTTTTTTTTTTTTTTTTTTGATTGGCCAAATGAAGTCGGGTTTTCCAATCAAATATTTTTTTTTTTTTTTTTCTTTGATTGCAAATAAGCTTGTTTTCCAATCAAAGATTTTTGATTTTTTTCTTTTTTTTCCTTTGATTGGCTAGCAAGCTGGTTTTCCAATCAAATATTTTTGATTTTTTTTTTTATCTTTTTTTTTGCTGAAATGATAACACGAAAAGGATTAGAGAAAAAATTGATCTATCATCGACTATATTCATTAAAGTACAACTTGTGTAAAATAGGAAGTAAAGTCTAAGATCTCATAAAAATAATTACATACTTGGTAACTCCAAGAAGATTTCCAAAAATTGTGTAGATAATTTCTAGGTCTTTAAAGCTCATCTTGAATTGTGTATTATTGGAATCACCACTATAATCTTCAAATCCCATACTAGTGATCTCAAGAGATGGATAGTTTTTAAAAGAGAGAGTGAAGGTATCCGTGTGTCCCTTCAAAATTTGTATGATCCTTGGTTGATACTATTGGTGCTCCAAAATTTGCATGCCGGTATCAAGAATAACTCTAGAAATTCCTATAGATCTAGTCCTCAGATGTTAATACACAAAAATTCTTTCCTTGATATTCACCATAATTACTTCTTAACATTATACAAGCATATACAAAAATGAAGAAATTGAAAGACATGAAAACAAATTTTTCTAATGGATATGGTTCAGGGATTGAATTTTATTATGGGATGAAAACTAATTTGGATGGGTGGATTTATGAGTGGGTTTTTATTTTGGCTCTAATGAAATCCCTGAATATGGATGAAGTTAATTAGAAATGCTACCAATTCATTATTACAAACTGGATAAGCCAATTTTTTACTAAGGTTATGTGTAATAAGATCACTGAGCTGTTAGTTGATACAAAGGGAAATGGTGGTGGTTATCAAAAATGGCATATGATATTTCATCAACTAGATCTACTTCTAAATTAAATATCATATTATACCATTTCCAGATCTGAATTATTTGTTCATACCATTATACCTCTTGATCAAACATCACATTCATTTTTCTTATACACAGAGTTAGTTTGTGGGGATATATTTACAATCTAATATTCCTAATTACAGAAATGAAATTTTAATCTACTTGTAGGAAATAAAATTCTAAAGAAACTACTTACCAAATTCTTCCTGTCACATAATTGCTAAAAGGTATTCTACTGTCACTAGAATATTCTTTTAGAGAACTCTGAATCTCCTAATAACATCGTGTTCCCTAGAATGGTGCCAAAATGATGAGGGTTGTCAATCCTCACCATTAATAATGTCAATCTAGGGTTGGTTTCTGATGGTTGTATGCATTAAGAGAAGAAGATATTGGAAAGCAACTCCTTTAAAAACAATCCAAACTTGTATAAAATAAATCACACATGCAAAAATTTAAAAGCACACTTGCAAAAATGTAAACACACTTGCATAAAGGAAATCACACTTGCAGGAATATAAAGGCACACTTGCAAAAATGAAATCAAACTTGCATAATTGAAATTGTTGAATTAAAATTAAACATAATTGAATGAAACACCTACATGTTTACAACAGACTGAATTTTCACAATAAAAAGATAAAAACAATACAACAAAATGAATTAAAGACAAATGAATAAACATAAAAAAAAAAAAAAAATAGATCCATCCAACCAACATATCTAAGTGTGGAAGGTTGCATTTATAATTTATGCATCCAACCAACTCCTTATTTTAGGAAATAAAATCTGATCTTATCTTTATTCCAATCCTAACGACTAAGATTTTCATCTCCAAAAAATATGGAGAGAGATATATTATTGAAGTCAAATCTTATCTCACTTATTTTAGGAAGATTTGCTCCCAAATCTTCTCCTTAATTTTTGGTAACAAGAATCATAATGATTTTATTCCTCTACATTATTGGAAGAAGAATTTTCCTCAAAATATGATTTTGACCAAATACCTTTCTCAGATTTTCCATTTGACTTTGTTGTTTTTGATTGTGGAACTTTTGACACTTGTCAAATATGCTTTTTCCTAATGCAGTTCACTAAAATTTATATTTCTCTTGATTGGTAAAACCTGTAGAAAATATAAATGAGGTTTTTTTAAACACATTTCTATGAAAAAAACCTTTCTCATATTTTCCATTTTACTTTTCTATTTCTATTTATGGAACTTTTAGTGCTCATTTGATACAATTTTCCTTGGACTACAACTTACTAAAAGTTATATATATCTTCATTGGTAAAACTTGTAACAAATATGAATGAGGTTTTTGTTAAAAACATTTCTATGAACAAAAACTCTCTCATATTTTCCATTTGACTTTTCTATTTCTGTTTATGGAACTTTTAGTGCTCGTTTGATACACTTTTCCTCGATTGCACTCACTAAAAGTTAGATCTCTCTTCATTGGTAAAACATGTAGCAAATCTGAATGATTTTTTTATTAAAAAAATTTCTATAAACAAAAACCTCTCTCATATTTCCCATTGGAATCTCTAAGTTTTCACAATCCCTAAAAACTGTCATTCCATTGATGCAAGTTCCGGAACTAAAGTTGTCATTCCTTTTATGCAAGTCCTAACTAAATCTACAAGTTTCGGAACTAAATCTGATTTTTCCATGAATTTAAAGTTCTAGAACTAACTGTCATTCAATTGATATAAGTTCTGGAACTAAATTTGTGAGTTCCGGAACTAAACCTGCAAGTTTCAAAACTAACTCTGTGAGTTCCGGAACTAACTCTGTGAATTTCACAACTAACTTAAAACAAATATAACTTTTGCATGCGACCTTGGATTGAAATGATTCTTTTGTTTAACTTACACAATTTTTTGAGAGGAATCTAAATATGAAATCAGATCTGATTTTAAATGTACTATTCATAATCAATTCCACTTTTCTCAATAGTAGCATTATCTTTCCTTTATGGCCTACATACACAAGAATTTGCATCTTTTCCCAAATAATCAATAGGTTTAGTCAAGAAAATAGATAACAAAATATTTCTGAAGAATGAAAAAGATAGATATATTTTATATTATGTCTTAAACAAACTATAAGTTCCTAGATTACATTTAAATCCACTTTCAAAGGCAACTTGGAAGGAAAAAATAATGGTAACTTATGGCTAATTTATGGCCTCATCATTGAACATCATGGTTTTATCTCATTTTCTACATAAAATTTTTCTTCATGCTCACCTTCAATTGTTAAATTCCAATGGGATCTTAAATATGATCCTACCATGTCTCATGAGCATCAATCCCTAATCAATAATGTTCATTCTTTGTTTATTCAAGAGTCACCTACCTAACCGATTCTAACTAAGAAACCTGTCTCTAAAAATACTTCCTCCATCCCCTCCTCCTAGAAATTCCTCTACAACATTACAGATTCTAACTAAGAAACCACCTCTTAAAATTCCTCCTCCTCCGTAAATAAACCACTATTCAAAATCCTTCCTCCATCCTCTCCTCTTATCAAGTCCTCTCCATGATTACCAATTCCAAATAAAAAACCCCCAACCAAGAAAGAATAAAAACTCTAGAAGATCTCTTTAGACTTCCTCCTTTCAACCTAAAATCTGACCTTGGTTCTACTCTTTCTCCTTCTTACCATTGTGATGATATTTTGATTTATTATGATACATTTCAAGCCCCATCACCATCACAAATTTCTTCCTTTCATCATCACATATTTTTCCATCATTGGCACACTTGGGAGAAAATGCACTCTCCCCTCTTCTAGCACTATCAATTGTCTCTAGTATCTATTGTTACACTTCACACTCCATGATCCATGTCTAAATTTTCTAGAATAATCACTTCGCTAGTACACATGTTTTACTTTCATTACCCTATGATGAACTCTTGTGCTAGGGTTCACACTTGAATTTTGAGGGGATATTGTGTCGATGATCCTCTCATTCCATACTTCTAGGTCTTTGGTTCATGACATATCTTTTATATCCACTCTTTGAATGTGAAAACCCATTACCCGATGACACACTCTTATTCTATGTTACATTCTTGACCGTTTAGGGTTTTTATAAATCAACCTCATCTCATACACATCCACTAGGGGAAATTTAATCCTGTCATTTTCAAACTTTACATTCCATTCCATCATACTCATACCATGTTTTCATATATTGGTTACATCTACTCTTGCTAGCTTATTATACTTACATGTTACACTTTTTTCCATGTTAAACAATGTCTTAGTATGTCATTATCATTCTATCTATACACATGCACATTAACTTGGTATTTTTCATTTAATGCATACCTCTTACAACTTATTACACATTGTAAATATGTTTGGCATTGTACCTATTACCATCCCATCCAAGCCTCCTTGGGAATTTACTTTCACTACTATTATATACTACATATGTTCTATTATTACATCTTATTACAATTACTTTAATTTTCATTTATTCATACACACTCATGACATGTTATTTATCTTTCTAACATGCTAATAGGTGCATCATATGTAACATTAGCCTTGCAGAATACATGCCACCATGGTTATTTGACAAATTTTTCTTGATCTTGTTTGCTATTGTATGTTATTTTTGTGGGATATGCCTTGATTTAACAGAAATAGAATTTTGTAATACCATAATTCCATAGTAATAGAAGTAAATTATTATAAATAGATTCTAGCTACAAGATGACACAAACAATAAGCTAAAGAAATATGAAACCTCGGCAAGAGAGAGGATAAATGACTTAGTTGGTTTCGTAATAAATTGCCAAGTATAATAGATTGAAGAATTGATAAACACTATGAGATAATTGCTGCAACCACACTTATAAAATTTTAGAATTGATGGAATAAGCTATACTAGCATTCTTGGAATGGGTAAGGGGTACCTAGGTGCCGAGTTTGCTTTTGGGCACTTGTGTCTACGTAGATCCTCGAAAATAATTTTCATTGTGTCGTAAGGTTTTTCCTAGTTGTTTCCTTTAATCATATGTATGTCACACTATGTTTGTAGAATTCACTTGTAACCTTAATAGAGAAGGATAATATGTAAAACCCCAAAACACATTAATTCCTAAAAATTAAAAAGATTAAAATAGGGAGTTAGACTTACCCGATGGTCACCCAAATGATTGAACTTACAACTGAGTGTTGCACTAAATCTCAAACTCCATGTAGTTTCGTGTGATTCTCGTGTATAATCATTCCCTAGAAATATCTTGTGCAAGATGCACTTGATAGTGAGAAATAGATAATGTAGCAATTTAAGTAGATGTGTGGATGTCAAAATAAACTTCCCCTCCTATATGTGTACGTAGAAAATGCAGTCCCTTGTCCTTTGAGTGAGTAATAGATGGATACTTTGATTTTCTTATAATGCCTTTGGATGAAACCTTAGGTGGATATATTAGATTATTAGAACTTGGTCCTTTATTATGGTCACATAGCTTTTTGTATTTACATGATTCCCTAGTTTTAATTTTTTAATTGACAACTAAAAGGCCGACTCCATAAGAAAACAAGATGCCCAAAAGATAAAAGAGGAAATAAAAGGTGAGTAATATACAAAGAGGTCAGGGTGCCTAGAGGGGACAAGGGTGCATGAGTGCTAGTGTCCTAGATGTGCGCTAGTGTCTAGACTCAAGAAATATAAAATAATGAAAATTAGAACGGGTTCGGGGTTTGCAATACCAAAGAGGAAACCAGAAGAAGGAAGAAAAAATGCCAAATATAGATGTCAATTACTAGTTTTCTCACTTAGGAATCATATGAATATTAGTATGTGATTAGAACATATAAATGTACCCAAGTGCATGATTTAGTGCCTAAATTTTCCCCCAATTTATATTATTGAGTGAATACTCAATAACATAAAGTAGATAAGTGACGTGTACCGATAACCATGTAGATTGATGGAAAGAGCATTCCAAAGAGACAATAAAAGGCGTGGACTAATAAAAATGAAGTGTGGAAGGTAAATGAGGAGGAAGTGACCCTAGGGGTGAAGTGTATGTCTTGTACCATGTTTTTTTTGTCACTTTTCCTTGATGTGGGGATAATTCTTGTTTTGTATTAAGGAAAGAACTAAAAAAAAAAAAAGAGTAGTCAAAGTCGTGTAAATGTTAATAGTCTCATCCAAGTATGTAAACATGTAAAAAAGTAGTAAAAGGAACATGTGCACCTGATCTGTGATGAGTGAAAAGGATAGAACAGATCCTAAAATTTTTGTAGAAAAACATTTTTTTCAGTAATATCATTCCAAGAGTGAGTTTTTTTGGTGATCTCACAGCAAGTGTGAGTTTTTTGGGCAATATCATACCACAACATAAGAGTGTAAGGGAGAAAGTTATAGTGCTATTCTCCATCCCTGACTACTTCCCAAAATTTATACAACACTACAGATGGTATGATCCATGGTGCTCTAGTTTGATCTAAGTAGAAAAATATGATGGAATACATTCTGATTATTGGAGGACTATGTCTGTACTATATAAACTCCTATGTGTAATGCTGAAAATTGTGTTGATTTGAGAAAGTGATTATAACTTCGCCCGGTCATAAGTAGCCGGAGAGTTCAAGATCACCTAGGTTCTAGTGTCTATATCTAGGTTTTGGCATCAATACTAAACTAATGACCTAAATCAGAATTTGGGACATTCTATGTTTGTAACTCGTACTATTCCTATATAGTGTAGGATTGTATCGAATCCCTAAGATGATGTATGGGGTGATTGATTCACTAAATTTATACCCCGATTCATTTGGGGTGCATGTGACGTCACTAAGAGGATGTGGCCCAAAGGAAAGAACTGGATGTTTTTCTCGAAAATGTAACCCTCGCAGGGGAATGAGCTTATTAAAAACCAAGGCACATGTAAACAAAGTGGAAAGAAACATGTGTTATTACAAGCAATATAAATATAAATATCGAAGACAATGTATAATCTAGCAAGAAAGAAGACAATTTAGACCACGAAAAGTGGGTTTCAAATGTGGGACATTACTCATGATGTTGCAAAACAATCAAGGCAAAAGTGGCCAAAATCATACCATATAATAAACAAACAAGGCATAGGGAAAATCCCACAAACAATGGCATACAATGAAAAATAATATTAGAAAACCATGGTAGAAAATATTTCTTGCAAAGAAAATGTTGCACATGAAGCACTCGTTAGCATGTTAAAAAGATAAAAATTATGTCAAAGCATGTATATATCAATAGAGTAGTGTGATAGTAAGAATAGGAAGTAATATATCACAAAACAATAGCACCGATAGTGTGAACCAAAGTACATGCCCCAAGAGCCTTGGTGGGACTAGAAAGAGGTACAATGCCGAACATCCATGCTATCTCGTAAGGATATATATAAATTCTACATTCATAACTAGAGAAAAAATGAACGCGTATGTGTATATATAAAGATAATGAAATATAAATTATTTGTCTATCCCATGAAACAAAGTGTGTATGTAGCTAGGATAAGAAATAAAAATAAATGCAACCACGATATATGCAAAGATGTTGTGAATGAGTGAGATGGAATGATATGCAATGTGAGTGTGATATGGGAAACACTCCCCTAATATTTATGTGGATGAATATGCATGATATGAGGTTCATTTATAAATTCCCCCTCAATAGTCAATAATAAACCATAGAATAAGAGTGTGTCATTAGGAAATGGTTTGAACTATGTGCTAAATAGATAGGTCAAGAAGCATTGAGCATAAAGAGTGTGAATGAGGTGGTGAGATTAATTTCATATTTATACCCTTAGTATTCAAGTATGAACCATGGAACTGTAGTACATCGGAAGGTAGTGTAATGTGTGAGAATTTGATGCTAGTGAGATGTTTTATAAATGCACATATTGTGAAATGTGTCTTCTATGATGTGAGGTTCATGGATGTAGTATTCCCTCAACATTCAAGTGTGAACTGTAGTAAAAGAGTGCATCATAGGGTAATGACAATAAAATTGTTTCAAGATGTGTAAGATGCATGTAAAATACTATATGCAAAGAACAAAGAGGGAAAGTAGAAATGCGAGACACCTAATAATGATAGAAGGGGAGAGTAAGTATGATTCCCCGAGTGTATAACGTGAAGAAGAATCAAGTAATGTCATCTAAGAGATCATAATTTTCATGAACAAATCCAAATGGAGATGCATCAGAGACATGATAAGAAATAATATGAGGTTAATCACGTAAAGATCCATTACGACGTAGATTTTTCATGCCCATTTTGTATTCCTCATCGCTGAAAGGCAAGAATGGAAAACCATGTGCATACCATCAAGTAATATTTTATATATATGCACTAAATTAATAATTTAAAATACAAATGCAGTCAAAAGGCATGGGTAATGTGATATCAATATGATAATGATCCATAGTGCCATTAATGTAGTCAAGCCAAGATTGCCCAAGAGCAAGTGAAAGAATGTGACGAGTGTGAGAAACAAAGACTGTTAGATGAAAGATGTAAGAAGTAGTAATGTGAACATATCCATGATATAGATGAGAAGAATGTGATGGAGGGAGGATATGATCCAAAGTGTGAATATTAACTGATCCAAATTTATGAAAAGAGTGCATGTGAAAGGAGGAAGTGTAGATATAGGTTCCTCATGAGAAGATGAGGAAGGTGGTATGACATCCAATGTATGGATAGACCCCGATAAATTACCATAACATTAGTATAATGTGGGGCTTTCTTGAATTGATATTCACCAAGTCCAATAGAAATTAAAGGATCATTGAAGTATGACTCATCTATCTTGATAGGAGTATAATTAAAATTACGTAGTTTTTCATAAGTAAGATCAATGGTATCAACCTCCTCATTAGAATAATCGGTGCTAACATTTTCAAGTTGGATATCCATATCAAGGATATTGGAAGGAAGTGAGCTAGACATAGGAGCAAGAGGAGTCTCATTGAGTGGAGTGGTGGTGGGTATGGGAGTAGACACGGTAGGTGAAATGATATTAGTGTGAGTCAAATTTTATGTCATGTTTGCATAGGTGGAAGAAGGTTGTGAAGCACTAGACTGACCAATATCATATGTACTAATATTTCTATATGGAATGAGTTGTAATAGAGGAATTGTAGTCACTAAATCATGCACTTTGAGTCCATATTTAGTCTCGGTATCATACTATTATTCATTTGGTTCTTGAGAGAAAAGAGTAATAATTAACCAATATATTTGGTTATTCTTTATATTACTTGCTGTCATGTTTTCTATCTTAGACCTATACTCACCCGAGTTAATTTTGTGACTCTATGTTTTTCTAATTCGACTAGGGCACCTAGCCTAGGATTGGGGTACCCTGGGTGCCTTGGTCCTATTTTGGGAACCCTTATCCTCTTTACACTTTACTTGCATATTTTGGGAACTTTTTAGTCATTTGAACTTTCCATATTTTTAGTGGTCAAAATTTTTGGGGTTAATTACGAAATTAGAACAAGACAACCATATAAATATAAACCTATGAGACCATAATGATGAGACCAAGCACTAATCCCTTATTATCACACATCTAGCTTGCATCCATCAAAAATATCTAAAGCTACATTTGAATCCATCTAGCTCCATCATAAGGCACACAAGGATAGTTCATTTGCATCACACTTCATATGAGTGGATTTTATTGTTTCCATGCACAAATTAATTACATTCTACATCTAGTAATTTTCTCACTACTTCAAAAAGTGTGACAGACACTAGAAACATAGGCCATGATTTACACACACACCTAGAACTACATTGGGTTTGATATGTAGTGCAACACTAAGCTAGTAATTACACCATTGTGGCCGCTAAGGATAGTACGACCCCTTCATATGCATCTTTATTTTTTAAGGAGTTTAATCTTTGTCTTGGGGTTTTGCAGGTCTCTCCTTCATATTTGATTTATAGTGACATTTCGCATAGTTCAGTTGAAGCTAGTGTAATAAGAAGAGAACACATGAAGTCACCTAAGAACACCCTAGAGGATGGTTTTAGGTCATTTTTGCAGACCAGGTGCCTAATTCTCCGACTAGGGCACCCATAGGCACCCCCGTCCCTTTCGAGGCACCCCTATCTAGTGAGAGAGCTCAAACCTATTCTTTCTCAAAGATTCTCGTGTGGTCATTTTCTCCTCCCGCTGTTACCTATCCAAGTTAATGCACCAAACTAAACAAAAATTCCTAAAAAAATCAAATGAAATCGATACCGATAGTAAGATGGGATCAAGACGTAGATGGGAGGAAAACCAATGTAGATGAGACAGGTGCACATGAACAATCCTATAAAGTAGATCTGAAAAACCTGCGATGTACAAATCCTTGGTAGAAAAAGACAACGTTAAAAAAGATATTTGAGTGGACTACCCAAAAGTGGGTCCAGAAGCGATGAGCTTCCTCGGCAGATGTTAGTCCATGTTTTCAATTAAGGAAAGAAGCATACATGATAAAAGATGTAGGTAAATGTTTAGATTTTCTAATTAAAAATAAAAGACAGAATGTAAACAACAGACAGAATATAAAAAGAACATAGGAAACTATGAAAACAATGCTAGACTTATGTTACCTGTACTTGGCACCTATCTGCAGGTTGATGGTACATCGACCAGATTGTGGTTAGCATCGATTTCTTTAAGTGGCACCGATTAGGTAAATGGCATCGATCGGAATGGGTGGGCAAGGTCGACCGGAGGCAAGTTGCGGAAAGCTTGATGGATGTTTGATGAGGACTGGATCGTAAACACTACAGGGGCTACAAAGTTGTGGAAAGAGTTTCACCTTAGCTAGATGTAGGAACAGAGTCACCAAGAGGTCGAGGAATCCTCACGATGTCGATGTTGAGGGAAGAGTAATGGTACACCTCTCAGGGATTGATTTGGACAAAATTCTCTCTTCTTCCTATTGATGATTCGAAGGCTCAAGGCTTAAGCTTTTTGTCTCTCTTTTTGTCTAACCAGAACTAAATTTTGGCCTTGTATTTATAATTAGTGCACCGACCGAGGTACAATCGGCACCATTCCAAAAAATGGCGTCGACCGAGTACCAGTTGACGCCGATTAGGGAACAAGATTCCCAAAATGGCCAAAAAGGATGAATTGGAAAGATAAGAGTGTATCCTTCTGACTCAAATATGGGAAATATCCACTACATGGTTTGGGGGAGGAGAAATAGGGGGATAGATGGATAGAATTGATTATGGGAGGTTAGGAATTGATATGGGGTAGATAAGCGGTTAAGATACATGTAAAAAGTATAATTAAATAGTTAATATTTAATTATCCATGGATAAAATACAATGGGGTATAATAAACTTAGGATAGATGTTTAATTAGATATTTAATTAATACCCTAAAGGAAAAGTGGTGATATAAAGGTGCCCCAGGTTACCCGAGAAGGTAAACGAACGTGGGGGACACTAAATTGGGTAACCAATTTTAGGTGTCTACATTTTGCCCCTTTTTGTTGAGTAACTTGTGATAAGCAAAGTTGCAAGACAAAAACAAGGAGTTGGAAGAAAGGAAGAAAAAGTGATGATGTGATCCCCCTCAAACTAGGGATGGGATGAATCCCAAAAGACCAACCGATCCCAAGTTTGAAAAAGGTAGATGAGAATGCAGGATGCCCCAACTA
The DNA here is from genome assembly GCA_018340775.1 of Taxus wallichiana var. yunnanensis. Classification (NCBI taxonomy): domain Eukaryota; kingdom Viridiplantae; phylum Streptophyta; class Pinopsida; order Cupressales; family Taxaceae; genus Taxus; species Taxus wallichiana. Next base: position 664,645,771 of record CM031234.1, on the reverse strand, counting down.
GATATCTGGAGTAGATCTGATTATTGATGACACATGAAAACAATAAAAAAGGCAAGCAACCTAAGGACCTCACATTGGTAGGGTAGACTAGATGGTCTTCATATGAGATGATGTTAGTGGCTACAAACTCGTGAGTGGAAGGAGGGCTACAAAATAGTAGCAACTAAAGAGTGACACATTGGTAGGGACAACTAGATGGTCTACGTGAATCAGATAATGTTAGTGCCTATAGACCCGCTATCTTTAGGATGCCACAAATGTGAGTGACCCATGTATAGGGAATAGACTCAAAATGGGTGATAACATCAAAAATATGTGCCAAAAGGCAACACTCAGGTCATAATAATGATCAGATAAACAAGCCAAGCATCAACACTTTGGCAAAAAAAGATGAGGAGACATTCTCGTTGGAAGAATGTGATGTGAAAAGACAAGAATGTAACCAATCGGTGACGATTGGCCTCAATCGGTGTCGATCAGGCAAAATCGAATGTCGACTAAACCAATCGGCACCGACTAGAAAAATCGGTGCCTAACCATACGAAACCATATAAATATGGGAAAGGAAATGTTAATGATTTATTTACACTGTGACGATTGATTTAGAAAGAGTCAAAAATTGATTTTGAGCAACATGGAAGCCTCTGGGAGTAGTCAGAAGTGGAAGAGGACATGACCTGGGGTAAGTGGATCTACCTTAGCTTTGTGTATGTGTTTATCATTAAATAGCATACTAGGATGCTAGATTTTAGGAAAAAATGGGGATAAGTGGGAGGCTAGAGTGTTTGGACACTCGGCCTCTCAATCGGCGTCGATTGAAAAATCGGTGCCGATTAGGTTCAATCGGTGCCGATTGGGATTCCGATCGACATCGACTAGATTAGATCGATGTCGATTGGAACTCAATCGGTGTCGATTGGATAGATTAGACCTAGAAAGTAGAGAAATGTGCTTTTGATGTTTCAATTTGAATAAATGAGAAGCTAACACTATTCTTGACATTGTGGATGTAGGCACGAGAGGCTTTACACATGTGGGATGCTATTCCCGAGCTTCTGGAGACTATTCTTCCTGATGTGATAGATGTCGATTGGCATCACCTAGAGCTAGCCGGGCTCAGGGGCTTTCATTACTACCGATGGGTGCCCCGAGATGTAGAGTTGATGTGAGCATTGATATGATGATGGGACAACAGGATGTGCATGTTTGGTTCAGGACGGGTGAGATGACCATCACCCATGAGGATATCTATAGGATCCTCAGGCTGCGATTATAGGGGACCCGATAGAGACCACTCCATGAGAGCAGCAGCAGAGGGCCTGGGATGATTGTATGGAGATAGGGTAGATGATTCAGAGATAGTGTCTCAGGGTAGTGAGGATAGCCTCACATTATAGACAGGATGATGCCAGGAGTAGATGGATAGCATTGATTCAGATGGCGATCTCCTACTTTTCTCTACCAGATTCAGGAGGTGGGAGATTTCCACTACTTTTACTAGACTGTGTCTGTGACATCCTAGAGTTTAGGTAGGTGTTCACATTTGCAGATGCCTTAGTAGCACAAATATATCATGAGTTATGGATGTACACCACAGATGAAGATGGAGGTATTGATGTCAGCTTTGTGCTCCATTGCTATGGGCATATGAGCATATAGTAGTGATCAGGCCATCAGGGCTTCCATGGATGCCAGGAGCAGAGGGGCCCTCGAGTATGGATTCTGGTGATGGTGGGAAGACATGGCCCTAAGAGATATAGGGAGATCTACAGAGTGGTATATAGAGTGATTCAGGACTCTGACACCAGAGTAGGTTATATGGAGACCATACCGGGTCTACCCGACATGGGCCGGTTAGGATGCTCACCTGGTGGAGCTGAGATGGAGCAGGGTGGTTAGGGGCCGCAGGCCAGATATTTTAGAGTGAGTCCCATTTATATGGGTGATGAGGTAGTTTGGTTTGGTATAGATGGTCCCGACCACATATGTGCCATATAGGCGGGACAACAGAGAGACCGACCTGCCGATTTTGATCCCTGGAAGATCCACTGAGGGAGGCCCCACCTCCCACAGATAGTGATGATGACATAGGAGTGGATGATGGCTACGTGGCATGGTACTCCATAGAGCTACCATGACACCTCCCGCATCCATAGATGTAGATGAGGATGACATAGCTGCAGCGCTAGAGAGACTGAGAGGGAGAGCATGCTGCCTTGACACATACACACCAGGCTGCCCTCGAGGAGATTAGAGCTCTGACGGAGGAGAGGGATGCATTGATATTGGAGAGAGATACCACACATCAGATGGGATACAATGATACAGTAGAGAGATCACTATCATAGACACAGAGAGGCCCTCAGGGCCAAATATGGTGATACAGGCACCACCTCAGAGTTAGGGCATAGGGTGTGGTAGCAGGAGGGCCACCACCTAGCAGCAGCAATGCCATTATGAGCACCCGACATGGTGAGTCTGAGAACTTATCAGGCTCTCCTTGCTGAGGTGAGATACTATGAGGATGCCCTGACACAACATGCCCCCGATGTGCCTCGTTATGGGGTGAGGAGGAGATCAATGACAACCGTAGCTAGTGGTGCATGAGGGTGTGAGCACCAGGAGAGATCGAGATGGTGGTAGGGCCCCCAGCAGTAGTGCCTCTAGCTCTATAGGAGATGGCCAGGAGAGATAGCCTGGACTAGAGGAGGGTGGAGGAGATAGTGTCTTCCACCTATCTGACTTCACCATATAGATGTGTTATTTTTGTATCGATATACTGATGTAGCCTCGATTTGAAGGAATTTTTGATGTATGATATAGATGGCTTGATTGGAATCCATTCATTCTTTTGTATAGACATATATGTATATATATTCATCATTTTGTGTTATGTGATTGTACTTATGCATTTAATTTTGATAGATATAGATAGATGTCATGTAATTTTGATGGACATAGATACATGTTTATAGAGGATAGATGAATAGATGTGATGTGATTTGATGTGATTTGATAGATTGATAAAATAAACATGTTTAAGATGTTAATTCAATTTAAATGAGATAGATAGATGGATTCACATGTGTTTTTAATACATGCTTTGATGTGTTTTAGATGAAGTAGATAAGATGAGCATAGATAGATGATAGATTTGACTAAATTAACATGTTAAATGTCAATTTAACTGGATGAACAACAAATAATCATGGGAAATGTCTTTTGTGAAAGAAAGTGATGTAATGATATTATTTTTTAGAAATAAAAAGCACTACACCTAGATAGGAAAAAGAATGATAAGTTAGGCCCCTAACCGACCATAAATAGAGACCTTGATAGAAAATTGAAAGACGATGCACACAAGGCCATAGATGAGGTTAAAATAAACCGACACTAGTTAGTCACAAACCAGATCGAGGAGGTAGATAAGGAGAGATAAGTATACATCTGTCAGAACACATGAAAGATTAAATACGTGCCCATATGGGGAAAACAAGATCTCCATATGATCGAAAAGGTCTCATATCACAACTTCATGATTTTTTTTTTTTTTGATAGAAAAAAACTGATCGATGTGGGAAGTTTGCTAGATATAGAAAGACTGATCGATATGGGAAGTCTTTCAGAGATGCTAAAAAGTGAACAAACTGGAAAATAGAGGAAGTTTGTTACTACAAAGGCTGAAAATGCCATAAAACAAATAACCATCCTTCAAGGGAGTGGTCTGTATTTTGATTTTGATGATAGCCATCCTTCGAGGAATGGTCTATATTTTTATTTTATTTGATAAGGCACAAATAGCTGTCCTTCGAGGGATCAGTCTATCTTTTGGGACTAGGATAACATCTCTTTTTTCTTTTTTTTTATTTTTTTTTTTTTGAGCTTTGGAAGAAGCTGAGTTTAGACCAGATAAATTAGATAGAGGGGAAGGAAATGTATATAAGCACGTACTCATGCCCCAAAGTTGTTTTGATCAAGATGAACACCTAGGGTGGATGAAGTAGTGATTAAGGTATTCCTACCATGAGAAGGAACAAATCCATAAGGAAAATGCCATGAGTAGAGCTGTGGTACTCATATTCAAGGTATAACAGACATAACGTGGAGAACCACATAGTTTCGAATCACTACGAAATGCATGACTGGTTGCAGATGGATGAAAAATCTATTTTCATGACTAAAATCATGTAAGATAGATGTTAACAATAGAAGGGCCTCAGATGCAAGGCATTAAGAGGTTCCATTTAGGTACACCATCCATGGAAGATAGGTGATAAGCCCCAGACCCATATTTATGAGTGACAACGTACGGACCCATCTAGTTAGGAGCAAACTTACCACGCTGACTCCATTCTAGTGTAGTGACATTTTGGTTTTCTTTAAGAACAAGATCACCAACTTTGAAGTCACAGTGCTGCAAGTGCTTGTTATAAGCACATTTGACACATGCTCAAGATAGACTTGATGATGCTCAAGAGCATTGAGACCGCTCATCTAGCAACTCAAGCTGCATGCTAGATGGTTTTGACGATAGTCCTCATCAGAGACAAATTCTCTGAGAGAGACACGAAGAGATGGAATCTAGACTTCCAAAGGAAGGACAACCTCAGACCCATAGATGAGAGAGAAGGGAGTAGCACCAGTAGGAGTATGAATGCTAGTCCGATAAGCCCAGAGAGAGCAAAAGGGATATGTAAATGCCAATCCCTACCAGCTCGACTAGTTACCTTTGTGAGGATATTACACAAAGTTTTATTGGAAGCCTCAGCTTGGCCGTTAGCTTGGGGATAGTATGGAGAAGAAAAGCTGAGTTTGATATTGAAAGCATCATAGAGGTTCTATAAATCGATGTTTTTGAAAGACTTACCATTGTCTGTGATGAGTTTGTGTGGGACACCAAAGCGACAAATGATGTGTTGATAGACAAAATCAACAATGGGTTTAGCTTTGGTTGATGAAAGAGGAATAGCTTCCACCCACTTAGTGAAGTATTCTGTGGCAGTAATGATAGAGTGATGACATTATGAAGAGTGGGGATTGATGAGACCGATGAGATCAAGACCCCATTGTGAAAAAGGCCACAAATCCACTGCAGGTTGCAAAGCCTGACTAGGGATATGTGTAAGATTGGAATGTTGTTGACACTTGACACATTTCTTAGTGTATTCGCAACAGTCTTGATTAAGAGAAGGCCAATAGTAACCTAAACGTAAGATGCATTTAGCTATGGCCAAGCCACTAAAATGTCCACCACAGATACCATCATGGACTTCTGGATGGCTTTAGATGATTCAGGGGTTTTGAGGCACCGAAGCAAAATACCATCAAAACCACGTTTGTAGAGGATTCCACCCAGAATAGTATAGTGATTAGCACATAGGATAAAATATCTTCTACCATTGGAAGTTAGATCTAGAGGAAGCACTGAATGGGATAGATAATCAAAAATGTGCTGATACCACTCATCTTGAGTGTTGGTTGTGACGATGTTGATTGAAGTCAACTGCCCGAGATGAGATGGTTGGTCTAAATGCTGAACAACCACATAAAGTCACGAGTCTTCGGTAAAAGGTGGAATAAGTGAGGCTAAAGAAGCCATTGTATCGTGAATTGGTTCAGCAGTGTGAGGAATAGCTTGGATAGTAAATTTATCAAAAGATTGAAGTTGAAAGAGAATGATATCATGATATTTTTGAAGGATATCATTTTTGCACTGATAGACACCAGTGACTTGATTAACGATGAGCTCATAATCACCGAAGATGTCGATATGGCAAGCACCAAGATTAATGGAATTTTGAAGTCCTAAAATGAGGGCTTCATATTCAGGCCATATTATTGGTACACTCAAAGTTAAGCTTTGTGTGTGATAGGATAGGTGCACCCCAAGGAGGAATCATGATGAAACCTGCACCTCCCCCTTGCTGACATTTGGACCCATCAAAGAAGAGTTTTACTTTAAATGGAGATAGAAAAATTGATTTGTTGGATGTACTCATCTGGGAATTGAGCAAGGGGATTTGAGTGTCGGAAGAGGAGTATCAACTAATTGATCCACAATGACCTGACCCTTGATAGATTTTTGTGAGATGAACTCGAGATCAAACTCTATCATGAGCATGAGCCAACGAGTGATACGATCATTGTGATAAGGTTTTGCATGCATTGTCTTGAGTGGATTGACACTTGTAACAATGTAAGTTTTGTGATTAAGGAGGTAGTGACGAAGTTTAGAAGTCATGAAGAAGAGAGCACAACACAGTTTTTCAGCTTTGGAATAGTGTGTTTCATACTCATGAAGAGTGTGACTGATATAATAGATGGCTTGTTCTTTACCATTAGCATCCCGATGTGAGATCATGGCTCCTAGAGCATGGTCAGTCATAGAAATATAAAGATAGAATGGCTCCCCCTCACGTGGAGGTGTAAGCATAGGTGGAGAAAGAAGATAAGCTTTGAGATCATCAAAGGCCTTTTGGCAATGCTCATCCCATTCAAAATGAACATTTTTATGGAGGAGATGATGAAAAGGTTGACAATGGTCCAAAAGTTGTGAGATAAAATGACGCACTGATTGAAGGCATCCTTGAAGACCATGGAGCTGCTTTAAGTTGGAAGGGGAGGCATCTCGAGGATAGCCTTTTTTTTTGGGATCAACTTCAATGCCCCTAATAGAAATGATAAAGCCTAAGAGTTTACCAGTGAGAATGCCAAACATGCATTTAGATGGATTTAGGTGAAGACAAAAATGAATGAGCCTCTCAAAGAGAGGTGCAAGAATGAAAAGGTGATCCTGATGGTGTTTGGACTTACCGAGGAGGTCATCGACGTAATCTTCCATAGTTTTTGTGTAAGAGATCATGGAAGATGTAGGTCATTGCATGTTGATAAGTTGCTCCTGCATTCTTAAGACTAAAGGGCATGACACGATAAAAAAAGTCCCCAAGGAGTTATGAAGGAAGTCTTATGTTGGTCCTCTGGTGTGATGAGAATTTGATTATATCCAGAGAAACCATCCATAAGAGAAAGCATCTCGTGACCTATAGTTAAATCCATGAGTTGGTCGATATTAGGTAGAGGAAAATCATCTTTTGGACAAGCGAGATTAAGATCCCAGAAGTCGGTGCAAATTCAAATTTTCCCAGTAGCTTTGGTTACTGGTACTACATTTGAAACCCATTGTGGATAGTCAATGGGTTGGATGAAGTTAGCGGAAAGAAAGTGCTGCAACTCTTCTTTAACGAGAAGGGCTACACGAGGATGCATCTTACGTAGTTTTTGTTTAACTGGTTTGATGTCTGGAAGAGTAATGATATTGTGGACCATGATATTAGGATCGAGGCCTAGCATATCTTTGTATGACCAAGAAAATCTTGGTGATGGTTGGAAAGAAAGGTGGTGAAGTCTCCTAACTCATGTGGGTTAAGAGATTGGCCGACCTTAATGATGAGGGTCTTGAGAAGTCCCTATATTAAGGTCGACAGTGGCTTCATTGAGAAGCGTAGACATGTCAGAAGGAATGGTTTTAGGAAGATAAGAATCCTCTGCCCCCCTAGATAGGTAAGGACAGAATCATCATCCACATAGTGGATAGTATTGATAGTGGGAGAGTCATCTCCAACTATTTCAAGGAAGACTAATGGTATGGAAGTGGATTTTCCATTAGTTTTATAGGTCAGTGGACCTAAGGAAATGGTATTGACTAAAAAAAAAAAAGTTAGGTGGGATGGAAATGGTGTCATCCACATCAAGTGATGCTTCCAACCTGATGACGGGAGAAGATGGTTCCTCAATGGAAAGAGGCTCATCGAGAATGGTGATGGTGGCTTTTGAGAGAGGTTTAAACCCTAAACCAAATTTTTGATGTGGTTTAAGAGTTGGAATGGATGTGAGGTCATGCACACCTTGTTCATACTTTCCTATGCCAAAGCCCTTCCACGCGCATCGATATAGATAAGTTTTTGCAAACACGGGATTCTATAGACAATCAAACCCTGCTGAATAGGGTTTGGCCCTAGGAGGAGAATCAGATGATAGTGAGGTGTATCAAGACCACCGTAGATGAAGTTAGTCTATTGATTGGGTAGACCAATGGTGATGATGCGACCAAGACCTGGTTGATATTCAGGTTGTTTGTCTGGCCTACCATACTCATTAGGTTTGAGATGGGCATCAAAAGAGAGAAGAGGAAGCTCTCCTAGCAAAAAATGCTGCAACGTTTCTTCCAGATTTTGTAAATCTAGTAGTTTTGTTGCAGGTATGGAAGAGGATGAAGCCTCATCAGGAGAACAAGCATTCTCCTTTGGAGGGGTAGACCCTGTGGTCATGTCACATTGTGTGAAGGGAAAGGATCTCCTGGATGAGTATAGATTTTTCCCTCATACTGATATTTTATGCATCGATGGAGGGTTGATGGGATGCAATGCATTGTATGAATCCAGAGAGCATCGAGGATCATATTGTAGTGGAATTTCCTTCAACAATGTAAAAAGTTCGTGAAGTAGTTTCTTACCTACCCGAATGGGCAGGACCATAGTTCCTAAAGTAACTACAGCTGATCGTTAAATGATCGAAGGGAAAAAGGTGGTGGTGACACTATGTTCTTTGGTAACTTAAGTTGCTCGAATGTGTGGGAGGAAATGATGTTGAGTGCAGCACCACTATCGATCATAGTGCATTTTAACGTAGTGTTATTGATTTGAACTGTGATAAAGAGGGGAGCCTCTAAATCCTCAGAAGAAAGGGGAGGAATTTCAGAATCCTCAAAGGAAATGGTGGTTGATGGTCTATTCAATCCAACAACCATCTCGAAAGGCTGGGGCTCATCTGAATTCACCGCGATATGATGTAGATTATCAATCAGAGCCTAGATGATGCTGTGGAGATGATTGAATGAGGTCAAAAAGAGACATTTTGACCGAGCATGGGTGAGTTGTTTCATAACACTCTCCTCAACTGACATGGGAATTTGAGCCCGAGGTGAAGCACGAATAGAGACCCGAGGTCTTGGGGTTGATGAGGAAGGAGGAACTCCTTCAGGGGCCATAGAAATGACAACCCGTGGTCGAGAGGCTGTAGAAGATGATGGATTATCATACTGTTGTGCTCTAGTGGTGATATGAATTGTGTCGATTTGAGAAGGTGGAAGATCATCCAGAGTGGAATTAATAGAATTAGAGGCCTGAGTAGACCGTTCAGGCTCAGATGTAGTTGAGATGATAGGAGACACTTGTTCCTCCTCCTCTTCCAGCAGAAGATCACTTTCTTCCAAGAGGTTGTTAACGATAGATTGAAGGGCTTTACATCCCTCGGTGTCATGACTGGAGTGTGTGGTAAGCACAAATCAAATCAGAGTTGAACTAGGAAGGTTTTACTCCTTTAGGATTATAGGGTTTGATCGAGAGGAAGAGATATAGATGAAGATTGGATAAGTTGGTGAAGAATTTCAAGTATAGAATCCAAAGTAGACAAAGATGAGGACAGAGATGATGAAGGCACCTCTTTAGCCTTAACAGATTGCCGAGGTAAAAGAATCTGCATATCTAGTTTGATAGTATTTTTAGGGATCGTTTTACTTTTCTGGACATTGGGAAAAGTAGCCTTGGGTGCTTGAGATGGAAGCAAGTGAGGCAAGATTGATTTTGGTGGAGGAGGAGCTCCTAAGATAGATTTTAAAGATGATGAAGATGTGACAAGTGTTTTGGTCTTTAGAGATGAAGAAGGCTGCTTGGCTGAAATAGATGATGATTTAGATAAGACTGATTTAGATGGGGGAGGAGCTCCCAAAATAGGTCTGATAGGAGGCACAAAGGGTGCCTTGGCTTTTGGTGATGAAGATGATGGTTCTGATAAAAGAGGTGACACCTTTCTAGTGGGTAAATCCACTTTACGAGGCACCAGTGAAGATGGTGTTGTAGAAGAAGATGCCTTTTCAGTGGATAAATCCAATATTTTATGAGGCGCAGAGAGGGATTTTTGAGGGAAAGCACCAAGAGTCTTGATAGTTCAAAATATTGGTTTTCCTTTTAGGGATGGTGACAACTTGACCGCATAAGGTGATTGTAACCTTTTCGGGGGAAGTAGAGGGGATGGTACCGATGATGCAATGTTAGACTTCAATTGTCTCGGTCTAAGTTTAGGAACCGAAAGTGTAGGTTCCGGTGCTATTTCTTTAGATTTTTCCTTAATAGGCAAGGCAACACCGAGATGGAAGAAGTGGATGATGAAGAAGTAGTTCCCTGTGAGGAAGATACTTCTGGTACAATAATTGTGGGTGTAACTACTATAGAAAAGGAAATGGGAAGAGTCAAGATTGAAGATGCTTCCATTGGTAGAGAAGTTGGTACAACTATAGGTATGTTAACCAATGGCATAGTCACGGTGAAAATGGGAGAAAAGAAGTAGATGTATTCGTAGTGGAAACTTGAAGGGATGTAAATGCCTCAAGCATCGAAAGAATGTCTGATGACGAGACAGATGAAGATGACACTGTCTCTGGTATGGATGGAAGATCAGATAAAGAGGTAGAGAGAGATGAATCCATCTCTAACAATGGAGGAATACTCAAAGATGGATCATCCGAAGATGGTGGAATCTCAGAGATTAACGGAGCGGGAGGAAGTTTTGATTCAGTCGACATGTTTGTAGATGGCTCAGGTTTAGAAGAAGATCCTTCAGTAGAAATGAAGCTGATAGTATGAGTGTTTGGTTTTTGAGGCCCCGAAATGTCATTGTTTGGAGAGTGATTAGGAAAAGGTTGTTTAAAGACATCAAGCGCCTGATTTGGGGGAGCATTTGGGTTATCCAGAATGAGCTCGCCTTTATCAATGAATTTTTGGACAAGATTTTTGAAGGTCTGACATCATTCAATGTCATGGCCTTTGCTTCTATGATAATGACAAAAGTCATTTTCACGATACCAGAATGGTCATTCTTGGCTCTCATCAAAATTTCTAATAGGGGAAGTTTGATCATGTGAACTTCCAACATTTTTTCTAAGATAGAAGCATATGATTCCCCCAATGAAGTAAAAGATCGAGATGATGAGGGTCCTTTTCGAGAGGATGAAGAGTCTCTCCGAGGTGTTTGATTAGACATGTTATCAGTTCATGATGTCTTTAAGATGATAGCATTCGTGGATCCCTGATTCTTGTCTTTGTTAGAAGAAGAAGGATTTGATTTTGTGAATCGAGAAAAGTCTGGTTTAGACTTAGAGTGAAGTTTTAACTTCCCTTGTTCAATGGCGAGATTCAAGTTTACGTGCCATTGTGAATGCTTCTTCAAATGTATGAAAGGATTGAATCCTTAAGGTGGAAGAAATATGGTTGGCGCAAGATCGAGTAAACAACTCGATTTGTTGAGGTTGAGGGAGGGAGAAAGACAATTGATTTATTATACCTCTCCAACGAGTGACAAAGTATGCAATAGATTCATCATCGAATTGATGAATGTTATAAAGATCTGTAATCGAGATCTTATGTGTGATATTTATTGAGAAGTTTTCAACAAACATCTGAGCTAATTGAGAGAAAGAAAATAGGAGTGTTGGGGTATGTTATTGTACTAGTCTAAAGCAGGCCCTGCTAAAGACATAGGAAGGTATGGAGCATAAGCTCCTGATCCTGGACTATAAGGTAGCAAGCATGCTTGAATGCTCACAGGTGTTGTTGAGGATCCTCCCGCTATGAAATTTTGAGAACTTAGGAAGTTCCCATTGGGGAGGATAAGGCTTAAAAGCCACTGATGGATGAATCGGTTCATTACATACTTCTTCAAAAGAGTATGAAGGGTGAGCCCCTTTGGTGGAGGCTTCTAGGTCTGTGATTTTCTTGAAAAGAAGTTGGATGACGTCAGATTGAGGAGGGGGCATGTTGGTATGTCCTGCATAAGAAGAAAATGGTAGGTTTTGTTGAGGTGTTAATGGGGGATTCATCTGTTGATTAACATGATGATAAGAGGAATAACCAGCATTCTGGGTGACACCTAGTGAGGTATTTGTTGTGAAGGAGCCTGCGTATAAATAGGCTATGAGATGACAAGTGGTTGAGAGAAAGGTGGTTGAATGAAAGATGGAGCCTGTGATTGGTGGGCTCCTACACTTGTTGACTGAATCGGAATGGATTGAGGAATGTGGGTGTTGATTTGATTGGATATGGTGGGGAACAAACTCTGAATGAGGCTTTTGACTACTGGATTGGTTATTAAGGGTGCACCGACACAGAGGATGGGTAAAGGTCACTGTCACTGGAGCATTAGAAGAAAGACCAGCTGGAGGATGAGAAGAGGAACCAACTGACTCGTAGAAGGGGGTTGATTCACAGAGAGGTACTGACCCTGAGACATAATAGATGGCATAGAAGAATTAACAACAATTTGTGAGAGCGTGGATGCACTCATCATAGCTAAAGAAGAGGGCCTCTCAAAAGTAGGTTGTGGAGTAGCCGAGGTAGCCATGGCACTAGGGATAGGCAAGGTCATTTGAGAACCAGTCGACATGGTGGTGGAAGAGAAAAAGGAGGCATAGATGTGCCACCCTCTTTCATGGTTCGAGGTGAGAAAAAGCATGCTAACTATTCTATAAAAGCCTGGGATGGTTCATGAGAATAATCATAAACTTGCTGGATTGGTGGTCCCTGATCAGATATTGAACAAACTTATGCACTAGATAGTCCATAAGGGCTACCGGGTTGTGATCAAGGAGCACCTGAAATTTAGGATCTCCATGAGGAACATACTCTATATCAGAAGTAGATGATACCTCTGAAGGACTGGGGGAAGCTGGTCATGATGGGATCACTTTAGGATGATAGAAAGGATTATATGACCAAGATGGGGAACCAACTAATAGTGGTCCCAAGGAAGACCCGAGGGGTGCCGAAACATCCACATTAGTGGTGATCTCAGATGAAGAAGAGGCCAGTTGAGCCATTTTTCTAGATTGTGACCGAGTGATGACCATCATAAACAAGCAAAAAATATAGAAAAAAAAGATTGACCTAACTAATGCACAGACAATTCAAGCAGTGTGGGTGATTATCTCTTTTAAGTTTTCATGCTTTTAAGAAAGAAAATATTAGGGAAGGCTTTTTAGAACAGGAACTACTCAAATAGCCAAACTAAGGATGGTTTGGGGAATGTTTTGGTGAGGAGTCCCGAAGGCACTTAGTAAAAAGACTGGTACGTGGCTTGATATAGGGGCCTACCCCCACACTTCACACACCACTACGATAAGGGAGTCGGGTGCTTTGCCAATATATACTAGAACTTTTGTGAATTTATAGCATGGCCCGAGTACCGCGTAGGCTCTTCCTCTTGGATGTCACTTCCAAGTAGGTGAGGCAGGGAAGGAGTTTTTGTTTAAATGCTTTATACCTAGTGATTTTGGCTTTGTGTGCAAGGGTGAAAAATAAAAATCAAATAGTGTCACTACCAATTTTGATCAATTTTCCAACCTATTTAGAAAACTAGATGAAGAACATACAACAGAAATGACAAAGAAAAAGTTCTTTTTAAGCACTAAAAATGAAGTGTTTGATTTTGATGAAGACAAGTCAAACAAGTTCTTTCCCAAATGTGATTAAATTATTTTTAAGCACCAAAATCGAAATGTTTGAGTGTGATAGAAAACAAACAAACAAGTTCTTTTTAAGTTCTTAAAAAGGAGAAAACACCGTAAAAGAGAAATACCTGTAGATTTAGCTCTCCAAGGTGTGTGGACTTCAAAAAGCACGCATTGTTGAGCTCTTCCCCTCGAACAATCCCATGAACAAGCAAAGTGCTCCACAAGAAAAGGTTAAGAAAACACACAAACAAATCTAGAAAGATATATCCAGATAATAGTAGAATGAAAATTTCTATTTAAGAAACTAGAAACTTTCAAGGAAATGACAATTTTACACAAAGAGATAAATCAAAAAGTGTAGCTTTGAAATCAAATGAAAGATTTACTAATTTTAGAAATAGAAATGGGAATCTAGATATGCAAGAAAGAAATAATTTTGATTTTGCAAATTATAAATGAAAGAAACAAGACCAAAATGAAGAAAGGAAATGCTTAAGGAAAACTGATGAAAATCAGTGAAGAAAAAGAACAAAAGTTCAAAACTGGAAAAGAGATGAACTTACCAATAGGGGACTTTGGTTGGGTCCCACCAGGCATGCCAGAATGTAGATCAAGAATTTCCACGCTTGTTACCTATCCAAGTTAATGCACCAAACTAAACACAAAAGTCCTGAAAAACTCAAATGAAATCGATACCTGATAGTTAAGATGGGATCCGAAGACGTAGATGGGAGGAAAGCCAATGTAGATGAGATGGGCACACGAGCAATCCTGTAAAGTAGATCCGAAAACCTGTGATGTACAAATCCTTGGTAGAAAAAGACAACGTTAAAAGATATTTGGGTGGACTACCCGAAAAGTGGGTCCAGAAGCGATGAGCTTCCTCATGGATGTCAGTCCATGTTTTCAATTAAGGAAAGAAGCATACATGATAAAAGATGTAGGTAAATGTTTAGATTTTCCGATTAAAAATAAAAGACAGAATGTAAACAACAGACAAAATATAAAAAGAAACAAGAAACTATGAAAACAATGCTAGACTTATGTTACCTGTACTTGGCACCTATCTGCAGGTTGATCGGCATCGACCAGATTGTGAATCGGCGTCGATTTATTTAAGTGGCACTGATTAGGGTAAATCTGGCATCGACTGGAATGGGTTGGTGTCGACCGGAGGCAAGTTGTAGAAAGCTTGATGGATGATTGATGAGGACTGGATCGTAAACACCTGCAGGGGCTGCAAAGTTGTGACAAAGTTTCACCTTAGCTAGATGTAGGAATAGAGTCACCAAGAGGTCGAGGAATCCTCACGATGTCGATGTTGTGAGGGTAGAGTAATGGTACACCTCTCAGGGATTGATTTGGACAAAATTCTCTCTTCTTCCGATTGATGATTCGAAGGCTCAAGGCTTAAGCTTTTTGTCTCTCTTTTTGTCTAACCAGAACTAAATTCTGGCCCTGTATTTATAATCGATGCGACCGAGGTACAATCAGTGCCATTCCAAAAAATCAGCATCGACCGAGTACCAGTCGGCACCGATCAGGGAACAGATTCCCAAAATGGCCAAAAAGGATGAATTGGAAAGATAAGAGTGTATCCTTCTGACTCAAATATGGGAAATATCCCATTGCATGGTTTGGGGGAGGAGAAATAGGGGGATAGATGGATAGAATTGATTATGGGAGGTTAGGAATTGATATGGGGTAGATAAGTGGTTAAGATACATGTAAAAAGTATAATTAAATAGTTAATATTTAATTATCCATGGATAAAATACAATGGGGTATAATAAACTTAGGATAGATGTTTAATTAGATATTTAATTAATACCCTAAAGGAAAAGTGGTGATAATTTCTATTAAGAGTGCTCGTGATGATTCTTCCCCATAGTTTCTCCTTCTTCGGCTCCTATAGTCTCTACCCCACCCATTTATACCTCATCTTCCATTCCTACTACTACCACTCTTGTCATTCACCCTAGCACACCTAATATGCATCTTGGATCTTCTTCAAATACTCCTAATTTAAATTCTTTATATCAATAATTACAAACCCGTATTTTCTAACTCTAACTCACTACTTCTTGTGTCTTTCCATCTTTAGACTCTACTTCACTACTACACACTTCTTTTGCACCTAATATATCTTCCTATCCATTGCCACCTAATTTCATCTCTCCCAAGTTTCCTATCTTTAAAGGTCATGGTGACCCACAAGATCATCTCGAGATTTTCATGTAGCATGTTTGGACTATGTGGATGATCATACCTTACTCACTTAGATTTTTCATTATATTTTTCAAGATTATGCAATGAGTTAGTTTTATGACCTACCTTTCCTTTCGGTAATATTTTTCATGCATCTATTTGATGCTTTTCTTTCTCACTTCTCTATTAATATCAGTTTTAAGATATCTTATGCCCAACTTGCACAACTTGAAGAGGGATCTAGTGAACATTTAGCATATTGTGTTTTACATTAAAAAGAATTATCCAAGATGTCTAATGTGCTTACTGACACTTTCGAGCTCTAGAAATTTTTCATTCGCATTCTCATATTGTCTCTCTAGGAGAGTGCTCTCTTTGAGAACTATCATTATTTTGATCATATTTTCCATACTTTTAAGCTTCATTAAACCAATATCTTAGTTATATGAAAGCTTAAATACCAAGAGAAAGCATCATCTTTCACACATTTTCAAAACATGACATCATTTAAACCATCTATAACTCGACTAAAAGACACAAAATTTACAATCAACGTAATGTCTAGTACTAAGGAGCTGAAATCACAACCGCATTAGCATATCTTCACTAATTTTAGTGTGCCTCTCGCATATTTTACTGTCATAACTTGTCAATAGTAACCTCATCATGTTACCTTATTTTCATATTATGCATCTCGGCATAGATCTCCACCTCATTTTATTCCACACAAATCTTCCTCACCCATGCATTCTCTCACCTACACATTTTTCATATAATCATCCATCACATACACATAGACTTCACTCACCTGTAAAATGATTGTCTACTATCCCACCACTACTAGAGTAAGACCATAAAATTTCACCACCACTATCATCAGATGAGGGACATTCTTCCTTCACTTTCATCAATTAGTTCATTCACTAACATGTACTTGGGGGCATAGTATTTACACAAAGTATGCCCCATCATCCTTGCATCAACACACGTATAATACTCACCTTTTCATATTCATCTACATCACACACATCGTCATTACCCTATGACACACTCTTGTGCTTTGGTTCACACTTAAATATTGAGGGCATACTACACATGAACCTCACACATTGCATTATAGGTACTACACATTGTGTTTCTTTACACATCTCTCATTTTGCATATAACATTTTCTATTTCCCTAAATCATTTATATTTTGATATTTGTGCATCTACAATGTTCATCACCCACGTGTCATAATCCTATCATCTACGATTCTATCATTACATATTATTCATCATACATACTACATAGCATGCATTTCACATTGTTAGGTTATATACACTTCTTGCATTACATCATATACATCGCATGTTTTACTCATCACATAGTTGCCCCTTCTCATTTCACATACTACAACTTATTCTACATGTTGCAATCACTACCCTATGATGCACTCTAGTTCCTCAGTCCATACTCAATTGTTGAGGGTTTACCAATCAAATGGACCTTATCATATGCACACATTCATCACTCAAACTTCTATCATGTGACATTACTAGGTTAGTGACATACACTATAGGCTAAATGGTCACTATTCCTTCATCTTGTAGTGGTACATGCTTTAGGCTACATCACCACTCCCTCTATTCATCTCATCATGATATACACTTTAGGCTACATCATCACGCGTTCATCTCTAGGTCACATATCATCAACACACATACAAACTCATCAAAACAAATTCTACACCACAAAGTATTACACCATTTCCGATGACACACTCTCATTTTTGGTTCATTCTTGACTACTGAGGGGGCATACTAAATGAACCTCACTGCATACACTTCCATTCACTCAGGGGGCATGTGGATCCTATCATCCATCTTACATTCCATTCCATCCATCCATAACATATTACATATCTTGGTTTCTTTTACTCTTTCTTACATTTGCTTGTATATGTTCACTTTATTACACATGCTAGCTAGATCTCTTATATGTCATTATCTTTACCATACACACATACATTTTCACATCCTTTTCTAGTTGTGATCACAGTGTACAGTCTCCCGCATGCAAAATGGATGCTCACCTCCTACCACTCCTACAATAGTTTCTTGGGAATCCACATTCACCTCTTATAGGTGTTATTGTTTCATTTTGTACTTAACACTCTACATTACTTGCTTATACATGCTTTTGACATATGGGTTATCTTTCTAACATGCTAACGGGTGCTTCATGTGTAGAATTTGTTTGCAAGATTATTTGCTTCCATGTCTATCTACTTAATTATCTACTATTTTTTGTCTCTTATTTTCTATTATATGCGGGTCTTTCCCTTTGTTTTGTGTGCACACTTTTTTTTGTATACGGTCATTACCACCTTGAGTGTCTTGTGACATCATTACTGATTTACCATGTTTGCAACCCACTTTGTAAGTCTATAATTGTCTCCTTACATGTTTAATTTCATTCTATCTTATACATTGTGTGTGTAACATTACACTTGTTCTCTACATGCACGCTTGTTCATACTAACAATTTTTTCTAGCCACTAATTTATGTGTGCCTTGGTTACTATCAATCCAATTACATTCCCCCTACATGGAATATTTTACATGGTCAGTACTCTTTTAGTCCCACATCCTCCTATCCATGACATCACATGCACCCCAAAGAGGGGGAGTCATTTAGGGTTTTACACATTACACAACACTCTCTACTGGTACAGTTCAGTTCCATTTTCTATCCTTGACATTGTGGGTTTAGATCATTCTACAAACCCCATATGCAACAGATTTTACAAGGTAGATTTTCCTTAGCATTCTAGGGAGTAAGAAGAGGTTGGAGGATACAACAGACTTTCCTCCCTACACTAATTTATCCAAAGTGGTGTCGATCCCCCAAAAAACCAAACAACATAGAGATATCTTCACCAATCTTAGGGAAGTAGTTATAGGTTGGAGAATAACATAGCTTTCTCCCTACACTTCTTTGGCCACAAGTGGTGTGAGATCACCCAAAAAACTTGCACTTCACCGATAGTTATAGGATATCTTTTCTACACCCTTTTGTCTCATCACAGATCAGGTGCACATGTTCCTTTTTCTTTGTCATTTTTGTACTATTTACACATGTTAATTTACATAAATACAATGCATTTTACACATATACATGTGTATTTGACTACTTGATCATCTTCTCTTTTGCAAGTCTATCTGTATGGGAATCAAGCATTCAAAAACAACACACACATGGGAAGTAGACACACAATACTAACCACGTAGGTAAACTAAACACATTGGTATCCACACACACGTTTCTGCCCTAGGTTCACTCTCATCATTTTTTACACTTTTTGCATCTTTAGTCTCCACGCTCCATCATTTTTGTCACTCCACACTTTTTCTAGTCCTTTAGCATGTTTCTACATCACTCTACATGTATTATCGGTACATATCTCTATCTACTTTATGTTACGTATATTTCTTCTCACCAACATAAAGTGGGGGAAAATGTAGTCACTAAATCACACACTTTGAGTCAATATTTAGTCCCGGTCTCATACTACTATTCATATAGTTCTTAAGTGATAAAAATAATAACTAACCCATGTATTTGGCCATTTTGTATATTGTTTTTTGTCATGTTTTATATCTTACACATACACTCACCCAGTTTGTTTTATCATTTCGTGTTTTTGAATTCTAACTGGGGTGCCTAGCCTAGGACTAGGGAACCCTTGTCCTCTTTATGCTTTACTTGCATCTTTTAGGAAATTTTTAGCCATTTCAACTTTCCATATTTTTAGTGGTCTACCTTTTCAGGGTTAATTAAAAAATTAGAACAAGAGAACCATATAAATATAAATCTATGAGAGCATAATGATGGACCAAACACTAAGCACTTACTATAACACATATAGGTTATATCCATCAAAGACATCTACGGATACATTTGCATCCATCTAGCTCCATCACAAGGCACATAAGGTTGGTTCATCTGCATCATACTTCATATGAGGGGATTCTATTGTTTCCATGCACACATTTACTACATTCTACATCTAGTTATTTTCTCGCTACTTTACAAAGTGCAACTAAGCATAAGAGCAAACTAGGGTATGATTTACACACACACCTAGAACTATATGGGTCCGAGATGTAGTAAAATGCCTAGTTATTAAGTCCACCACTATAGTTTTTGATGAAAGTATGATGCCTTCATATGTATCTTTCTTTTTAGAGGTTTTATGCTTATCTCGGATTTTTTCAGTCTCTTCTTTATCTTTGATTTATAGAGACATCTGGCACAATTCAGCAAAGATAGTGTTAAAAGAAATGAATATAGGATGTCACTTAGTGACACCCCAGAGGAGGTTTGAAGGTAATTTCCACAAACCAATGCACCCAGTTCTCATATCGGGCACCCACATGTGCCCTTTTCCCTTCCAGGTACCCCAATCCACGGTCAGAGAGCTTGGCTCTGTTCTTTTCAAGATTCTATGTGGTCGTTTCCTCCTCCTGTTCTCCTAGTTAGCACTGTGACATAGTCCCATGCCTTCATTGAATCAACTAAGGATATCTTAACCCCTCTTGCACATTAGGGTTTTACATTTTCTATTCACTTATTTACTTGATTCATTTTCTTCATTTCTTTATTTATTATTTACTAATTTGAATATCATTTGATTACACTAGAATAAGAGTACATTATTTCCTATTTTAGTTAATCAAGAATAGGAAAATAAATAATGGGGTCTATACATTAAAACTTAAATGGATCAGGGTCAGTAGTAATGGTATGTTCATAACCATCATGTAGGAATTCAATGCATCAATGAATAGTAGATGGGACAACATGCATTGCATGAATCCACAGTCTACCTAACAAGAGATTAAATTAAAATAGGGCATCGATAATGAAGAATATTATAGGAATAATCTTAGGCCCCACTTGTATAGGTAATTTGATAGTGCCTAGGCATGTGCAAGTAGTTGAATCATAACCATGAATTCAAGTGGAATATTTAGCAATGATATTATCAGTAATGCAAATTTTCTTTAAAAGGGAGTGAGCATATAGATTAATGTTGGATCCATTTTCAATGATTACATGCTTGATACAAATGGTGTGAATGATAATAGTGATAATCAAATGCACACATGGATTATCAATAACAAATGTCATATGTCCCCATCACTAAATGATATAACACTTGGTAGATTTTTCAGACATGAATGATATGTGTGAAGGCGACAAAATATATATTTTTAATTTGGATATAATGAAGGGAAACCTTTAATGTATGATAAAAATCAGGTGCTTTACGTAATAATTTGTCGAGAGATGTTTTGGCCAATATATTCTTAATATGTTTGATGATATCACAACCTTAGATGTGGAGGTATGATTCAGTAAAGGTGATAGGTGGTCGGATATAAATGGGCTAAGTTGTAGGAGGATGATTACGATGAGTTATGACTAATTAATAGTTGGATCATCCCTATGCGTAATAAAGCGAGGAGGATGTTGAGTACAAACTTGCATAAAATTAGTAATAGTAGTAACCATACCGAAACCTTAGTTAGGGTGAAAGAAGGATAAGAAGATTGATCCATGACTTGAGAAGAAGAGAAATTTTGATACATGCTTAGAAGGTAGGGTTTGAATGGACAGGTTCACCAAATGATTTAAAAAATATGGTATTTTGTAAAAACCTAATTTCAGAGTAATATATGTAAACTATGATAAATATATTCGAGCTATAAAATGACACAAGAAATAAGCTAAAGAAATATGAAACCCTAGGTGCAAGAGAGAGGATAAAAGACTTAGTTGATTTCGTGATAAATCCCAAAGTATGCTAGATTGATTAACTCGATAAAAAGATGAGGGAGCCAACATAACCACACTCGAGAAAATTATGGAACTATCAAATTAAGTTACACCTGTGCACCTGGAATAGGTCAAGGGCACCTTTGTACTAGAGTCCGATTTTGGAATAGATGTCCGTACGAGAACCTTGGAAACTAATTTTCATTATGTCACAAGGTTGTATATGGTTGTCACATTTGATCACCCTGTATGTCCCACTATGTCCATAGAATTCACTTGTAACCTATAAAGAGAAGGATAACCTACAAAACATCAAAACACATAAAATCCTTAAAATAAATAAGATACAAATGGGGATTCAAAATGACCCCAATGGTCACTTGATAGAGTGGACATAAAATCAAGTTTTTCACTACATCTCAGAATCTATGTATTTTTGTTTGTTTGTGTGTGTGTGTGTGTGTGTGTATAATCGTGCCCTATGAATCTCTTGTGTAAGATGCACTTGATAATGAGAAATATCTAGATGTATCAATATAAGTAGATGAGTGGATGTCAAAATTAACTTCCCATTCTATGTGTGTATATAGAAAATGCATTCACTTATCCCTTGAGTTAGTGCTAGTTGAAAGGTTTGATTCTCTTAGAATTCCTTTGGATGCAACCTTAGGTGGTGATAGTAGATTCTTTGAGCTTAGTCCTTTACTATGGTCACATAGCTTTCATTTATATTATTACCTTGTTTAAATTTTGTAATTGAAAACTAAAAGTACAACCCATAAAAAAATATGCACATAAGATAAAAGAGGCCCAAAAGAGGTGATTAATATACAAATAGGTTAGGGCACCTAGAGGAGATGAGGGTGCCTAGTTGCTGGTATCCGAGTCAAGAAAGATAAAGTAATTCATATCAGATGGGTTGTGAGATGTGAAATACCAAAGAGGAAAATAGAAATAGAGAAAATAGGCCAAAGATAGATGTCAATTACTTGTTTTCTCATTTAGGAATTATATGAATAGTAGTATGTGATTAGGACCTAGAAATGTACCCAAGTGCGTGATTTAGTTTCTACATGCCCTATGTTTTGTATGCTCCATTTTTTTTTTCCACTTTGGCCCTGATTGTCTGATGACATTATGAGGGATGTCCCATGTATGAAATATTCTTTTCATGGTCTATCTTGTCTTACTACTTTCTTGTAACATTTTTCTTCTCTTGCATGTTATCTTTTATACTAACAATTTTATGGCCACTTTGTTTTCATATGCATTGGTTTCTACTAAGAAACTATGCTACCCCGTAGGTATCCACTTCATTATAGTATCGTGTCCTCTCCTTTGGGCCTCATTCTCCTTTCATCATTGCATGTACTCCAAATTAGGGGGAAAATATATTGGGTGAATAGTTTACCCCTAAAATAGCTTAGAACAGCAACAAAAATCTTCACAAGATAGAAAAATGAGCAGGACATACAAAGTCACATAATGGTTTAGAATCAGACTTGGACTTCATACACAGGACATGACACTAGTGCCTAGAATCGAAACTAGTACCTAGGAAGTCTGACCTCTCCTAGGAACTAATTTCATCAAGACATATATAGTCATCTTCTCAAATCAAAACAATTTATAGAAGTCTTTAAAGAAGCTCTATAGTTATAGACATGGACCTTTAAGTATAGAATGCATCAGATCTCCTAAAATAAACACAATCATAACTAAATCAAGACACACCATATACAATGGTACTTATTGGGTAGAGTCATGGATGGAGGGTAAAACTAGACTTCTCTCCCCAACACTTGCTCTTTGGCATGAGATCACCCAAAAAACTCACACTTGGCGTGAGATTTCCCAAAATAACCTACACTTGGTGTGATATCACCCCAAAAATCTTTATTGGTGTGATATCACCCAAAAACTCACCCTTAGTATCCAAATCAGCAACATCAAACAACGTGACACATTTATATCTCTTACTCTTTTCACATATTAGGTGCGTACTTTCCTTTTTACACACTTTTGCATACTTATACACATTTTTCTCTAATTTATCATATATAAAACTTTGACTACTCTTTCTCTCTTATTTTTTAGGTCCATCCTTAATATGTAACAAAGAGAAGCTTAAATCATCAAACAAAGGTTCCAATAGCACATAACACATATGCTTCACCCCTAGGTTTCACTTCCCTCTCATAGTCTTCATGCTTTATTTTGTAATCATTCCATGTTTCACTTTTCCACTCGGCACGCTATTTTCCACACTCTCTATAGGATCATAAGGTACACATATCTTATCTACTTTATGTTATTGAGTATTCACTTAACAACATAAAGTAGGGGAAAATGTAGACATAAAATCACACACTTGGGTACATTTCTAGGTCCTAAAAGCATGCTAACATTTACATGATTCCTAAGAAATAAAATGAGTGGTTGAAAACTATATTTGTCCTATTTTATTTATCTCTTTCTTTCTATTTGGTCTTACACACCCTACATCCTAGTCAAAAATTTAACTTTTTATATTTCATGGCTTGATAACAAAGGCAAGCAAGGAAAAAAATGCCTAGGAACTCCTATCACTCCCGGGCGCCTCCGACCCTTTCTTACCTTACTCTCTCATTTTGGGTATCTTTTATCTTTTGGAAATGTTTTTCACTTATGGGTTGCCCTTCCAGTAGTCAATTTATAAAATTTAAACAAGGGAATCATATAAACACATAGTTATGTGTTCAAAATAAAGTACCAAGAACTAAGCATTACTATTACCACCTAAGCTTGCATTCCAAAGGCACTAAAGCACTTAAAATACATCCATATAATATCCATTCAAGGTAAAATGGCTACATACTTCTGTATACATATCATAGGAAGGGGAATTATATTCTATTCCATCCACACATACTACTACATTGCTACATTTTAGCTACAACCGTTATCATTTGTGCAAGGTGCACAAAGGAATCCTAGGGCATCATTCTTATACACACAAAATATCTACAAGGATTCTGAGATGTATTGCAATGCTCAGTCACAAGTTCACTCTTTAGGTGACCATTGGGGTCCTTCTAAATTCCCATTATAAATTTTCCTTTCTAGGTTTGATGTGGTTTTCTCGGGTATGTGCGGGAAAACTTCTATTTTATAGGGTAAAGTTACCTCAATGATGATAGTGTGAATATAAGGTGGAAAAAAAGACTCAATAGTGAAGACCTTATGATATAGAAGAAACCATATCCTAAGCTTTGGCATAGTCATTAACTCCCAAGAGGCTTTTTCCTACACCGGTGCCCCTATTTGGCCCTACTCCTAAGTTCTATAATTTACAAGGAGTATTTACTTCCAGAACTTCACCCTAACCATATCATTTTCATATTTTGTGGATATCATCCAAGTCTTCTTATCTCTCCTTCTTACTTACGTTATTTCATTATTGATTTCTCATTTCTTGGATTTTATTGTATATTATCATTTTTACATCATTAAGAACAACAACTACTCTACAATATAGATTCAATTGAAATTATATTAAATCAATATACACAAATATAAACACCATAAACCATCCAAAAATGAGATTAACTCGGATTAGTACTAAAATGCACAAAATCGTAATATATTAATAAACCTTTCATAAGAAGCTAAAAATCACAAAACAAGAAGAAATTAACAATAAACTAATAAGGATTAACATGTTTACTAAAAACGTAGTTGTGATACCATATTCAATTGAAACATGAGGATCAATAGAACCCGTGCACATCAAGGTTATTACACTCCAATGGAAACGAGAATGTGCTCCAAGTAATCAATAATAAAATTAACCATAAATAATTGTTGATCCAAAATAAAAATTTATAGCATTCTCATATAACAAACAAATAAATACAAGTAGGAGTTTTTGTAACTCCCATGCATAGAATCATCATACCTCCATAAGGGAGAAATGAGTTACAATTCAGAAATGGAATTAAAATCATGTATCACACACTGATGATGCATATGATATATTCTATGACAAAATCTATCATATAACTCCTAATGACAACCTAGATACCTATGACTCACCTAAGTGAGATGACTCACCATGGGTGAGGTAAATTCACCTAATTAATGATTAAAATATGAAAATATCACTCACACCAACATTGCATTTATTGTTTGTGTTTGATCATGTATTTTTACATTCCTTCTAGAATAATGGTTATTATTATCCCTCTAATTAGGCTCATACCACCTATGAGGATGCAAGGAATTTTACTCCATTTCATACTCCTTTTGAGATGACATAGTATTTAATTCTAATATAGATCCCAATTCTCTAGTATTTATAAACCATCCTCCCTGTTATGGCCCTACCCCTTCTATAGGTGTTTCTTTAGGTAACTTTATTATGAAGGAAATAATTAAGTGTCTACATATTTTTTCTACTCATCACCAAGATATAAATCCCTACTTTGCATGTCATGAAGATGGTTGGAATAGTGATAATGAACTAACACAAATTTTCTTACTAGTAGATGATGATTACATGCATGCTTTATATTATAATGGCGATGAATTTTTTTCTAGCTTACACATGGATGATATTCCTTTCATTTGTAAATTTATTGGTGATTTTGCTTGCACTTCAAATAATGAGATATAATTGATTCATAATGATAGTTAAAGACACTCATTTTGGTTATTCACGACTTACTGCAACAAAACAAATTTTACAACAAGCTTGCATTAGTTCACACTTTCTCAATTTGACCAATTATCCTATCCCTAACTATATGTTACTCATTATTTCTTACATAAACAACCTACTAATTCACAAAAATCATATTACTCCATCAAATTAGGATATAGCCTTTCACATTTCGATTAAAATTCCTAGATCATTTACACATGCATATGGGACCATACTAGATAGGAGGACCATAGTGCCCATACACTATGGGATGACCTAGATAATTTAGTCCCTCCTCCTCTAATGACACATTTTATCATTTTAATCTCTTTGGTGCATTCATAATCGTCCTTATTCGATGTTTCCAAATCTAAAACACATATATAATAAAATTATTCACCTCCCATTATAGAGGGAATTTATTAAACTTGGCACCTAGTATCCTAATTAGATAACTCTCAAATAAATCACTAAAAAGATAATCTAAAACTCCCTTGATCTCCACATAATCATTCAATGGAATTCATCAACTCATATCTACAATTACAAAAGGAAGATTATCAAAGCCAATTCAAGTTAGGGAAAGAGCTAAATACAATCTCACTATTACAACATCACATTGATCAATATGGTTACATAAATTCTAGATATCACATTCTAGGAGATAATGATGTGTGGTTTGATTGATCTTAAGATTTGTGGAGATTTTAGTGGTGAAAAAGGGTTCCCAAAGCACACCTAATGTTTATGTTTCAGGACTCTCTCCCCATCTAGGGTCTTGAAGGTTGAATTAGTTATAGAACACACATAATATAGTGTCAAAGGTCTAACTTATAGATAGGAGATGAAAAAATGCATTAAATAAGAACATAAATTTATAGAGGTTAAAATTTCATAGGGACCAAAGTGTACAAGAATATCCATAGTTAGTGTGCAATTGCTTAGGTAACAATTTCAGTTTTGAGGATTTTTCATATAATTTCCAGCCATTTTCAATCATCATACCATCCCATATCAGTACACAATCTAGGATATCAGTTAATTTCTCTTCTCCCCTCATTGATAGTTATTTTTTTAATATTTTATCATTATTTATCTTTGTTCATATGATTATTCTTGATATTGTTGCAATTAGCCTTGGAAACTAATTGGTTAGGATAATATACCATAGATTACTACCCTTGAGATATTAATCATTTAGGTTAAATCATTTGGTAAACCTAAGTATTGTATTATGTGAATCGGAACTCTCTATGTTTTCTGAGTCAATTTTCCAAACCCTAGCATGCTTAAATTTTGCATCTCATACCCAATACGAGTAGTGACTATTAGAAAAAGGGGATTAATAATTACTAAATTAAAAAATTATCCACCACATTAACATGGATATTGATGACTGTAGTTTTAGGTATGTAGGAAATATTTTAAATTACTTTATAAAAGTGAATTCATAAAAAGTAAAAGTAAATAACACAAAACTTATGTGGGAAAACCTTTCAAGTAAAAAAACCCACAAATTAAATCACTTATATTTAATAATGATAATTTAAATCACTTTCACCTAGCATTCCCACTATCTCCTCAAGTCCCACACAACATTAAACTTTACAAAATTATTAATATACAAAAATATTTACAAAAATCAATTACAATCTCGTAATGATATCACACTATTAAATAGGGTTGGTGAAAATGGTTTGCACATGAGTGTACCATTTCACCCAAACATAAATTATTTAAACATGGTTTAATTAATTTCATCCATGTGAGTGGATTTTCAGACTGACACTTATATCTTAGATATAAGTTTAAATTTCATTGTGTTATAAATATAACATTAGTGGTTTTAATTAATTGGTTAACTCACTTAATATTATAACCCCAACAGTGGTCATTTTTGTTTACAATAATATATTGAACTCCCACCCCATACTCACAATAATTCCAAATACATGGCCTCTTATATAGTTATGAAGGATAGTCCTTTATCTAATATTACTCATTTTCCCTTATAAGACATACAATCTTCTGACAAAGTGAGCATTCTTATGATGAAGATACTAATGTCAAACAAGAACAACTTCATGTTTTATCTTAATTTTGTACTCAATTATGCAATAATAAATTTCATGTACAACCCATCCTTGACCTCCTCTTAGCTGCAAACATTTCTTGTGATAGATTTTATTATGAGATCATGCTTCCAATATTAGGTCTTCCTCTATTTCTACATTTTCCATTCAATCTTCGTCTCCCAAAACCCCCATGGGGGCATTTAGTCTTAATGTCTCTATTCCTATGTGTACCACTCATTTTTATTCTCCTCTCATCTCTCACATTAAACCAAATTATTATTCTATCACCCATTCCTTAGATTCCTTTGTGTGTGATCTAAAATCTGATGTTCTTCATTTATAATGGGGTTCCACTACCTCCTCTTCTTCCACGGAATCTTCACTTCTTATACACATTCCTCTTGCACCAAAATTTACATCTTATCCCCTTCCTCCCAATTTTTTCACCTAAAATTCAATTTATTAATGGCAAGGAAGATCCATGAGATCATCTTATATCATTTTTTTCTTTCATATATTATTGTTTTGATGATACATTATTAACAAAGTTGTTTCCTATACTATTACAAGATTATGGATTATGAAGGTTCTAGGATTTCTATTTATTTTGTAAAATATTTTACCACATTAGAAAATTATTTTTTAGCACATTCTTCTATCAACATTGGTACTAAAATATCTTATGCACAAATGGCTAAAATGAAACAAGGGTCTAATTAATGTCTTAGTGACTATTTTCTCGTATTAAAAAAATAATCTTACTAAAATGAACAATTTTTTGTTAAAAACTAATCTTTATGTGGTAGTATAATTTATTTCTATGGGTTAAAACTTATAGATTAAAAATGTATAGGATGGTCAGCCCCCTTCTCCTTATTTCACAATGATTTCCCCTATTGTGTTGTAGACACCAAAATTTGGGTCACACTCCCCTTGGTCCCCTTTAATTAATTAGCATAACGTATTCACCTAAACCTAACCCCTTACCCCGCATTCATATTAATTTAATTACTTGCAACTAAATTAATGTTCATCCTCACATTATTAATTAATTTAATTACTTTAATTAAGTTAATTTACACCTCACCTAGCCACATCACTTAGACACCTCACCATGGACTTATTCTTATTCTAGTAATTAAATAAGATTGAGTCTCTACTTATCTTAACCAATTGGGACTCTTTCAAACCCTAAAATAAAATTCATATTCCTTCTCCAACAACACTCTCGCTTATCTAAGTACTAACCCTCACTTGAGACCTGTGCTGACAATTAGAGCACACCAAGAGTAGAAAATATTTTCCTATTTTTGGAAAACCTAGGATTTCCCACCTTAACCGACGCCAATTATCCCTCAACCGACACCGATCACCCTAACCGTCACCAACTACCTTATGTACACTTTTGTAACCTTTTACCTAGGTTGTTAATTTTTGAGGTTTGAGAGATCTATTACATCCAAGCATGAACCAGAGACTTCTCAACATATGGAAAACATCATAAACTCAACCACAAGCTCAATCAAACACTTTATACTTGTCCAAAGGCAGTAGAATATTCATGGGAGCAATCTGGGAGTATTTCCATGGAACTGAACATAAAGTTATTCATGGATCAATCACTACCTTCCTTCACCTACTGACCTACAAATACAAGTAAGTGTATTTGAATTTCATCATTTTGTACTTGCTTAAAGTGTAAGTTCATTATCTTTTGTTATTAGATCTTATTCTTTCTTGCATTCCTCCATTCCCACCTTCTTAAAAATCTACCCATCTAATAACTCATGACCTTCTAGCTCTCCGTACCTAACCTCTAGGCATTCCTAAGCCTTGCTGACATTATTACGAACCCACCATTATCCCTTCATCCTTTGTATAATCACAAAGAAGTCCAAATCTAAATTTTATTTAATTACCTCCAAATTTCCCCTATCGATGCTAGTTATCTTAACCATCATCGGTCACCGACTAACGCTTCGGTTACTATGTCTTATGTAAAATTTCACCAAAACATCCCCAAAATCTCACAAAACTTCACCCCAAACCTGATACCCCACCTAAAACCTCACAACATATCTTCCCAATTCTTTTGTGTATACACAAAGAGAGCCTAGACACCATTTTTGACATTCTTTAATTTCCCATAGTAACTAATATCGGTCATCCTAAACCGTCATCAATCATACCTAAACCGACATCGGTCACCCTAGATGGCATCGGTCTCTGTGCCTAGTAAAACTTCCTTAGTCCAGCAAGCTTCTGAATAACCCAAAAACTAAACCAAAATTCACAAAATCTTACCCAGACCCCGTCTATGACCCTTAGACCACCTGTCTAATCTAGAACCTGACCCGTGACCTTCACTAGTTTAGTTATAAGGAATTTAATTAGATTGACACTGATAGTAGTTTAAGACACCTAAATCAGAACACTAGCATTAGATTCTTTTATTTTCATGTTTAGTTATTTTATATTAAGTTATATATCAGTGGATTGAAAACCATTAAAGAAGTATCACCCTTCCTAGATCTATCTCACACTAGGCAAGTCTACTAAACTTTGCTATTAATTGTATCTTGTGGTATTTCTTTGTATTACAGGTAGTTCCTCCTTGCCAAAGAGGGGATCACACACATCAACTTGGATCAGAAATCAGAAACGTGCACACTCAACCTTTGACCAATGTAACAAAAGGTATTTCCCTGGACTCTTACCTTTATCGATTCCATTTCTACAATAATCTAGTGAAACATTTTAGCAAGACGCCTTGAGTGGGACCCATCAGGGTTCTTTTGTATTTTTCATTCCTAGGTATACATTTTTTTGTATATTTCCCTTTGAAATTATTCACACTAAATTTTCTTCTCTGGAACATTCTCCTTCTTTCTATTGTCTAAATAAATTGTGATTTTGGTGTTCTAAAAAGAACATGTCTTCCTTTCTACTGTATTGCATTTAGTGAAAGATCATTCCTCTTCTTGTTCTCTATTTTCTACATTGAACTTAAATGTGAATTTGGGCTTAAAACATTTCCATTTCATTTTGGTATGTCGCATTATAGCTCACATTAATTTCAAGTAAACATATATGCTAAAAGTTATGCCCAACTAACGGCTGAATAATTCAATCGTAGTTCACTTTGCACATTCTCTATACCAAACCACTTAAACAATTTACACTTTTTCTTAAAAAACATCCTACCCAGAAGAAGTTATTAATGATCAAATGATAAGATGATTGATAAAGTGGGCACCAAGCTGGTTTATTTGTCTAGTCATTATCTTAGAGTAAGGACCACCCCCGCCAAAACTTTACCTAAAACCATCCTTAGTTCTTGGATTTTAATAGGACACCTTTTATCAAACCAAAAATATATTCTATTCACAAGTCAGTCTAAATAACATAAGTTGGAACATAAATTCATCAATAGGATTTCATGTTTGCTATTTTTTGTTTGATTTTTTTTTGAGTTGTGAGGTCATATTCTCCATTATTTTCTTCCTTTCACACTCCATAATCATAGTTGGTGTATTCTGAATTTTTTTGAGTGTGTTAGGGTCCATCATTTCCATACTCAGGTTTCTAGGTTGGTATTTTATCTGATCTAAGTCACTAAAGTCACCTTTCTCCATATTTTCAAATTTCATGTGACTGCATCGGTCCAACGACCATCATCAGTTTACTCATAAGACCGCCATCGGTTGACCTAAGCGATGTTGGTTTCCTACTTTTTGGTCATTTTACTAAAATAGCACTCATCACATTTATGTTCTTTTTGGGGTTTCTCATATACATCATCATAACTTTGGTTCTTTGAAATCATTTGTCAAATAAAAAAATCTTCATTTTCATCAATTATTACCACATTTGCAAATATTTTGATTTTTCATAGTTCTGTATTGGTCACCGTGAACCGTCATTAGTTACCCCGTATCACCATCATTGGTTACCAAACTACCATCAGTTCTTGTGTTTTAATTTTTCAATTAAAACAACACCAATTTTCACCTCCCGGAACTATTTTCTCCATTCCTTTTATTCTTCTATGTCATCTACAGAGATCAGATTACCAAGTATACACTAAGCCACATGGTTTCAAATTGTAGCCAAGCCAACACCCTCATATTCCACGTTATCCTTCATCCACTCCCTCCTAGCCCATCTTTTCCTTCCATTCTATCACCCATGGATCCCATTCAGCCCTATCACCATCAAGACCGGTGATAAGGAGTTCACAAAACTTCTTGATCAAAACCCCACCACTTTACAATATTACTTAGCCCATTCATCCACTCGTGATTCATCTAGGAAAATTATCTACAACATGCCTGTATCCATCCCACCTACACTTGCACCTACTTCTATCACTACTAACATTACCCTCGGCTACCTCCACCTTACTACCTATTGTTTCTCCGGTTGACCTCACCTCATCAATATCTATTATACCTACATCATCCATCACACCCAAAACATCTATCATCCCTATGGAATCCACCGCACCTACATCCACCACCCTCAGTACAGGTGTGCCCATGTCTTCCACTTCTTATATACCTATCACATCCCAGCCACCTTTGGTGTTGACAACCCACACTCCCTTCCAAAACCTCTTCCTCTCTATGCCCCAGTATCTTCCACGAATCACCACTAGGGTGTTTACATCAACCCCACCTATGTATACATATTACCAACAACCACCTATTTCCTCTACTAATTACTTTGATTACATCCCCTCCACCTCCATTCCCTCTCATATCCCTCCATTACAATTTTTGTATGTGGCCCTGTCACACACTAGGATGCCATATACATCATACCAATCTTATTTACCCACTAAAACCTTAGGGTTTGCTCCGTCATCACAACCCATCAATGAACTAATCAAAATGATGATGGAAAAGATGTAGAAATTAGAATTATATCTCTCAGGTTTGCATAACTCTCTAACATATGACAATATTTGCAATGATCCCATTCACCTATCCATTCCTATTCACTCGTACCTTATGCATTGGGAAATGCCAAAATTCAACCATTTCAATAGAAAAGAATATCCACAACAACTCTTGCAGTTTTTTAAACATGTCTCATGCACTGATCGCTCATGATGATATGTCTGCTCCTTGGACATTTCCAATGCTATTGATGGGACCCACTTTGGATTGGTATAGTTTTCTACTTAGACATTCTATCCTCTCATTTAACCATATTTCTCAAGATTTTCTTGACCACTCTTCTATCAATATTGTCAAAAACGTCACCATAACTCGACTAATATGCCACATGTCTATATGAAGATGAATCTATCATGATTTTACCACTCGATGGCGTAACTCGATTAACCAAATTTTATTCCAATTACCTTAGATAGAGGTAATAGAATTATTTACCATGGATTATGCCAGACATATATCACTAAATCTCTAGGTCCATACCTTCTACACCTTTGATGAGGTATTTACCATGGCCTAAAAGCTGGAAATATGTGCCCTTGAAAAAAAGAAGCTACAACCGTGTAATGAAAATGCCATGTTCAAATCAAATGATAATTCTTCTTCTTCCAAACCCCAAAATACCTATTCTAAAACCAAGGGGTTTGTCAATACAATCATTTTAAAATCCGTCCCATAGATCATCCATCCAACTAAGAAAAACCTTTATCTAACCTCTCCCCCATCCAAACCTTTCAGTTTATAAGAGAGTAATGTAGCTATGCCCCCATATGAGAGCCTTACTCTACCATTTTAGAAAAAATCTTAAAAGATGGAACCATAGCCCTTCCACACATCAAACCACATACTAGTTTTGACCCTTCTCTCCCTGTGCCTGCATGGTACAATGAAAATTATTACTACAATTACCATTGCATTTGAGGTCACAATGATGGTAATTGTATCACTTTCAAAAACAATTTCCAAGAAATGTTAGATAAGGGAGATCTCATCTTGGATAATCTGAATGCACCATGCAACAGGTAACCTTCATATCTTTAGTAATCCAATCCCAAATCACACCTCCTCATCCAACCAAATTGGTGACCTCTTGGCCAATGATGGTAATATCTGTGAGGTTCATGTTATTTTTGACATCTTACCAGCTCCTTCCTCATAGTTTCCTCCTACTTCATCTATTGAAGAAATTATTTCTTGAGATCCTTCATCCATGAAGGAACCTATGTCATCTAATTATATACCCACATAGGAGTCTCCCTCATCTCCCTCTTCACCCACGAAGGAATCCACCATATCTACCAATGTATTTTCCCCATACACCTCTCGGTCGATGAACAACCCATAATATTAACTCTCCTACCCATGAGAGAGCCATGCTTACCTTCCTCTTCACCGAAAGAAGAACCTAATTCATCCTACTCAACATCTCCCATACCCATAGCATATTCGTTAGAGGAAACCCTTCCTATCGGTGAAAAATCTCCACTATATTTCAAAGAACCACTTGATTTGATCTCGTCTCTTTTACCGATAGAGTTGGAAGCTAATAAATTCATTATTTAATAGGCACTAGATTTATTTATGGGAGTCACCATGAAATCAACATTGGTTCCTTCTATTGCCATGGTATTCTCACATTTGGCTGACCTCTTAGACTATTTTGATCATTCCATGTTTGAGGGGAGCCTTCAAATGCCTCTTTCAACTCAAATACAGATGTCATCCACTGATACTTCTACCATTTACCCCAAAAAAATTAGAGCAATGAAATCCGTCATACCTAAGGTAGTCATGACAACATCTTCCACATCACCTTTGCCCGCATCTACACATTTACCATTACCTCCACAACCACTAGCACCTAAACCAATTACACCTTTACATGTATCCAAAGCTACCCATACCTTGGGATTCATGCTAAAAACAATTCTAGTACATACCCTTGTTAAACTAGATTTAGCCACATCCTCACGGGCCACCAAAAAGACTATTCCCCCACCTAAGAGGAAGACCTAACCTTCTAGGCCACACACACTAGTTTTTCCTACTACCCCTATTTCATCTTCACCTCTTCCATCTATCTTAGGACCCCACCCATCAACCTTGGCCAAACAAACTCCTACCCAAGGTAAACCAAAAACATAGCAACCCACCTCCTCCTCATGAGCCCCTATTACACCTAACTTACCTACACAACATATGACTTCACCTTAACCTACATCATTTTTAAAATTTTACCCACGCCACTTCTAGTAGCCTTATCACTACCCATGATATTTCCTTCTCTTCAACTAATACCTTCCATCTTACCTCTTCTAGCAACATTTACCATACCTCCCTTATCACCTTGGCTAACTCATCCCCTTCCACCATCTACCTTCCCTTCTACATCATGTACTCCTTCTTCACCTTTACCCAAGAAGGTGCAACCAAAATCCAAGAGCCCACTACCCTCTAAAGAGGTATTCAAACCTATAACACCTTCAACCACTAGTTCATCTGCTACACCTTTACCTAAAAAGGTACAACCCAAATCTAAAATAGTATTACCTACCAACTTGTGGTCAAATCTATTTTACCTTTGATTTCACCTCTTGTGATTCCCCCCCCACCAAAAATACCCACACTTCCATTCGGACCCACATTTACTTCACATTGTGATCCATTGGTAGGGTCTTATGCCAACATCTTAGCTAACCTTTTAGAGACTTATTTCATCACATTACCACAACTTAGACATTATGACCCACACAAACCTAAACTAGCAAGGTTTGACGATACAAAAATTTGTGCCTACCATTGTGTCTGGACATGATGTAGAAACATTTAAGGCTCTAAAGACCTTTGTTCTCCAACTATGTCCTCCTGAAGAAAACTTTGACGATGATGATCTTTTAGATAAGGACCTTGTTCCACTTTCACCCATCACCACACATCCTCACCCTTACCTATTCAATAACCTTCACCTCCACCTCCACAACCCTTTTACCCTCCTCCAACATTTGAGATCAATATGGTCTATATAAGAGAGCTAGCCAAACCTCTACCAAAATGTCAATGCACTACCTTCTTTGCACAACACTAGTATATGCCATCACCATACTTTTTCCCATCCTATCGCTACACCTATCATGACTCAGTTGCTCCCTTACCCCATATTAATATGGTTAACATTGCCACTCATGCCCAAAAAGACAAAGGAAAGGAGAAAACAAATAGCACATCCACTAATCATGTGCCAAATATACCATCTACACATGTACCGAAAATAACCATCTCGTGGACCCACATACCCTATTTCTAACGGGGTCACCCATCATAAAATGATTAAATAATTGCACCAATATCCTCTCAAAATGTCATTATACAACCTTGTCCAGACCTCTCGAGTCTCATGTGACAGCCCTCATGGAGGTTATGCAAGTATATTGAATTTGTACCTAATGAACCAACTATTGTGCAATCCATGATCACTCCTCACCATGTGGCCTCTCTCACCACTTTATCCCCTTCCTCTGCACTCGCTACCACTCATCAAATAGTCACTCTAAATTTCTCTCGATGATGAGATTGTACCTCTCCAATTAGGTGATCTTGATCCTACCCTATTCATCTCCATCTACATTGATAATATATGTGTTTGATGCATTATGATCAATTATAGTGCCGGCAACAACATTATCTCCTCCCATGCGTACAAACAAATATGCATCCCTACCAATTACACCAAGTTATGTTGCATTCATTCAACGATGTCATAAATTCCACCCTTGACACCATCATTCTCCACATTCGAGTGGGCCCTCATACCATTCAAGAATTATTCTACATCTTAGAGGGGGATTCCATTATAACATGTTGTTTTATCAACCTTGGATCCATGTTATGGGTTGTGTTCCTTTAACCTTACATCGTTGTGTAAAATTTGAACATGAAGGACTTAACTATACCATTCCAACTAACCCTTCACCATTTAAAACCTCTAATATGTGTATCGACCTAATGATTTCCTTATACTAGTCAAGGCATCTACCATTACTACCACCTCTCCTTCACCCACAACCCCATCCACCAATGTTGTTACTACCTCTCCCACACCTAAATCCTCTATTCGTACATTGTTGTTGTAGCCTCTATAGCTAACCCATCCACCAACCCATCTACTTCTTAAACAACTAATGCTTATTATTCCCAAAAATATAGTAATTCATTCATTTTGGCTACCCACATATCAACTATCAATCCCTTAGAAGGTGTTTTTAAATGTCTCACTGGGGAAGTTCGCCTATACAACATCCAAAAATTCCTTACTCAAGAGTATGGAAAACTTCACCAAGACCCCCATTATGATCACCACATAGGAAAGGTTTTATCTTATGGTACTCCCTACCTTCGTACCAACTCAATGTATGGGGACTTGATGCTTCTACCTATTCACCCAAGCCATCTTCCCAAACTTGACGATTTTACTCGACCTTCAATCTCTCACTAACCGCTACTTCGCCCACACCTTCCTCCAGTGTTTTTCTTGGAAGAGCTTAACCTTTGGTTTCTATGAACAAGGTCATCATATTTTCATCCCATGCACTACTCATGAGCATAAAGACTACATTATTATTGTATTTTTATGAACAATCTACCAAGAAGGCCCAAGTCAAACTTGTTGAGGATGATAAACCTTCTCCACCCCATTCACCAACTTTACCACCTTCACCTACAGAGTCTATGGATCTAGAATCCATTCCTCCTAACTTTGTTTTCATGAACACCATTTCCTTGGGACCTCTAACTTATCAATGAGATGGTGAGGCTCCCTCTTCTCTTCCCTTCCTATATCCTAACATGATCGATGATGATACACCTTCTATTAACATCGTTCAATGTTAGGACGATGAGTCTATTCTCACCTACCTTGGTGTAGAAGATTCATATATTCACCAGTCATTACCTTATGAGACACAAACCATGTTAAATTAATCAACCATCAAAATCAATATTAACACTCAGGATGACCCGCACATTCTAAAGATAAGCCAATCTTTAGATGTTCTGAAGAGGAAGCTTTTACTTCTTTTCTTTGGTATCATAACAATGCTTTTGCTTGGTCCTACGTTGATATGCTTGGTATTGACCCAAAATTATGGTTCAAAATATTGTCACTATTCTTGATGCCAAACGCATGAAATGAAGCTATGAAAATGCATCCTCACATTTCCCTTCTTGTCAAAGAAGAACTCCAGCGCCTTCTTTTGGTTTCCTTCATCCTACCCATTGATTACCCTCAATGGATCTCTAACATATTTCTTATCATAAAAGTGATAGGGATACTTTGTATTTGCATGGGCTTCTATGACCTTAACTTATCTTTTCCCAAATACGACT
This sequence comes from Taxus wallichiana var. yunnanensis, assembly GCA_018340775.1. NCBI lineage: Eukaryota > Viridiplantae > Streptophyta > Pinopsida > Cupressales > Taxaceae > Taxus > Taxus wallichiana. Next base: position 664,607,082 of record CM031234.1, on the reverse strand, counting down.
TTCCTCTACCTAGTATTGACCAACTAGTTGATCTCATTACAGGCCATGAGATGCTATCAGTTATGGATGGTTTCTCAGGTTATAACCAAATATTACTTTCCCTGGAAGATCAACACAAAACCACTTTCATCACTCCTTGGGGACCTTATGCTATCATGTCATTCCCTTTGGCCTTAAAATCGTAAGTGCTACGTATCGCATGCTATGAGTTATATATTTCATGACATTATGTATAACATATTAGAAGATTACGTTGAAAATCTTCTTGCCAAATCTAAACATTGGGAAAAAACCCTTACAAATCCTCAAGGTCATCTTCAACCGTCTCATCAAATATGTTTTTTTCCTTTAACCCAAAAAGTGCATCTTCGTTGTTCTTTTTGACAAGCTTCTTGGTTTTATCATTTCTTTACATGGCATATAAGTTGATCCCATAAAAATCAAGGTTATTCTCAAAATTCCCCACCAACTAACCTTCATCAACTTCATAGTTTACAAGGAAAGTTGTAATATATTTGTCTCTTTATTTCATAGCATTCCGACTATGCTACCCATTTCATCATCTCCTCAAAAAGGATGTCTCCTTCAAATGGGATGATGAATGCCATAAAGCATTTGATTCCTTAAAACAATACCTCCTCTAACCACATGTGTGCATTCCCACTAAAGATGACCAACCATTTTACCTTTAGATTTCTAATATTCATCATTCCTTGGGTTTCATGCTCTCTCATCACAATGAGAAACATAGGGAGAAAATGGTTTATTATATAAGCCATACACTTTTAGACTACAAAACTAGATACACTCACACTGAAAAAATCTACTTAACCTTAGTTTTTGTCGCCACTAAAATTTTCCATTACCTACTTAACCACAAAACATTTGTTGTCACTAATACTGACCCCTTACATTACATGTACGCTAATCCCTACCAACATCAATGTGATGCACATTGGCTCATGCTTCTTACAAACCTAGAACTCAAATTCATCCATCAAAATCTATCAAAGGACAAACCATCATTGACCAACTCACAGATGTACCTCTTTGGAAATCAATCCTCTAACTTCAATTTTCTAGATGAATCCATTACTACCCTCTCTTTGGATGATATCACTTACCAGATGACCTTATTCTTTGATGGTTCCAAATGTTAGCATGGAAGTGGTTATGGAGTTATCCTCATTCTTCTAGATGGTGAGCCTATGCCATTATCTTTCAAACTATATTTTGATTATACTAACAATATTGCCAAATATGAAGCACTCATATAAGTCCTTTGAACCACCATCACCTTAGATGTTAAATCAATTCATATCTTTGGTAGTTCCCACAGTTGTAAACTAATTTAATAGTATATACCAAAGTGTCATAATGAGATATTTCAAAATTATAAGAATCATGTTGACATACTTTTGACTACCTTTGACCGTTATGAACTTCAAACCACCTCGCATTCCACTAATAAATTTGCAGACACCATGGCTTGTCTTGCTTCTTAAATCCTCGCTTCACCCTCGCGACTTGAAAATATTTGTCACAGTACAAAGTTTGTAATCACCCTCTTATATATTTCAAGATGTCAACCTTGTAGGACACATTTAAGCTAACCCATGTGACCTTTGTTATAAGGAGTTTTTTGATTAACTTTCCCTTTCAATTCTGCCTCCAAATCTTATTCGCAATGGAAAATGAGCCTTTCTCAAAAGTGTCTCTCGTTATGTCATCATGGGTGGTCTTCTTTACAAAGGTAGCTTTGAAAGTATCCTATTATGATGCCTTACAAGCTCTAAAATCCCATATACCATCAAGGAAGTTCACGACAAGATTTTGGGGAAAATATAGTGGTTTAGCTATCACTAAATGCATTCTCCTCATGGGCTACTCTTTGGTCAACCCTAAACTATGATTGTTGTGACTATATCAAGCATTGTGTGAAGTTTCAACAACTTGCTAATCTTCATCACATACATAGTCATGCCTTACAGGTCACACGTGACCTTTGTCCTTTCTCACAATGGGGTTAGGATCTTATCGGAGAGATCAATCCTCATTCTTCCCAACATCATCAATGGATTATTAACACTACCAAATACTACACTAAATGGGTGGAAGTCGTGCCTATCATTTCTATAAAATCTAAGAAAATTTGACAATTCATCAACCATCACATTATTTTTTTCTTTGGTGTTCCTCATCGACTCATCATTGATAATAAAAACAATTCAAAAATAAAACCCTATGGAAACTTTTTGATGCCTTAGGAATTCAAATCAGCTTTTCTTCACCTTATTACCCTAAAAAAATAGACAAGCTAAATCTACCAACAAAACCCTAAACATAATTCTTATTTAAGTAGTTGTCGATACTAGAAAGGATTGACATACACACATTCCGTTTGCCTTATGGTATTATCCCACTAGTATTCTATTGGTCCAAAAATCTATCATGAGAGAAGATCTATGGATAGACGAGCTAACAGTGTGTAGGGCATAGCCCCTCTTTGAGATAGAAAAGTGAAACTGGTTTATTGCTATTCTACCGGCAGGAATCTGTGCAAGTCCCACAATATTCTGCCTTCGGGGTTTGGGATCTCATCCCGGTAGGGGTATTTCCAACTGCGAAGAGAAGGGAATGAAAGGAAGGGCGAAGAAAGATCAGATCTGAAGGGAGAAAAGAAATGAATTCCAAAGCAGAAGGATCAGAAGGATTATGTTTTGGGATTGGTAATAAGTGGAGCCAAACCTACTTGCATAAACGAACAGAGCAATACTGATGGATAAATGACAAAAAGTAGAGATAGATTTAACAGAATAAGCACATAAACCTGACGTAAGAAAGATTAAAATGCTCATAACACGCATATTCAGCACAAAGTCTTAATATTTGTATTAATATCTTTTCTGTTACAAAAGCTCAAAGTCTTTTCTTCCTACTTCTATTTTTCATCTGAAAGATATCCACCTCCTTGAATACAACAAGCATTCAAGTATATATAGAAGAAGGAGAAGAGAGAAGACAAAAAGAAACCAATGACTTAATTACAAAGTATCTACAAAATATCTAAAAGTCAACTGTTGACTTTTGGCAACTTGGTGGATGACATCATCCCATGGTGCAACATGGATGATGTCATCGTTTGTGCCAACATACTCTTAGATATTTACAAAAATAAGATCGAGAGGAAGGAGACTATTCATCATCGTCTCATGGCTGAAAAGGGGTGTCTTGCTTCTGTTGTTGCTCAGGAGAGGTGATATGGAACTGGGCCCGATATTCCATGAACTTGCTGATCATGGGCTGAAGTTGATCCTGGGCAGGATCCTTGTGACGATCACTGATAACTTCACAAGTTTCCCACTCCTCTGTGAGATTTTCGAGAGCTTGGAATATTCATTTCCTACCTCTATCAGGTACCCTATGAAGTCACGACAGGCCAGAAGGTTGTTGATGGATTCGGTGTCAAAGGTGACTTCTGGCCCCAGCCCCTGCGAGACGATCTCCTTGAAGATCCGAATAGTTTCATCTGCCTTCCTCAAGGTGAAAGAAGGAGTGAGCAAGCCTGGGGACATTCTCAGGATGATCTGCTCCATCTGGTGCATAGCCTCCAAGGCCTCCTCCTTGACTTTATCTATTTTTTCTAGGAAAAACTCTAACTGATCGACCCAGTAGTCCAGAGTAGAAAGGATTTTTTTTGGGGCTCTAGGGTGATTGAAGATGCCGAACTTGACCAGATCTTCAACTGAACAATTGAGAATTTTTTAGAAGGTCTCATGTTGTAGCCTAGCATGGTCCAACTCTTCGGAGATGGGTCCCGCAATCACCTGGAGTGCCTTGTTCCCCCGATCGATATTCTCGATACAACCCAAAGTTGAACCTGACGATTACTCCCTCTCTTTCCTTGAGGATTTGGTCTCTCAAGGTGGATATTTCCATACCCCGCTCACCAATTTTTACGTATTCATTTATCTTATCCTTTCTCAGGGGCTCAAGAGTTTTGGCGGTAGTTGTAGGAGGTGCACTACCCATTTTCTACAAGGCATGGAGAAGATGTTTATTTTGCTCCTTTAATAGCCTCTTTTCTTCCTTTGCTTCCTGGAGCTTCTTATAAAGGGCATCGATCGCCGTAGGGCCTCTCCCTGAAGGCTTTAAGAAGACATTCCCATTGTGACTTGGGTCACTATATAATCTGCGGAGACAGATCTTCTTTACTCTTGGAAGGATCGGGATATGCGACCTCCATTACCCTCTCCCCTGATGCACTCTGAGAGAAGCGGGTTATGGGCTTTTGCTTCTTAGCCCCTTTTGATGGGATGACAGAGAAGTCCATCGGTGTGATAGGGACTTTCCTCTTATGTTGGCTCAGGTGCTGAGAGATCCAAGCTGGACTTATGGGAGTGGGACCAGAAGTGGAAGAGGGGGCAGCTGCAGTAGTGGAAGGGAAGTGCGTAGAGACACTTGGTGGTGGCATTGACAGAGAGGCCGGTGAAGTACTTGTTGTCCACTCAAAATTCCCCACTCTGTCAAAAGTAAAAAAATTCAAAATTTTGAGTCTAAGTGTCTTTTCTGTCGAGCTGGTGGTGTGAAAAAAGTCCTGAAGTCGAAAAATCTAAGTTTTGGGTCGTTTTGTAAGTATTTCGGGCCTGTCGGACATTTTTGTCCCAACTGTCCCAAGTTCAATCGGGTCTCGTGTTCTCCGATCGGCCGAAATCCCCGAAGTCGTTCCATTTTCGGGCCCGTCGGAAATTTTTGTCCCAAGTGTCCCAAAACTTATTGTGCGAGATGTTCCAATTTCGGCCGAAGCACCCGAACCGCGCACTTCGCACTTTCTTGTTCCAAATGTCCCAAATCAAAAAGTGCAAGTTGTTCCATTTTCGCCCGAACCGGCCGAGTCGCGTATTCCGGAACTTTTTGTCTCAAATGTCCCAAGTCCAAACGGGCCTTCTGTTCCATTTTCGGCCGATTCGACCGAACCGCGTCCTTCGGAACTTTTTGTCCCGAATGTCCCAAAGTTAAAAAGTGCACGCTGTCCCATTTTCGGCCGAAACTCCCGAGTCGCGTACTTCAGAGCTCTTTGTCCCAAATCAAAAAATGCAAACTGTTCCATTTTCGGCCGGTTCGCCCGAATCGTCCTTCACGCATTTTTGTCCCAAATGTCCCAAAATGCATTTGTGCGTCTTTCTCCTGTTTCGTCTCGAATCGGTTGAGCCTCGTGTTTCAGCACATTCGCATCTCACATGTCCCAAGTGAACCTAATGCAATTCATACTTAGTTTTTCCCGACCGATTCGAATGTGCTAAATTTGAATTTAAGTTGCGAAGATCAAATTTCAAGGACAGCTGGCAGAAGGACGAAGCTTTCAAGACGCCGTTTACATCAGTTTTCAAAGATATCCATTGTCATCTTCAGGATGAAACGTCTGGTGTGTCCCTCGTGGCAAAGACATAGCTGAGACGTTAAAGAAATTCAAGAAGCGGTTTCTGAAGACGGTGGGTCCTTCCCAGTAGCTGGCCACCTGTCTCCTTCTCCTTTCTTTTCTCTTCTTCCCATTCTTTTCGTATTCTTTGTAATTAGTTAAGGTATTGCAATTGGCGATCCTTAACTATTCTTTAGTTAAAAGAAACGGTTACGAAGAGTAACTGACTTGTAAGCTATATAATGGCCTTTCCACGCCATTTTGCGGGGAGGAAGAACTTGGATATTTGCTGAAAGTGTAAATAGATCTTAAAGAAATCAATACAAAAGGGATTTCCATTCTTTGTCTATCTAATTCTTGTTATCTCTGTGTTTTCCTTTAATATTGTGAAGATCATTTTGTTCCTGATTCGTTAGTCTCTCTGATTGCATACTGTTCAGTTTTGCAAATACAGTGATCTTGTATGACCAAGAAGGAACTTTGTGTCCTTGATGAATGAATCTGAAGAAGGTTATTTATGGAACTTTGTGTCTTTAAATTTAACCTCATTCAGCCAATGCAAATGATCTTGTCTTAAATTCCTTGAAGCTCCGCATACATGAAGAATTATTCTCGCTATCTATAATTCGAATGTTGCTATTCTCGCTCATCTTCTTATTCCCTTTCCTCGGTCCTTGTGTAATTGATGATCCTTGTGGAAAATACTTTCGTAATATCCAAGTTTGACCATAAAACAATGTTCGTACATTTGTAAATAAGTTCGTTTCGAATAAGGGAACCTCTCCCACTAAAGAGGAGGGACTTCTTGTCCCCCGAGTGTTGCTCTTCTAAAAGTCCTATTTGACGACCAACAAGACTCACGGAAGGAGGAGACACTGTAGGGGAAGTAGATGTGGGGATGGAAGGGAGCTAAGAAATGAGAGAAGAAATGGTGGGGGACAGCTCTGCAAGGGAAGAGAAGATGGAGGAAGAGGAAAGGGGAACAGTGGAAGATGGGGAAGAAGAAATGACCAAAGGGATGGTCGTTTGAGCCATGAGAGGAGGGGGAAGAGGAGAAAGAGAAGGGAGAGAAGGAACCTCAGTAGTTGTAGCAGTGGCATCATCCTGAATGGATGTGCCCATCGGAACACCTTCAGCCACTTCTTTTTCTAGAGATAACAGGCTCACAACCTGTTCTTGTGTGGCGGAAGGAGGGCTCTCAGGAGCTTCTTCTCGGGCAGAGCTTGGTTCTCCCTCTTTGTCCTTACCTTTGCCCTTTGGAAAATGTTTTGGCCTGACAGGTGCGTTGCCCAAAGGGGACATGGTGAAATCCACCCCGAGGTAGATAAGGCCATTCATCCTGCACCAGTGCTCTATCTCGCCACAATGTCTCCTTGACCCTTTCTTCAATAGTCTGGGGCACTTTTGTTCTGTCAATTGTAGCAAACGGCCAGTTGTCCCCATCTGTGTCTAGATACACCTAATCAACTTCTTGATCGGTAGTTTGATAACCTCTTGGGATAATGGCCACGCCATACTGAATGATCTCTGCCAGGGCCAGGCAAGAGTGGTCTTTTCTTCTGAGCTTGACCTCATGATACAGGTCGATATAAATGTCCTCGATCTATAGAATGTGGATTGGATCAAGTTTTTCCTTGGGAAGGCAATTCCTTGGATCGAAAGTGGGCCTGGCTGGGAAGTTGTGCTTTAGATTTAGTAGTTCTAGCTCTGCAAACATTTCTCGGATTTGTGATGAGAAACACAGGTGTATCTGCCTACTGTGAGGGGGAAAGGAGTTCCACCCTTCTTCCTCTTCAAACATTTCTCATGATAGGTTATGAGCTGTCTGGACAGCTCTAACAGGATCAACTTGGGGCTGGCATATCTCGGTAATTTGGTGGGCTCCCCCAAGAAGTTGGCTGCTCTGAGATAGGTGAAGGTGGGGAATTTGTAAACAGTGCTCCCCACTTCTCAGATTCGTTGTGACAATGCTCTTGGTCATTCGACCGTGAGTCATGTTTGGCCTCAAAAGGTAGACGACGTTGTAGAAGAAAGCATCGTTAATCTTGGTAAACTGTGGGATGCTATTCTCCAGCTTCAGCTCTGGGTAGTACTCATATATTCTCACCTGGGGCCAAACCCCGCATCGGCTCAATGCTGGATAATCCCTCTCCGAGGCTATAGCATAAACTACGTAGGAGTTCATGTAGAACCTCCCCGTTGTGGTGAGTTGTTGGAGCTACTCGGATATGGTACTGCTTATGATCTCCGCCCACTCGAAGCATTGATCTGGTACATTCTTGTTCATAGTTTCAAAGTACCTGAGCATCCATTTGTGAAAGTAATGGGTGTCAAAAAGCCCAAATACTCTACTCAAGAACATGATAGTGTCACTCAGTTCCTCGGAGAAGTCGCTACGGTGAATAACCTGTGGCCATCTGGTTATCACCTTCTTGTTCTTTAGGTAGACCTCATTCATGAGCTGCATGCACTGGTCTTCATTATCCTCCCATGCCTTAACGCAGTCTTCTTGGCTCATGGCCACGAAATGCCGGTGGTGAGGGATGCCAAGCATGATTTTGAAATGTCAGCAGTAAGGTTGATTATAACCTCACCCTTTTCATTTTCGACACATCTTGTGTCTTTATTGTAGCAGCGGCCACTACCATCATGAATTCATTGTTTATTGTACTGACGGGAATCCCTCCAGCAAAATGCAGACCACTTCCCACCAGTTTGTCCATCCAAGGACTTCCTGTGACTCTCCTGGTTCTGGCCCAGAAATCTTCCATGTCAATGTGACTGAGCTCAGAGTCTCTTATATCCAGGTCACATTCTACCTAGGACTCGGGCATTCTGACCCTCTGATACTTGTACTTCATCTCTTCCTCTATAAGTTTAGCTTTGCCCTTTGATTTGGTTGGTCTCTTGCTTGATGTAGACATATGTGGATCTGAGTTCAGTTGCTGATCTGCAAGGAGGAGCGAAGTCCAATGCAAAAGAGCCATGTTAGCCGTCAGATCTTCCATTAAAGCATTGACAAAATGAAGAGTTAGTAATTTTAAGGCCTCCAGCACAGGGTGCAATGACACTACAAGCTGCAGGGTTAATAGTATGGCGCACAGAAGAAGGGTGTTACAAAGAACAAATTAGCACCAAAGGGCGCAGGGTGCAAGGATGCTGCACATGACATTTTTGTTATTGTAAGTAGAAGTGCACCTGCGCCATTCATATGTGTTTTATATTGGGCGTAGATAATTTTCATGTTGCACAGACAGGATGGATGCGCCAATGGCACATATATTTTTCATGTTACATGGAACTTTGGTGCACCGAAGGGCACAGGGTTGATGTGTGTAACATAGGTTTTATGTGCACAAAAGGGGAACTTGGCATGGCATAGGGAAGGCTTGCATGACATTGTGCTGCTGTAAGAGGGGATGCGCCTGCGCCATTGTTAGGATTTACTTAGTTTCACATGGCACGGGTAATTTTCATGTTGCAAGCAGGATCAGTGCACCTTCTTGGCGCGACTGTATTTTATGTAACAGGCGTGGTGAATGCACCAAGAGGAAAAAGTAGTCCAAAATGGGCTGTTAAGTTTTCTTCTCTCCCTGATGGGTTTGAGTGTGTTTTTAGGCCAATTTCTTTTAGGGATTCAGATGGTGAAGGGGCACAGTGAAGAGATCCAGTCAAATTTTTGAGGCGGAGCCCTCTTTAACAGCAGATCTGGAAAGAGGGATGGAAACAACTTGGGGAGAGAGATTGCAAGAAGAAGGGGAGGGTTTCATGGCTCCATAGATCCATTGTATCCTACCACCCAAACAACCAACAAAAAGAAAACACAAGAGAAACAAGGACCACTCACCTGAATATATAGAACGTGAGAGATGAAGCGGGGTCCACGAATGCGACACAAGGATGACAAAGGGCGCTGTGTGGTGTAGAGGAATAAAATTATCACGTGTTTTCAATTGTGAAAGTGATAGGGTGGATGCGCCTATATATAGGCAAGGGTGTAATAAATGTGCCAACCACTTTTTCAAGTGGCGCACCAAAACACGTGTCGACACGTAAAACTTTGCACCCTTTGGCGCAGATAAATGCATGTCAACACAAAATTATGTGCACCTTTGGCACGTTTAAAGGACTGTCAAAGCACTAGATTTCGAGCGCCGAGGTGCACCAAAACATGGCACAACTTTTGTGTTGTTGACATGAAGGCGCATGCACCTTGGCACAGGTAGGAAAGGCGCATCACGGGGAGGCACAACAATTGTTGTGTCAACACCTCAAAGGGTGCGCCAAAGAAAATGAAGAGGGCGCAGATAAATTCAGTGTTGCACAGACAAAAGGTGCGCCAGCCAAAAAAGGACAAAATGACTAAGTTCGGAAAACTAGATTTCCTGGAAGGGATCTTAAGATCATTCCGAACACTTTTGGTCAAACAAAAATTTGGTAGGGTTACCTGTAAAATTGCCCTTGTCAATTTTACGGGATAACAACTGGCTCTTTCTGGGGACTATCTTTGAGTGAAACTTAAGGGTAGAGAATCCTAGATTTTCATGTGCCTATCCATTGGGCAAGAGAGTCAAAAACAAGGGCGATGACAAAAGCAAACACATAACCAAAGAAAACACATGACAAAAGCAAACACATGACATAAATTAAACTATACAAAGAAGAGAGCAAGCTCTACTTCCTGAATATTTTGAGATGCTGCCCACTATAGGGAAGCAGGAGATCAGTTCCATCTAGATACGAGAGATAGAAGCTATTCTCTCCATTGAGCCATTTGATCTTGAAAGGTCCTGTCCACAGGGAATTAAATTTTCCGTGCATGCCCTTTGGCTCTTTTGTTTGTCCCACAAAAGGACGAGGTCTCTTGCCTAGAAATCTCTTTGCTTAGATTTTTTATCAAACAATCTCTTGACCTAATTCTGATGTTCGGTGATCCTGTCAACCACTCTTACTCTCTTTTCTTCGAGCTCTGCTAGATACATGATCCTCTTTTCAAGAGAATTTTGGAAAGTCTCATCTTCAATTGCTCGTGCCAAGTGCAGAGTAGGAAGTTCTACAAAAATGGGAAGTTCAGCACTGATTCAATATAACACTTGAAAAGGTGACATACAGAGGGACCTCTTTGGAGTAATACGGTCTGCCCACAAGGCGTCATACAATGACTTGTGCCATGTTCGCTGATTTTTATCGACTAGCTTTCGTATAATGGTCACTAATTTTTTATTACTGGATTCTACCTGACCATTTCCTTGTGGGTAATAATCCAAGGCGTGAGCCAAGGTTATCTCGTATTCATAGAGAAAACTAATAAATTCCTATGAAGAGAAGTTGGAAGCATTATCAACAACAATCTTTCTTGGAATTCCAAACCTGACAATGATATTTTCTTTGATGAAACTACAAACAACCTCGGAAGTGGCATGCTTGACAGGTATGGCTTCCACCCATTTGAAGTGAAGTAAAATATTATTGTCGGGACATAAATATGTCTAAAACTCGATTAGGGATTGAGTGCACCGATAAAATTGATTCCCCACTACCTGAATGGTTCATCAATGATGACCAGCCTGAGGGGAAAAGCAACCAATTTTGGCTTACCAACAAATTGCTGGCAAGGCTCACACTTTGCTACCTGTGGCTATATCTATAGTACTAGCCCGGATGATCTTGTACTTTGTCACGAAGAGGACAAGTGACCACCATAGGTGAATCATGAAAACTTCAAGTAACTTTTCTCGTTGTGGTTAGTCAACACATCGCAAGAAGATGCCATATATTTTGCGTTTGTATAAACCGTCATCCCAGATGACATATTTGGCTTCTCTAAGCTTTATAGCATGCTTCTCCTTTGTAGTTAGATGGGCTGGGCATTCACCATAAGTGAGAAAGAAATCAATATCAGAATACCATTCATCGCTGGTCGCGACAAATAGAACCATGGGTAGTGAATCAGCTTTCTCCAGCTGGCTTTGTGCTCCATCGGTGCAATCATCTTTTCCGTCAGGGTCTTCTGAACCTCAATTTTTAGCCATGAGCTGACAAAGGCCCTTGCCTCTTACTAGCTTGGTTGGTTTTATATCTAGATCATACTCCTAGAATTTTGCGATCCAATTCCCTCGCAAACTCCCTAACTCCTGTTGAGTTAAGATGGACTTGACTGCCGTGTCAGGAACTAGAACTACCGTATGAGAGTTTAGAATGTAGTACCTGAAGTTCTTGACTGCTTTGACAATGGTGAAGGCATGCTTTTCCAACTGAGACATCTTCAATTCATGAGGCTTGAGGGGGGAGCTCATAAACGCAATCGGGGATTCAACATCCTCAGAATTCTTTTGCATTAGGATAGCTGACACTGTATGCTCAGATGCATAACTATACATGATAAATTTTTGGAGAAATCAGGACATACCAGGACTGGTGCATGGGCGACGGAGGCTTTTATCTCCTCAAATGACTTCTTTCCTTCTTCGCTCCACTGGAAAGCTGGTGACCCTTTCATCATGTTTGATATATGGCGAGTCTTCTCAGCAAAATCAGGAATGAAGCGTCTGAGAAAGTTTACTTTTCCAAAGAAAGAGTGAACGCCGGTCTTGCTTGTTGGTAAAGTAAGGCTCTGGATAGCCCTAACCCTTTCAACATCTATCTTTGTTCCTTCTTTGCTGACTACGTGCCCCAGTAACTTTCCTTCTGTGACTCCAAAAATGGACTTTTTCGGATTCAGGGAGATCCCATGCTCTCGGCATCTGGCCAATACTTGCTCCAAATGATCACAATGATCATTTCACCATTTAGAGAACACAGTTAAGTCATCCAAATAAAAACTTCAAAAGAAATATAAGAGATTTTCAAATTCAAACTCCTTGATTCAAAATTTTCGTAAAAAGATGACTCCTCAAAAAGGACATCTATTTTTTCTACCTTACCGCTATAAATAGATTGATCCCCGGAAGGATAACTATACAAAGCTATCCATAATGTACCTAGTCCATCACAAAAAGATGAATATTCTTGCAAAAATAAAATAAAAATATTCTTAAGCTTCCCACATTGAGAAACTTCACGAATAAATCAAGGATATACTCTACTCATCCCACATAGACTTCCCACATTGACTAGTCTATAAAACAAAAGAAAAATCAAAAAGCTAACTTTTTCATCATGGACTTGCCTATTTTGATCTTAGGTCTCTTGTCAACATGCATGTTATCACACACTAGGTTACACTAAACAAACCTTCTTTCACCTCACCACCTTTCCTTTCTAATCTTCTACTTACTCAAGGGAATTTCCGCAAATGAGACATTTCATGATTATGTGACCTTCTTCACCTATAGAATGGTCAATCATGCAACAACTTTTAGGGTCTTCTCTGCTCATAAGCCAATATTTGGTATGATAGAATTGTTTGGGTTCTTATCAATCAGGTGACACTTTTTTCTCTTGCAACCATTCACCTCTTTTTTTTCTTCTTGATCCTCCTTTACAAAACCAAACCTTCAACACCTACATTCTAGGAATTCCTTTTCCACCAAAATCACCCATATCTATTCACCATAGACAACAACTATGCCTATTCAATATAAAATTCATACATGCCTAAATGACCTAGACGCACCCATTCCTATGACCCACAATCACATATTCCTCTTTCACCAAAATCACCTATTCTTATGACCTAAAATCAACCATGTCTAATTGACCTAGACTCAACCATGCCTAGCACCTATACTCAATCATGCATATGACTTAGACTCAATCATTCCTAAAACCTACCAACCCATTCCTCTACCTCATCATATTCTTCCCTAGCTTATGGGAGAACTACATCAGCCTGAGGCCCCTTTTCGTTAGGGCTATGTAGGAAGAACTCTAAGGGCATGTGGCACTTTGAGGTTAGATCGGCCACTCTTTCCCTAATAAATTTTCCCCAGCTTTTCTATTTACATTGTACCTTAGTTTACATTGTTTGAAATTAAACAAAAATACGACCATACATACCTACCATTTTATAACATCACCATATCATAGATCAATCATTACACATTTCCATGATATCAAACATTTATAATTTTACACTACAATATACTGATACATCATCATTTATTTTCCATACTAAAAATAACTTGGAAATTAAATTAAACCCAAACATGTAACCAAATCATGCTTAACTCACCTAGAGTCCATCATGCCTAGCTCACCTAGAATCCATCATGTGTAACTCACCTATACCCCAACATGCCTAAACCTAACCCCATCATACCTAAATCACCTAAATTCCATCATTCCCACATAATCTCGACTCAACCATGCCTATAGATGACTCCATCATTCCTAAATCACTTAAACTCCATCATGCCTACATCACCTTGAATTAATAATTACTACACCACCTATAATCCACCATGCCTAAACCTAACCCCACCATGCCTAAATCACCTAAAATCCATCATGCCTACATGACCTCAACTCAATCATGCCTACTTCACATAGTTTCAATCAATACACAATAACAAAGTGGAAATTTAAACAAGTACATCATCCATCCAATAAATATCGTCAAATGTATAAATGGGAGAGTATGTGTATCAATACATATATACACAGTATATTAATAAAATATTAGTATCTCAAAAATATCATATACAATCTCATGTCTTCAGGTATGTAGGAAGGCATATATATATCAAAATAACAACAATGATCATCCAATGATCATAAAAAGTGACTAATCATCATCCCTTCCGATATCATCATCTTCGGTCTCACCGGTCTCCTCCCGCCCACCTATCAACCACCATGCCACCATATATACACCCTCCACAGTCTTGGTCTAGTCTCCTCTTGGACCTCACCTAAGCCTCGGCATCCAAGAACTTGTAACCTCTCCCTAGCCTTTTCCATGGGCTCAACAGCCCCATATATTCCCCGAACTATGAGTCTTGGATCTCACCCACTCACTAGCTTCCTATGGGCTCTATACTTTACAAATGAGGAGACATCTATATTGATGCATGAAAGATATGTCCTTCATTTTGTTACCATGATTGGTCCCTTCCTTTGGTCAAGGATTACTTTAAGTCCAAAGTTTGTTTTCCGTTCCTTTATCCATGTGGAAGAACTTTTAATTTGGACATTTTATTTTCCCTATCAATATTTGTCCCAATATCTTTGGAAACATGGTCCTTTCTTATTGGATGTAGCTCGGTGGATCACATTGAATATTTTAAGGCCCACTTCAACTCATGTCTTGTCCACATGGAGGGCCTGTGCTTATATGAAAATTTACCTCTTGGTTTGACCTTTGGAGTTGCACCATGGAGACACATGGAGGTTTCCACTACCTTTCCTAGACTTAGACATTTTTTTCATGCAGCCAGTGTAGCTTTGTCATACCATGGACACATGGAGCGCTGACACTTATTTGAGGATCTACATCTAGGTCCTACCTTACCAGTTACACCAAGGAGACACATGGTGATCCCATGCTTGTTTGGGGTCTCCATTTTTGGGAACCATCTCAAAGTTGCACTGTGGGGAGATACATGGAGGCTTCTATTGGATCCTCTCCATACTTAAAATTTTCAAGAAAATTTCTAAGGCCTAGGATATGTGGAGGGCCCATGCCTGTTTGGGGACCTATCCCTAAATATTATTGTTGAAAGAGCGCCATGAAGACATGTGGAATTTTCATCTCACTCTTCTCTTGTTTGGACTTTTCAACGGCCAAGGAAAATTGTCAAGGAACCTAGACACATGGCACCTTCTACCGATCCCTAAAACTCTTTCAACAAATCTGCCATACCGAGACACGTGGTGAGTCCGAACTTCTTTGGGGTCTCCATTTTGGGAACCATCTCAAAGTTGCATCAGGGATACATGTGGAGGCTTACGTTGGCTCCTTTTATACTGAGACTTTCCAAATGCCAAAAAGGAAATTTTCTTGGGCCCATGGCAAATTGAAGGCCCCCGCTTGTTTGGAAACTTTCCCCTATACTTCTCCTTTGTAGTTGCACTAAGGAAACACGTGGAAGGCTCTAATCTAAAGTTGAGAAGGGGAAGAATCGATGGCTTTTGTGAATTGCTTCTAATTTTGTCACTTTTTTTGTTCCAAGACTCTAGGAGGGGTGAATACACATTTTTTCTTACAAATAAGACTCACAACATAGGTATATGGAATAATCCATGCACGGACACTCATTTTTAGAGGCACAAATGCAGGTGTCCATGGGAATTCATTTCTCAAGGTGTTGCCTCAAGGGTGAAAAGGATTGCCTGTCATATCTATTTATACAGAGCCACCAAAAAATTATTAAAATGGGGATTTCTCGCATGATAGAATAAGAATGATTAGAAGGAATATCAAAAATTTGTGGCATGGCATCCCAGTCATTAGTCGAGGGCCTGAGAAATGTGACTAGTTTATGATTTGTCCACCTGGCGACTGCGGGTGTAAATTTTTTAATCATCACTTTCCGAGACAAATTGGTAATAAGTAAAGGTTCCTCGAATATTCTTCTTTTTTGGGGGAAAAATTTGGGATGAGTGAGCAAGTGAAATGTATAAATGCAATGAGAATACTCTTACAAAGGGTTGGGGTTGAATTCTTAAGAGAAAATTTGAGAGAGCCCATCCTCTTGAGAGACCAATCTGAGAAACTTGTTAATTTCCTGTGTTTTATATTTTAATCATGTCAAGTTGGTTATGAGCCTACAACCATTGACAAGCTCTGAGACTATTCAAAGAAACTTTCCCCTGTTGATGAATCTAATCAATTTTGAATTAATTTGTGTCAATCTTGGACCAATTTGTGTTTACTTTATTTCAGAATGTCTACAAGTATTTTTTCTTATTCCTATTGTAATCTTGTGTTAAATTCCCTCCGAATCACATAGGATCTTGTCCCTGTGATAATTTAGTGGCATTTGCAATTTCATTTCAAGAAGAGCCTTCATCCTATAATGAGATAAACAATTTAAAATCACTTCACTATCATTTGTTGATAAATATTTTCTATAAGCCTTTGAGTGTATCTTAGGCGTGAGGAACTAGGGGTCTTTGATGTTTTATTGAGTCTTTAGCTCGAGCCTTCATGTTAAATTCTTGGAGATTGTGTGAAACCGTGTAAATTTGGGCCTCCATTAATGCACACCTTCTGGTTGAAGGAATATTTTAGCTATTCTGAAGCTTTCTGTCATTTAGTATTCCAATTTTTATGAAGGTTCTCAGAGATCTGGTATAATCAATTTTATCCTTCTTAATCTCCCACCAAAATTATTCAAAAAACAATGAATCCCACCCGAACTACTCCCTATTTTCCCTATATTTCGACAAATCTATAAATTCTCTTGCCAAAATATGTAGAAGCAATTAGGATTCCTTAATGTCTCTAGTAACCTTCAACCCTATTTAGAGAATATCACCATTCTTAGAACTCGACAACTCGTGGTGAGTTAAATTGTGGTGCATTGATCATATTTTCTTAGGGTCTCCTTTCAAATTTGTGCAAATAAGGGTATCTTCATTCTCCTTCACCGACAAAGGTTACAAAATGAGTCCTCTCACCCGGTCAAAAGGAATGGCCTAAAGAAGTGAGGATAGATAAAATCCTTAATGAAGGTGATATCCATTTCTTTGATGCTCGAGTGACAAATATTGAGACAAATCCCCTCCCAGAGATATAAAATGACTCATAATATGATCTCCATATCTCTCAAAGTGTCTTGATAAATCTTTAATGCATCTTAGTTTCCAAGGAGAATTAAGTCGGATAGAAACACAAAAAACTTAATGGAAGGGTTTGAGATATATCCCGCTTCATCGGGATTTACAAAGTGTTCCCCATCAAGATGAGTTAACTTGAAAGATTGAGCTTTCTTGTAGGAACCGATAATGTATGGGCCAATCCAAAGTGCATCAAAATTTAAATGGCACCATGGGTTAGCTCACAAGCATCCCATTTTAAAACCAAGTCCCTAACGTTGAAACATTGAGGCTTCACCTTTTTGAAACACTTCTTTGTTGTTTATTGATTTTTTTCTATAATTATCATGGAAAAGTTCCTTGATTCTTCAAGATTAATAAAATCTTCCATTTCGATTTTCTCTCGGTATGCACCTTCAAATTCTATCCATTGGGAAAGCTCTAATGAGTTCAACTATAGTGTCAAAGGAAGGGTAGCCTCCTTTCCATAGAAAAGATTGTAAGGAAAAGTTCCTATTGCCTTTTTACTGTGATTCTATTTGCCCAAAGTGTGTGCGAGACCTTTGTATACCACTTTCTTTGGCTGATGTTCATTGTACACTTCATGATTTTGATCAGGTTCTTATTTGTTGATTCTGCCAAACCATTTCCCTAAGGGTAATAGTTGGAATAATTCTTTAGATAAATTCTAGACTTAGATCCCAATCAGTCATTCTAGTACCAAGTAAGGATTTTGCATTATCAAAGATAATGGTTTGAGAAATGCCAAACCTTATGACTATACCCTCGAGAAATTCAAGAATGACTGACTCGGTTGATTCCTTGAGCGCGATATCTTATGTCCATCTGGTGAAGTGATCTGTAGCTATCAACACCCATTTGTGTCTAGTGCTTGAAGGTGGATTGATCATGCCTATGAAGTTGAGACCCCATTGCGTAAAAGGATGATCTTCTTGGATCACCAAGTGGAAGAACTACCATTCTTTTATTTCCTACAAAGAAAATGCATTCCTTGAATTTTGTGACCCACTTGTGTGCATCTGAAAATAGAGTAGGCCAAAAGATACCTAGGATTATGATTTTCATCACTATAGTTTTGGCAGAGAAGTGTCAACAAGACAATCCCTCATGAAATTCTACTAACACTTTTGAGTTTGCGCATCATTGATACATCTTAAAAAAATTCCATCAATATTTTTATTGAAGATAAGTCCATCAATCAACACATAAGGGATAGATTGTAACCTCATATGTATTCTCTTTTCTTTATTTAAACCAGGAGGGTAGGACCCTACAGAAGGGAATGTGATCATGCCCTTCATCTAATCATGCGCGCTAGGGTTTATGTTCTATTCAATTTCTGTGCACAGGAGGTCTTCATCTAGAAATAATGAAGCCTTAGGTTCATTTTGTGCATCCGCATGAATCTACCTACAGAGTGTGCTACCTCTTACCAGTGTTTTGTCCTTGATAGTCACATCATACTGTGATTTTTTCACCCATCATGCTCTTTTCTCACCGATTTCTACTCCCATTATGAATTTTTCGACAAAAGAGTGGAATACTAACACCTTGATATGATTGGTGGTGAGCATACTCTTGAATTTCTAGAGTGTGTGCATGATGGAGAAGACCTACTTCTCCATGTGACTATATTTTAGTTCATAATCCTTTATTTTCGGATGAAGAAATCCTTTGGTTATTCCATCCCTTGTTCATTTTCTTAAGTTAAGATAACAAATACACTCGCATTAGTGCCATAAGCATAAAGGATGAAGTCCTTTGAATAATCTAAGTTGATAAGTGTTGGCACGCAAGCAATCTCTTGCTTGATTTTTTTGAAGCTTTCTTCCTTCTATTGTCTATCTCAAGTTTATGTTCTTCTTGAGAATCAAGGTTATGGTCCGAATCAATCCTACAAAGTTAGGTATAAAATTCCTAAAAAAATTGATCTTGCTAAGGAAGGATCTGTAGGTCCTTTTTTACGATGGTAGGAAAAGATCTAGGATGGATGAGATGTGCTCAGGATCAATTGCAATGCTATCCTTTGAAACCACATGACCCAAGAGCTTTCCCTGTGCCACCGCAAAATTACACTTCTTGGGGTTAAAAGACACCCCAAACTTTCTACATCTCTCAAATACTTTCTCCATGTGCACCATATGATCCACACTTTGCTTTGAGAATAATGATATTTCATCAAGGTAAACTAGAATGAACTCATTAATGTAACCTTCAAAGGCAATATCCATGGCGTGCTGAAATTTTGCACCCACATTTGACAAACCAAAGGGAATTTTATGATATGCATATATTCCCATTTGGTTGTAAACATTGTTTTGAATTGATCCTCTTCCTTAACCAGGATTTGATTGAAACTTGAATATCCATCTAGCATGGAGAATCTCTCTCGCACCATCCATAGTCAGTAGAATCTGCTCCATTGAAGGTAAAGGATAATGATCCTTTAGAGATGCCTTATTCAAATCTCTGAAATCAACACAAAGTATGATTTCACCATTCTTCTTGTGCATTGGAACCATATTTGCAACCCAGGTAGAGTATTTGATAGGAAAAATAATTTTTGCCTCAATGAGTTTGGATAATTCCTTTCTCATGAGGGGCTCTATCTTTGGATTAACTGGTCACTACTTTTATCTGATGAGCTTGATACTAGGATCAAGGTCAATGGAGTGTTGAGAAAAACTTTGATCAAAACCTTTGAGGTATTCATACTCCCATGAGAAGATATCACTGTATTTTTGAGATAGATATATGAAGGCTTGCTTCTCTTCATACACGCAAGCTTTACTTGAGCAATAACTCCCTTCCATGTGTAATCTTGACTGGGAGAATTTTTCTTACGTGACGCACATGTACATTTCTTTACCCTTTAACTCATCATCAGGGATAAAAATTTTCTCTAAGGTGGCCAGCCCTTTATGTAACTTATTTGTCTTCATTTGTCTTGGTCACCATACTTTTCATACGCAAGTCCAATTGCATACTTGATGAGAACTCAACTTCATTATAGATAATCTAGAAACTCTACATGTCATCATCAAACACTTTCCAACCGGTGTTATTATCTCTGGAATGGATGGTATGATCACCATTTTGATGTGCCGAGAGTTTTCTTTTACAAAGTCCTCAATGGGAGAGAATTGGGAACCAAGTGCGGCCATCCTGGTCAGCTTCCTTATTCATTTTGTGTGGCACTACTCGTAGATTTAGAGCATTAAAGCTCTCAAGTAGGTCCCAAACTCTATGCCTATAATATTTGAGAAGCTTATTATTTATTTGGCATTTGTTAGTAACTCTCGGTAGATAACCAATTATGTGTCCCCAAAGATCTACAACACCTTAATTTTCTTCTTCTTAGCAATGAGCAAGCCATGCACCAACGCTTCATATTCTGCCACATTGTTGGAGCATGTGAACTAAAACCTATGCATGAAGAATAATTTCTCATCCTTAGGGTAAATGAGAACCACTCCTACTCCCGCACCATTTCTTGCTTCTAGATCCATCAAAGTAAAACTTCCACATACCCCGCTCAAATTTATTTTTTTGAAAGTGCACGACAAAGATAGCTTATTATTCAAGAATGAAATAAATACAATGCCTAGTTTAATAAGCCTCCAGCTTCTTCAACATATGGATCACATTTATGGTGCGTCTCCACCCATTCATTAAGTACTAGGTCGGGAACAGAGGGTGGAAGAGATTGCTCTTCGTGACTAAAGCTTGTTCTTCAATTAAACAGATAGCTTAGAGAGGGGATGGGACATATTAACCTACATGATAGGAAAATATAGGCTCATCTTGTATGGTAAACTGGGTACCATACCTTGTTTTGAGTAACATATGAGACCAATCAAAAGACAAGTAACCACCCACTTTAGCAATAAAGTCTCTTGATAAGATTAGCACAAACAAAGGAGGTAGGTGAATAATTGACACATCTTGAGTAATGGTTAGGCTTAGATGTGCATGGAGGGTCAACTCAAGATCCTTGATGAATCCTAAGGTGGTGACAAGTTGAACCATCAAGTTACGTGGACTCCTTGAGACAAAGGGATATTTTTAGACCTAAGACATCAACAATCTTCTTAGGCATGATAGAAGTACTTGTGCTCGAGTTAATCATGAAATTATACACTAGGTGTTTTCATATGATCAAGGACATATAGAACGGTGGGGTTTTAGAAACTTTACTTACTTATGTCTCCTCTTCTTGGAAAACATTGATAGAAGTTCATGTATTGTGCATAGCTAGATCAACACGTGGAGTTGCGTCAAAACGTCATGTAATGATGCCGCCGAGATGGAATGGTGAGGGCATCCCACATTGTGAAATTTATGTTTGTTCTCTTCATCTGGTCAACAGTGCTAAATGGAAGGCCCTATGTCTTGTGAATTTGGGGAACAACATCCCTTCTAGATGTTTAGGCACGTAAACCTATATTTTAGCTAAAGCAGAGGCTTGACCTACCAAATGAGGAGTGGAACTCGCTGCAAGGAGCTTTGCGTGGGGCCTCCCGCATAGGAACTTGAGTGATTTTTCTACTATATGTTTTGGTTGCATCTTATTGCTTCTTAGGATCTTGTTTTATTTTTGGGAGTGTGACCTACGTGTCTGATTCTAACATTATCTTCTTATATCTTGTGTTGTCTCGTAACTTGGGCACGTGGTCTGTTTGTATCTTCTACATCTTGGTTGATTGCATAGAATTCCTCCATACCAAAGAACATCAAATTTGTCTCTGGAGGAGCTTCTGGTATTTCTTTGTTATCTGCTTCAGGGGCACTTGTTGAGGGCTCACAAACTGAAGCATTCTAGATCATGAAGTCTTTGATGCACATGGCATTGGCACAATGATATTGACTGTGAGGCATGTTGCAAGGGAAGCACCATCGACTCTTGTGCCAAATTGTTCTAAGCTAGAACAAGCACCCAACTCCCATTGGGTTCGAAAGAGAAGGAACGGGTGAAAAAACTTACAAGGTAAAATGTGCATTGGGATGTCATCTATCATTATGTTGGTTGGGTGCGTATCTTTGATTTCCATAATGTTCTTTCCAAGGTTGAATGCTTTTTCCATGGGACTTATTAGAATAACCTCTATAGGCTTACACTGTTGCTTTTCTAATGATGTGACCTTGTTTGATAGATTTATAATCATCACCTTCAATTCTTCATCTTCCTTATGCTACGCTAGAGAGTGGTACATCGAGGAAACCGGTTACGTAATTTTCTCAGAACAGGAATAGGGACCATAGAAGGATATTTTACTTGTGATATTTCTAGGAACTAGGAATAGGTGGTATAGAGCCATCTTTCCCACCTCGAATAAGAATATTTTCTTCCCTTACCGCAATACTATAAGTATTTGTAAAGTCCTACTCCCATGATTCAATCATAACTGAAATATCGCTATTGATCACCTTTAGATAATACAAAGAAACATGTTGGGTTATAGGTCTTATCACAAAAGGGATTATGTCCCAAGTCTTCTCAAATATGATGTTGAAATCAAGTAATCCGCTCATTAGGTGCCCTCATTGTTGTTGTTAGTTTTTCCACGAGAGAGTGATTTGACTTATCTTCAAAGTAGTTGTAAAGAGTTTTTCCCAGCTCATCCTTGGTGGGGATAGATCTAAGTCTCAGGCCTCGATACCATTAAAGTGCATTACCTTTGAAATAGGCTATAATTAGCCTGATCGCTACATCATCATGTGTGATCAAATAGAGTGAACACACATTTTCTACATCCTAGATATGCTCCTAAGGCGTGACTTGATTCTCACGCAAAGTATGGAGTACTTTTGAGTGCGCCATTTGGCATATCATGTTCCACAACCAGTAGCAAGGACTTCGCCCGTGAAGTTTACAAATTTTCTAAGTGGAGGAGGTGGTTGATGCACCATTGCAAGGTGCACACTTGTCTATTTTGACAAGGATTTGAATGGGCACAGTGCGTTGGAGATGGAGATGTGCTTATGGGATTTCGGAATGATTTCTTCTTGGGGATAGCTATAGGTACTCAAAATAATCTTCAGCTGTTGTAATTCTTCTTGTGTGCACTCTTCTCATAAAAGTGCTCACGACTACTAAAATAGAGATCTTAAAATGTTGGGAGTCACCAAATGTGTTGAAATGAGCCTCCAAAGTTTGAAATACTAAGTCCACACACTAGAACTTAGAGATATGAAATTTGAGCTTTTAATGTTTTTCCCACTGGCGTGCTTGAATTGTTGGTAGCTCAAACCTGCACCTACATCACGAGTATATTTGAAGGGCTAAGGTGTTTGAGACCATAATGGAACCATCCTAAAGATGTGGGACCTTGTACGCTTGGGACGAATCTTTGGAGATTGTCGGTTCCTCTATCTATTTCCACTGCTACTACTACTCCTCGTGTTGAAAGGGGAAACTAAGCTAATAATGCCAAGGTACCAAGGATATAAGGATGACATGAAAGGAAACTACACTAAAAGGTGATAGAACCAAAAAAGAGGGATGAACACTATCTATTCTGAGTGAAAATAAAAGGAAATTCATGAAAGGAGGCTAGGCACGAGTAAAGACATGCCTAAACACATATTCACCAGATCGTTCTCATGGAACACAATTAAATAAATAACAGTAAGGGATGTGAAATGGCACAACCAACACAAAACAGAAAAGAAAATTCAATAAGAAGGAATGAAAACACGTTAGGATAGAGAATATTCACAAAACAATGCTTCTATTACTTCTAGAAATGCATAGATCTGTTATAATGATGAAGGAGGTTGATATCCACATGGAAGATCTAGATCCGGAGGTCTACAACTAAAAATACACAAAGTATGGAGTCCTTATAAAAAGTGTAAGGATCTAGAGCATCCAACATAACAAATGAGTTTATCTCTTACATTTATAGATGAATCCATGGAGGAAGAAGGGAAGAAGGAGGGAAAACCTGAATTTGAAATACAACCACCAATAAGAAGCATTCAATGCCTGTAAATCCACCTAGAGATCTATGAAATTAAAGGAGGGTGGATCATAACAAATTGGGTGGTTGGAGTAATCAGATCTGCTCATTAATGCTTAGAAAGATGTTTTCCCATTTCCTAGCTACCAGATCCACCAAGAATTTGAATTTGAATTTCTAAGATCAGAAATGATGTCAAGAAATCTCGAAAAGTCTTGGTGTGTGCCGATCTCGAGCACCGGAGCGAAGATATGGCTATTGGAAAATGTCAAGGCTGTTGGTGCATGAAAAACATGTGGCGTGCATGGATTATCTAAAATGATAGCCAATTGTGTAAATATTTGTCATTTCTACCATGTGTTGCTCTTTCGATTTGTTATAAGGATTTGGTCCCTGTTGGCACACTTTAAATGGTTTTGCATGGCATATTCAAGCATGTCTAAATTTTACCTTAGCAAAGAGGAGCACAAAGGAGGGCACAAGGGAAGAAAATAGAGGAAGGCATAGTAGGGAGTGTGTACGATTTGCATGGGAATTGAGGCAAACTAGTGGGAAGATAATGCATGGTCAAGGTGAAACCATTATAAAGTGATGGGTGTGGTGCATAAGAGAGTGAGAGACTTAGCTAATTAAAGTAATTCCGAGATGCGCGTAGGGTGAAGAAGTTACTTAGGAACAAGGAGAAAGTGCAAAAATTAGGGGGACGAGTGCATCAAATAGGAAAAGGAAAATTGAATGAGAGTGTTGGTACCCAATTTTTTTCTCCTTTTCGGTCCTGAGCAAAGATCAAAGATATGGCATGAAGCTTGAAGATAGATAGATCATGATGTATGTCCTTTTGTAGTTGGGGATGTGATCTAACTAGCACTCAGATGTGTGGAGAGATAGATAACACTCAAATAGGACTTGATATTTTCCTAACTATTTTAGGTTGTGCCTTTCAACCAAGGTAAGAGAACCTATTTTGTAACCCTCAAATGGTGAAGGAGATGAAGATATCCCTCAACTGTAAATAGTATGAAAGGGGCCTTAGGAAAATATGATCAACACTCCAAATCTAACTTTCACAAGTTTTCACTTCCAAAATATGGAGATACTTTCAATGCAAGGAAAGGGTTACTAAAGACATTTTGAAATCCTGATTTATTCTACATACTTTAGCAAATGGATTTTGATCTTCTGTGGGTATATAGGTCAAAACAGGGGTAGTATGGGGTAGGATTAGTTATTTAGAATGATTTTTAGTGGGATATTGACAAGACAAACTTGACTACGCTAGATATTTGACAACCTCTACAAAATTTGAACAACTATCAGATAAAATGCTTCAAAAATAGTCAGGATGTTATTTCAACTAGAAGAGATACACAAATGGAGGCCCAGGTTTGCACCCTTCACGAAATATTTGAGACCTCAACACAAAATATTGAGTTAAAGGACTCAATTAAACATCAAAATCTCTGATCAAATCATGCCTAAGGTACCTCCAAAGAATTACAAGCAATCTCTATCAAAAAATTAAGATGAAGTGATTTTAAACTACTTATTTTCAATGCCAGATGAAAGCTCTTCTAACAAATGAAACTGTAAATGCCATTAAACT
This sequence comes from Taxus wallichiana var. yunnanensis, assembly GCA_018340775.1. Lineage (NCBI taxonomy): Eukaryota > Viridiplantae > Streptophyta > Pinopsida > Cupressales > Taxaceae > Taxus > Taxus wallichiana. The sequence continues at coordinate 664,581,377 of CM031234.1, read as the reverse complement.
ATCAATAACGATGAGATCTCGTGTGATTCCTAAAGATTTCAATGCAAGATTGTAACAAGAACAAGGAAAACTATTTTCAGACATTTAAACATCAAAACAAACATCATATTGCCCAAAATAACATAGATTAATTCAAAATATTGTTATATTCATCAGCAAGGGATAGTTTTAGAACAATCTCGTAGTGTGAGATGGCTATACATTTGTAACCAACTCAAGCTTCTCTCAAAATTTTCTCATGATTTTCAATTTCTTGACCTTTTCATGTCTCAAAACATGTATTATATATCTCTTTGTTACATTCAAGCCTTCTCTCCCAAGAAAATAATATGCCAAGAATCAATTTACAAAAATTTCTCATGATTCATGATAGGGACATGTAACAAAACACATCCAAAAAGTTGCCAATTGTCTCAAAAAGAGATGAATCATTGCAAAATTTGCATCACTATCCATTATGGGGGCACGTTTTTCATCTTCAAAGCATACAAACCCCCTCCTTTCATTATTTCATCCTTATCCCTCTAATATTTCACGTTTTTGGATGGGTTAGGGAAAAAATTCATTTCAAAAACACCTCTGATCTTCAAATTGATCCTCAAAACCGATTGCATTGGTCCTTATAGGCACAAATGACAAAAATTTGCCAAAAATTGATCAAAATCAATGTAAAAAACACATTTCCACACTTCCTAGAGCAAAAATGGCTACCAAACTGAAAATGCACAGTTATCATTGATCTTCCTTTCTCCCTTCAATCTGAGCCCTCCACATGTCACAATGCGATTGGAAATGGGTTTGTTATCACCTTTGATATTTTAACACTTTTGGAAAAATGTAAAAATTTGACATTTTTCTCTGCCCCTCTGCCCTTTGAAAATGAGCTTGACACGTGTCCCAATGTGGGTCCCAGCAGAATCGCGGCTCAATTCTACACATTTCCACCTTTTTGGAAAAAGGAAAATTTTCCAAAATATCCCCGCATCTCTACCTCATGAAAATGGGCCTAACACATGTCCCAAAGTGGACCCCATTGGAATTGTGGACCGATTCTACACATTTCCACCTTTTTTGGAAAAAAGGAAATTTTTCAAAATTATCTCCATGGATCTCGCACTCTGATTCTATCCCGACATCATCGATCACACCGATTGGTGGTGGGCTTGTGTTCCTCCTTTTGATTTCTTACCTTTATAGGATAAAATATAAATTTCCCACAAAGACCTGATGCTCCGGAATCCCTTCCTTTGATCTGAGCCATACACGTGGCTCAATCGTGACCATTGATGGAGCTGCGGCCTCAATTTGCAATTTTAACCCTTTATGCCAAAATGGGAAAAAATCTCAAGTTTCCCCAAGGCCCAAAGTTTTTCCTTAGACCCTGCCATGTGTCCAATCCTAATTGTCCTAGTGGACCTACGGACCTTTTCACAACTTTTGTTCCCATTCGCCAAAAAGCAAAAATTTCTAAGTCCTCCACTAGCCTTCCATCCCACTTTTGATGAAAACATGACACGTGTCCACCTCTGATTCACTGAGGGCCTGCGCTCCAATTTTTTACCTTAATTCCTTTTCACCAAAGGAAATTTTTCCATCATGCCTCCATAGCTCCACTATTTTGAATTTTTTAACTGCCACATGTCACCCTCTAATTGGTTGAGGGCCTATAGACTTGTGGGGAAAATTTAGACTTTTTGCCAAAAACACAAAAATGCTAAGTTGCTCGAGAAGACCTACCAAATCTTGTCGAACCACAAACGACCACATATGAGAAGATTTTTGAGCTAAAATTTGATGGGAAAAGGATGCCCGTATGACCATCAAACAATGCAGAAATTGCTAACGTTGCCCTAGAATTTTGAAGATGAATTTGACGGGAAAATGATTCCCTTCTGACCATCAAAACAAATAAAATGTAAGGGATGCCCTAGAATTTGATTTTTTCTTCGTGGGTGAGAAAATTTTCAATCAAAGTATAAATGAAAAGTGATTAAAAGTAATTTACAACCATGGTAAGGGATTTTGAGGGAAAATAATTATAAAATGAATAATTTCGAGCTCCAAAAGCCGAGAAAACATGGGAAAAATAGCAGAGGCATTTGAATAGGAAAAATTACGGCAAAACATAGGGAAAACTTAGAGATTCCTTCAAAATGGTGCAACAATTGAGAAAAACGAACAACTCAAAGCATTCAAATGTAGATACAAGTTGTTTTTTTACCAAATGTGAAGGATGAGAGAATCCAAAGCCATTTTTCTCAAAACAGGAAAATACACACTTCTCCTTAACAAATTAGGGCAAGGTAATAAGTTTGCAAATAATCTAATGCATAAGAATGGAGCTACAACTTCACATCATTGATTTCATGAGGAAGAAATGTTTCAGAGCACAAATAGCAAAAGGGGAAACATGGGAAAATAATAGAGGATCAAAATGGGCACTAGCATTGGCTCTTGCTCGAGGATGGGCACTCAAAGTGAGTTTCACAAGAACAAAAGTAGACCAAGTGCCAAAATAATCCATTGGGAAAATAGAGTCATGAGCCAAAGCCACCCAAAACTAGCTAAGAAACTGATAAAAAGGCTACCACACACTAAGACAAACCACGAACCGAAAAAACACCAAAAACAGAGAAAATTAAAACATTATACATTATAGAAGTTGGTGCATACCTCAAATTTGGGGATTAATATAAGAAATGCTTTAGATTCCTACCATTAATAGGTAATTCAAGCAATTCCACATCTAAGTCCTTGATAAAAAGGTATTTTCACCAATTTTGATATCGATGGAGTAAGGGCACATCCACAATGCATCAAATTTTCCATGTTTTCCTTATCTTTATGCTTATTATCCCACAACAAAACAAAATCTCCAACATTCAAGGCCCTAGGAGTGACCTTCTTGTCAAACAAACTCTTCAACTTCTCTCTAAATCCGCATGCATTTGGTGGGATGCTCTTCTTTCTTCTTCCACCAACAACTGATTAATCCTTGCTTCATATGGACTGACCCCTTGATCTTCAATTTGTTGAACAAACTAAAATGACGATAATTGAAGATGTAAGGGAAATAGAGCTTGAGTTCCATACACTAACTCAAATGGGCTCTTACCAAGTAGCTCTTTTGGCAGTTGATTCTATCAGCCCAAACTACAAATTTTAGTTGTTCACCCCATTTTCTCTTTTTCAACTCCATGTTCTCCTAATGATCTTAAACAAGTTCTTATTGCTTGACTCATCTTGTCCATTTCCTTGAGGGTTATAGTTTGAATCATAATTCATACTGGTTCCATACTCCTTGCACATTTCCATCAAGGGCTTAGCTCAAACACATGGCATTATCAGCAATAATCTTTACTAGCACACCAAACTTGCATAGGATGTGATTCAAAAAGAATTCCATAACAACTTGGTGTGTTGATTTTTAGTGGGGATTTCTTAGACCCACTTAGTGAAGTAATCTGTGGCTACAATAATCCACTTATGTCCAACACTAGAAGGTTCTGAAATATCACCAATGAAGTCTATTCCCCATTGTTTGAAAGGAGATTAAATTGATACAGGCTGTAAAGGAAAGGAGCCTAAAGCTTTTATTCTTCCAGAGAAATTCTTGCAACTTTCACATCTTCTTACCAGTAAGATTTCATCTTTGAAGAGAGTAGGCCACCAATAACTAGCTCTAAAATTTTGTGTGTTATAACCCTTCCAACAAAGTGTCCTCCAAAAATCCCCCATGGAAATCAGCAATTATTTTGGGATCTTCATCTTTGAGTTACACATTTCAAGAGGACACCTTCAGGGTTCTTGCAAGCCAGCCCAAAGTCAATGATGATGTACTTTTGAGAAGCCACTTGAGGACTCTTTTCTGATTTTTATTCAAATGATTAGGGCAGCATAGGTGTTTAAGGTAAAATAGTACATCCTTGTACCACTCAAAACTTAACAAACTTCTCAAGAACATTTTCCTTTCTTCCTCTACTTCATTCACTTCAATCATCTCGCAGTTGCTCTCAACCATGAGCTTATCAAGACCCAAACCTCTCACCAACTGTGTGGTTTGGATGTCCACATCATACTCATGTAGTTTTTTTACCCATCTACATATTTTTCTTGAGATCTCCATCTCTTATAATATGTCTTTTACCATGGTGTGGGAAACATAAGAAACAACTTTTGAACTTAAGATATAAGGCCTAAAAACCTTTGTTGCTTTCACCAAGACAAATGTTTGTTTTTCCATGATTATGTACTTTAACTCAACAAAGCTTGTAAAGCCTTGCTCATAAAGAAGGAAATAGGCCTCTCAGTCCCATATTCATCCTTTTGGAGTAAAACAGATGCAATAGTATTTTTAGAAACAAAAGAGAAGATTTGAAAAGGATTCTTGTAATTTGGAGCTACTACGATAGGTGCATGTTTCAATGCTTCTTTGATCCCTTCAAAATCCGAATAATGACCTCCTCCCATTTGATAACTTGGTCTTTCTTTAACATGCATGTAATATGAAGAGTCAATTCAACAAAATTAGAAAAAAACCTTCTAATGAAATTGATCTTCCTAAAGAAGGATTAGATGCCCTTCTTTGTTCTTGGAATTGAAACCTTGTTGATTGCTTCTACCCTCTTAGGGTCAATCATGACACCAGCATTTAAAACAATATTACCAAGAATCTTGGCCTTTGCACTCTGAAATGACACTTATTTGGATTCAAAGAGATTCCAAATTCTCTACATCTTATCAACATTCTTTCCAAGTTCTCGCAAATGATCTTTTCTGCTCCTTAAAAACACAATCACATCATTTTGATAAACTGCAATGAAGTCATTTATGTAACCAGTAAAAGAAACATCCATTTCTCTTTAGAAAGTAGCTCCAACATTCATAAGACCAAAAGGCATTCTTACATAAACATATGTTCCCCAAGGAGTGGTAAAAGTAGTTTTAAATCTTTTCGACTTGACAACAACTGATTGTAGCCGATAAACCATCCAAGGTGGACAACAATTCAGATCTAGTCACTAACTACAACATGTTTTCCATGTTTGGAAAAGGATAATTTTCCTTCAATGAAGCTCTATTCATATTTTTGAATTCTACACAAAGTCTGATATCTCCATTTTTCTTTCTGACTGGCAAAAGGTTTGTAACTCAAGATGAATACCTTGTGGGCTGAATGATCCCTCCCTCTTTCAGTTTCTTCAATTCATCTTGCATTTTCATGGAGAGGAGTGGATTAATTGGCCTTTTCTTTTTCTAAAGGTCTTGGCATTTGTTTCAAGAGGAATCTCATGCTTAAACAAGTCCTCTCTCGTATGCTTTTAGCTCGAATAAGACCAAGCTATACAGTCCTAATATTTCTTCAATAGTTGAACATAGGATAGTTTTTCTTCTTTTTTAGATTGGTGCCCAAAACAAATTTCTTGGTTTATCATTAGTGCCCAAGTTATTCTCTTCCACATCCCTTTAGCAGACAAGTTTATATTGATGATGCAATCAACATTGTTGAAATTTGACTCAAGTGCAACAAGACCTCTAGGAATTGTGTTAGTCTTCAATTGAATGATATCCTTAACAAATAAGGTTTCTTTTCCATTAATAGTACACACCAATGGTTCTAAATCAATATACTAATCCAAAAACTCACCTTGGTTTTGTAAGAACCTTTGCACTTGAGCATCATCATTAAACACTTACAATGCTTGATGTTGTTGGGAAAGCTGTCCTAGTTAACACTTCAATATTGTACTCACAATAAGGTGAAATGGTGCAATTTCCAAATATTGACCCCAACACTACCAAATTTTTAGCAGCAACATTGAAACTTCTATCATGATGCACAATGTTGAAGGAATCAAACATCTCAATTAGATCCCAAACTACATGTTTGTACTATTTCATCCACTAATTTTTTGTAGCATACAATTTTCTTATTTGTTTGACAACTAGCTTTGAATCTCCTTTTACAATGATGTCCTTGACACCATACTTCCATGTAATTCTCAGACCCAACAAAAAGGCTTCATACTCAACAATGTTGTTAGTACATTCAAAATTAAGCTTGAAGGAAAAAACAAACTCTTCCAAGCTAGGAGAAATCAGAATTATACCAGCACCATTTCCAAATTTGGAGCAAGCTCCATCAAATAACAAGGTCCAATACTAAGCTACCTATTCAATGCACTTTTAATAATCCATCTTGTGTTCTTTTCCATCAGCAAACCCCACAAAGTTATCCACATCTCCTTTAGAAAACAACACCTCATAGGAAGCATTGTTGGGATTTTCAATAAGGTGTAACATCTTCTTTTCTCCATAGAGCTTGACGAGTGCGCTTTAATGGGAATAGTGGCAAAATACATGTCCATTTGGACACTCCCACCAACATTTTCTGCCTACTTTCTTGAAAAAATAATACCCCATTTGGCATGGAAATCAACAATCACAACATCCAATTTTAAATTCCTCCTAGGATAAGATGCAAGTTACACCACCAAACCCTTCACACAACCAACTACCAACACTTCTCTTGAGTCCATGGCAAGTACACTCTCCATAGGTTTTCGTCACTTTGATATCCAACTCATTCATGACTTCAAGAGGCATGACATTACATGATGCACCGAAATCAAACATACAAGTGTGAAGTAGTCTACCCTTTATGATCAAAGTTGTAAAGAATGGATCAACATTCAATTGGGAATCAACCAAGGATGTCCCCAAGTATACCTTAGGTGTTTCTCCAATATCCTCTACTGCTAGTGGTGTTTCAAGGTCTACAATGATCTATGGATGAGTTTCAATAATGTTTACATTTATGTTTGGGGTAATCTTCTTATCTTTCCATCCCAAGTACTCAAATGCTCTCTTCTTGTGCTCAGGAATCCTAAGCAACTCCATGATTAGAACACTCACTTTTATTTGGTTCAATACCTGGGCTATGTCATATGGAACACTCTTGGGCATGGAAACATTAGAATGGAGACAAACAGATTCATTAGATGGTGTGGGATCCTTGACAACTTGGGCATAAGGAGGATTGTAATTTTTGATTGGGACAAAAGAGCTTTTGGAAGGTGTTTCTCTTCTAGGAGCTTCTTTGGGAATACTTGTAAGTGAGGGTGTTTTAGGTTTGTATTGAGGAATAACTCCCTTAACAACCTTACTCCTAGTGTTATACTATTTCTCTTAAGCTGCAACAACATTAATTAACAGCTTTTCTATCTTCCTCCAAAGGGATACCACCATCATACTTCTTAATCATCAAAGCTCTTAAGTATTCAAAGTCATTGCTAGGAATTTCAAAAGCTTACACTACATAAACTTCAAGAGTGAGAGGGAAGAAGGATTTGTAACCATTTTATGTAATCCTAAAAGGTTACAACTTTCCTTGCACTTATTACCTTAGTTAATTTTTCTCCTTCTTGTGAGCTTGAAGAACATCCCACCATGCAGATATCATCATCAATACCATCATAATTATTAGCTTCACCATCTTGCTAGTCCATTTCACATGGAGGATGGGGCAGAAAACACCTATCACAACAATCAATATCAGCAACTTCCTCAACAAGAAGAACCCTAGTAGTTAGGGATTAGGTAAAACTCTTCCCTCATGTGCTTGAGGATGTATATTTGTGGACCCCATGGGTCCTTTCCTCTATCATATTCCCTTTGATCACCTCTAAGATGATTGGAAAATATTTCATGGTTTTGTGCTCTTTCTCGACCGATCAAGTCTACTTGATTCCCTTCTCTACTAAATTTTTCACGACCTCCTCCAAATCAGCACCCTTGCTAGCTTGAGGTTTCTTAGAGTTTATCAACTTTACACCATCTCTCTTGCGATATTTCCCAATTTCTTTGATATTTTTTTCAATCTGCAGTCTTGCTATGGTGAAGGCCTACCTCCAATTAGTAGGGTTTTTGTCTCTTAAGTAGTAGGCTACTTTCCTATTAAATGCATTTGCATATTTGATCAAGCATGACTGATCACATGGCCTCAAATTAATTGGAAACCTTCTCAAATTTTTGTTAAACCTTGTGTTGAATTAATGAACCGATTCATTGGGGTTCTTCTTAATATTTTCAAATTCGATAAGAGAAATCTAGGATCAGTCTTATCACCATATTGTAATCTAAATGCATAGTTCATATCAGGCCTAAGAATCAATAGAATTATCAGAAGATCCTGTATCAATCCTTGCATCCTCTTTTAGTGTATGAATGAACAATTTAATGTACACATCTTCATTCTCAATCTCAAATTCCTCCATCATGTTAAAAAAAAGTTTTAGGTGTTGATCACCAATTATTGCATTGTTACCTTGGAATTTTGGTAGCCTGCTCTAACATCTTGAGGCATAGCATGAGGATAACCAACCATTCCCCTAAAATTTATAGGACCAAAGGTGTTAACAAGAAATGGAGGTCTAGGCTGAGCCATATTGTTTTGAGGTGGTTATCTTGGGGGTGACACAAGCTAATGGAGAGTGTGAGGTCTTTAGGTCTCAAGAATGTGGTTCACAAGATTGGTATTCTCTAGGTGCTAATTTTCTTGGAAAGTTTTACTAGAATTGATACACACAAGTATATATTTAAGAAGGAACTCACCAAGTACATCGAAGGAACTTCACTAGTTGAAGTAAACAAGTTTATGAGAATATTTCTTGAATCGAATCACCTGGATGAAGAGTGATAATCCTCTCATTAAATGTTGATCTCTCTCACTAATGGATATTCCTTTGCTTGATGTCTGACCTTCAACAACCTTCCAAACTTTTCTCTCCTCTAAAACTATATTTCCCAATTCTTGAAATAACTTTCTACTTGGGTCCCTCTTGAAGAGAGATCTTCTTCCTTCCATTTTTGTAGAGATTAGTAACACCAAAAAACAAATGAAAGAAAGCTAAGACATTGGTATTTATCAAGATCAAAACAGCACGGAGTCACAACTAAGGAATTTCACCCTAGTTATGCAAATGCACTAAAATACTTTGTCAAATAACTATCAAGATCTTTGAAAAATCTTTCCAAACTTTATAGATCAGACCTTCCTTTTTCTTGAATTTATCAACCACAAATGCAAATGAAGTGCAACTACTACTGGAAACTGATAAAATTATAGACAGAGTTTGAAACCTTTACATACACCTTGCAAATCTAAGTATAGAATGATGCTTTAACAATATATTTGCATATAGAACTTGCAAGAGACATTACCAAGGTTTGATATGCATTCAAATATCTCAAATATTTATGCACATGGATCAAATTGAATGAAGAATGTCCCCAGATAGTGGCGCCACTAGTGTTGGTACCCAAATTTGTTCTCCTTTTCACTCTGAGCAACATAAAAGATATGGCATGAATCTTGAAGATAGATAGATCATGATGTATGTCATTTTGTAGCTGGGGATGTGATCTAACTGGCACTCAGATTTGTGGAGAGATGGATAGCACTCAAATAGGACTTGATCTTTTCCTAATTGTTTTAGGTTGTTCCTTTCAACCAAGGTAAGAGAACCTATTTTGTAACCCTAAAAATGAGATGAAGATATCCCTCAATTTGTGCAAATAGTATGAAAAGGGCCTTGGAAAAATCTGATCAACACTCCAAATCTAACTTTCACAAGTTTTCACTTCCAGATTATGGAGATACTTTCAATGTAAGGTAAGGGTTACTAAAGACATTTTGAAATTCTGATCTATTTTGCCTACTTTATCAAATGGATTTTTATCTTCTGTGGGTATACAAGTCAAAACAGGGGTAGTATGGGGCAGGATTAGTTGTTTAGAATCATTTTTGGTGTGATATTAACAAGACAAACTTGATAACGCTAAATCTTTGACAACCTCTACAACATTTGAACAACTATAAGATAAAATGCTTCAAAATAGTCAGGATGTTATTTCAACTAGAAGAGATACACAAATGGAGTTCCATGTTTGCACTCTTCACACAATATTTGATACCTCAACATAAAATATTGAGGTAAAGGACTCAATTAAACATCAAAATCTCGATCAAATCATGCCTAAGGTACCCCCAAATGTTTACAAGCAATCTCTATCAACAAATGAAGGTGAAGTGATTTTGAACTACTAGATGAAATATCTTCTAACAAATGAAATTACAAATTCCACTAAACTATCAATAAGGATGATATCTATGTGATTCCTAAAGATTTCAATGGAAGATTTCAAAAAGAATAAGGAAAATTATTTACGTACATTTAAACATGATAATAGAAATCATATTTCAAAAATAACATATATTAATTAAAAATCTTGTTAGATTCATCAAGTAGGGGAGAGTTTCAAGAACATTCTTATAGCTATGTGATGGCTATACACTTGTAACCAACTCAACATGAATGAAGATCTAACATAGAAGACATCAACCAGATTTTTGGAGGGTTTCTTAAGATGAGCTTCTCTCAAAATTTTCTCATGATTTTAAATTTCCGACCTTTTACACGTCTTGAAACATGTATTATATATCTCTCTATTAAATTCAAGAATTATCTCCCAAGAAAATAATATGCCAAGTATAAAGTTTGTTACAAAATTTTATCATGATTCATGTGACAGGACGTTTAACAAAACACATCCAAAAAGTTGCCATTGTCTCAAAAAGAGATGAATCATTGCAAAATTTTCATCATTATCCATTGTGGAGGCACATTTTTCACTTTCAAAGCATGTAAACCCCCTTCCTTTCATTATTTCATCTTTATTCCTCCAAAATTTGACTCGCAACTTTTGGAACTAATATTTCACATTTTGGGACGGTTAGAGAAAAATTCATTTCAAAAACATCTTTTATCTTCAAATTGATCCTCAAAACTAATTGCATTGGTCCTCGCATGCACAAACGACATAAATTTTCCAAAAAATTGATCAAAATCGATGCAAAAAATGCATTTCCACACTTCTTGGAGCAAAAATGGCGGCCAAACCGAAAAATGCACAGTTACCGCTGATCTACCTTTCTCCCTTTAATATTAGCCCTCCACATATCACAATCTGATCGTAAATGTGTTTGGGATCACTTTTTGATATTTTAACACTTTTGGAAAAATGCAAAAATTTGACATTTTACTGCGCCCCTCCACCCTTCGAAAATGAACTTGACATGTGTCCCAATGTGGGTCCCAGCGGAATCGTGGCTCGATTCTACACATTTCTACCTTTTTTGGAAAAAGAAATTTTTTCCAAAATATCCCCGCATCTCCGCCTCATGAAAATGGGCCTAACACATGTCCCAAAGTGGGCCCCATTGGAATCGCGGACCGATTCTACACATTTCCACCTTTTTGGAAAAAGGAAAATTTTCCAAATTATCTCCATAGGCCCACACCTTCGATTCTATCCCTGACACATGTCGGTCATTGATTAGTGGTGGGATTGTGTTCCTCCTTTTGATTTCTTACCTTTATAGGATAAAAGCTAAATTTCCCACAAAGACCCGACGCTTTGGAATCCCTTCTTTTGATCTGAGCCATACACATGGCTCAATCATGACCATTGATGGAGCCGCACTGAATTTTCAATTTTAACCCTTTATGCCAAAATGGGAAAAAATCTCAAGTTTCCCCGAGGCCCAAAGTTCCACCTCTGACCCTACCACATGTCCACTCCTGATTGGCCTGGTGGACCCGTGGCCCTTTTCACAACTTTTGTTCCCATTCGCTAAAAAGCAAAAAATTTCTAAGTCCTCCGCCAGCCTTCCATCCCTCTTTTGATGAAAACATGACACATGTCCACCTCTGATTCACCGAGGGCCTGCGCTCCAATTTTTTACCTTAAATCTTTTTCACCAAAGGAAATTTTTCCATCGTGCCTCCGTAGCTCCACCATTTTGACCTTTTTAACTGCCACGTGTCACCCTCTGATTGGCTGAGGGCTTGCAGACTTGCGGGGACAATTTAGACTTTTGCCAAAAACACAAAAATGCTAAGTTACTTGAGAAGACCCGCCAAATCTTGTCCAACCACAAATGACCACATATGAGAATATGTTTGAGCTAAAATTTAACGAGAAAAGGATGCCCGTGTGACTATCAAACAATGCATAAATTGCCATCGATGCCCTAGAATGTCAAGATGAATTTGATGGGCAAATGATGCCCGCCCGACCATCAAAACACGTAAAATGTTAGGGGTTTTCTAGAATTCAATTTTTTCTTCATGTGTGAGGAAATTTTTGATCAAAGGACAAATGGAAAGTGATTCAAAGTAATTTACGACCATGGCAAGGTATTTTTGAGGGCAAATAAGTATAAAATGAACAATTTCGAGCTCCAAAGGTGGGAAAGCATGGGGAAAATGGTAGAAGAGTTTGAACAGAAAATTAGGGAAAACATAGGAAAACTTAGAGATTCCTTCAAATGGTGCAAAAATGGAGAAAAAAATAACTCAAAGAATTTAAACGTAGATGCAAGGTGTGTTTTTACCAAATGCAAAGGATGGGAGAATCCAAAGCCATTTTTTCTCGTAAATAGGGCAAAGAGGCACTTCTCCTTAGCAAATTAGGGCAAGGTACTAAGTTTTCAAACAATCCAATGCATAATAATGGAGCTACAACTTCACATCATTGATTTGATGAGGAAAACCATTTCAGAGCACAAAGAGAAAAAGGGGAAACATGGAAAAACAATAGATGATCAAAATAGGCACGAATAGATAAACAGAAAGTGAGTAAGGGTGCTCAAGAAATAAGAAGGAGGGGCGCAAGGGGAAATCAGAACCAAGGAGTTGTGCCAATTGAACTTGAGAGCACGTAACCTTCAAATGGGGAACTAAAAGCCAAAATGTGTATACAGGTTACCTAGATAACTAGGAGAGTTATTTGGATAGCAATTACCTACATACTCGGGAGAATAGAAATAGTAATTCATATCCTCATACTTTCTTTAAAAATCAAACTTCTAAAATAATAATAATTTATTTCAAGGAGCTAACACCATATATCATTTTCAGATCTTCAGCTAATAATCGAAAGAGTTCATACAAGTCTTACCTCGTTGTTCCAACAATTTCCAAGAAAAACAAGAATCATGTAAGATCAAACAACAATCAAGATATTCAAACAATTTTATCAACTAAAGTTTTCCAACAAAGATGAAACAAAGTCATTTAAAAATAGACCCTCAGATTTACGCAACCAAGTTAACTACAAGGTTAGAGTATTTTTAACTATGAACATTCATAGATCTGGGATTTATTCTCAAGCTTCTACAGGAAGAATAAGTAAACTAGCTATTCAGGAGTATGAGACCTTCAACCCAAAATACACTTTCCATATTCCAAACAAGTCGATAAACATTCCCCAAAACCAACACAAAAACAAAAAAAAGAATCTAATCAAAAAACAAAAACTAGATTATTCCTAAGAGCAGAGTTATTTTTATGAGCATTTAAGTAAAAGCATAAAACTTAATGGATAGAGCCTATCATGCCCGATAGATAGTGCTTCACCTTCACTGATTCATAGAGATATCCAAGTAGAGCTTTAATCCTTATTTTGAAATGCAAACAACACAAAAACTTCCTCTAACTCTCCTTATAGTTTCACAGTGCCAACTCTTTCTCTCCACGCCATGCAAGGAAGAAAATATCATGCATAACCACATTGCATGCAAAAATAAAACTAGAGGTTCAAAAACAAAACAACTACATACAAGAGCTCAAGCTTCTAAAAAATGAATCAACAAAACCAAACCCTCTATCTTCTTCCTAGGTGGTTTACTAATTTAAAAAATATTAATTATAGAGTAGGACTATTTTCATTCCTCCTACCTTCCCACCACCTCCATCTCCAATTTTAGAAAAGACTTATTTCAAACAAAAACATGCATTCTTAAACTTTTAGCTGAAAATTCCAACTCACCCATCTAAATTTCCAATTTGCCTTTCCAAATTTGGCTGCAAAAAGAGATAAGGACTTAATAACTCACCATTAATTCCTTGGATTCATTACCTCCCACTTACCCCTTCCCATGTCATTTCATAGGCCCCTTTTAGGTTAGCCACCCATTAGTTAGGTTAAACATTAATTTAGGAACCAACATAGGTCCATAGTCTTAGTATAGTTTTAGTCTTAGGTTAATTAATCACCTCCCATATTAACAAATAAACTTAGTAATTTAGGTTAGATTAACCCTTTTTAGGATAAGGTCACTAATTTTAGAACATAGTTATATTAGGTTCCATGTCCCATGAGAAGTATTCATCATACCAAAAAAAAAAAGAACCAAATAATCATCAAAATTCAAAAAGAGATCATGGAGAGGATTCATAGCCTTCACACATTCAAGGTCCTGAAACCTTCCATCTATCCAAATTGGACATCATGACAACAAGATATGAAATTAGAAGCATACCTTGGATCAATGGAATTGATCCAAGGTAATGTTGTTTGAATCCCCATAAATTATGAAAACTGAAACTCAAATTCCTAATCCCAAGCAATGAATTTATTTTGCATAAAGAGATGGATTGCTTCATTTTAAATTAAGAAAAAACATGACGATAGAATGTACCTATTTCAACAGATAACTTATTATCTACTGAAACATGATTTCACAAGTCATAAGAGTACACCATCTTAAGAAAAATCACTGTCAATGTTTGAACCTTCTATGGAAGAAGTCATCATAGGTACTAGTCATGTTAGAGGCATTACATACCTCCCTCCTAAAAAGCATCATCGTCCCAATGATTAACTTAGTCAAATAAATTTAATCAAGAAATATAACCCAAATTATAATTCTTTCATTCATAAGTTCATAATAGAACCAGATTTGAGAGTTTCAAATTTTCATAATTATTCAACATTAAAATAGTTGTTTCCTTACTAATGAATTTAGTATCTTCCCAAAATCTGTGCAGATTTATTGATATAATAAGAACAAAATATTCAAGTATTAATCAATCAACAAAATCAATTCTGTTCAAATAAATGTGGAAAATCAATTTTCATATCTTCGAGGTTTTCCCATGTTGCACTTTCTTCATTAAACTGGTCCCATTGGACCTTGCATTGACTTATTTCATGATTTCTTAAGTGCATTTGGTGAGTTTCAACACTTGAATGGGTTTAACCATGATTATTCATGGGTCTTGGACCTACAAGGAATTCCAATTTAACACATGTGATAAATCTGAAATATTTCTTAAGTAGAGAAATATGGAAAACATCATGCATTCATGATAAAGTATGTGGTAAAGCTAAACGATAAGCTACAAGGTTGATTATTTCAACAATTTCAAAGGGTCCCACATAATGAGGTGATAACTTGGCAGCCTTGCCAAAGGTTATAGAACTCTTTTTGGCTTAACCACAAAAATACTTTCTCACCAAGTTCAAATTTCTTATCAACCCTTTTTAGGTCTGCATAATTTTTTCCTATCTGTTGCTTCCTTCAAATGTTCATGAATCATTTTAACTTGTTGTTCCATTTTAGTAAGGATTTCAGGTCCAATTACCTCTCTTTATCTTCTATGTTATCCCAGCTAACTAGAGTTCTACATTTCCTTCCGTATAATGCTTTGAAAGGTGCCATTTTCAGAGAGGTGTGATATGTATTATTATAAGAAAATTCAACTAATGGAAGGTACTCTTCCCATTTTTACTATTGATCCATGTAGTACATTCATAACATATCTTCCAAAACTTGATTAACTCTTTTAGTTTTCCCATCCATTTCGGATGGTATGTTGAACTAAAATTTAGTTTAGTTCCTAAGGCTACATTGAGTGTTTTCCAAAATCTAGATGTCATTCTTGGATCTCTATCCGATATGATCAATTCAAGTACACCATGCAATCTGAAAATTTCATGCACAAATATTTTTGCTAAAATAGGTGAATCATCCTTAAGATTACCAACAATAAAATGTGCTACCTTTGTTAGTTTATCAACAACAACTAAAATAACATCATGTTTATTTCTTGACATAGGAAACCCTTGAACAAAATCCATGCTAATTACTTTCCATTTATACTACGGTATGTTATGAGGGTATAATAAACCAGTTGGATGCATATGTTCAGCCTTAACACACTGACATTCTAAACAAGTGTGTCACAAAATCAATTACATCTTTTTCATCCCTTTCCAAAAATATTGTTGTTTTATATCAAGCAAACATTTTCGTAATGTCTCAGATGTCTGAATAAGGTGAATTATGAAATTTAGTTAAAAACTTCCTCCTTAATTCATTTCTAAAGGTATATATACTCGATTATCATATCTCAAGATTCCTTCATCATCAAAGTGAAAACCTTTATATCTCATATCATTTGGATCTGCAACAAGTGTTGTTTTCACTTGTTAAAAATAAGAATCAGATTCCATGATACTTTTTACTTCATCCTTAAACTGAGTTCTCAAAGTTATAAGTGCAGAAATATGTTTCCTATGACTTAGTGCATCTGCCACTCTATTTTCTTTTCCTTTTATATAACTTATGTCAAAATCATACTGAGATAGAAACTCTAACCACCTTCATTGTCTTGCATTTAGATTTGGCTGAGTGAAAATATACTTCAGCCCAAGATGGCCGATATTTTAATTCAAAAGGTCTCCCTAAAAGATAATGCCTCCATACTTGAAGTGCATGAACAATGACAAAAAAGCTCTAGGTCATGGGGAGCATAATTTAGTTCATGTAACTTGAGTTTTTCTACTTTCATATGCTATAACATGCTCATTTTGTAATAAAATACCTCCAAGCCCTTCCCCAGAAGCATCTATTACTACAGTAAAGTCTCCATTTGGATCAAGTATACAACCAAAATAGGTGTAGATGTTAGTTGATCCTTTAGAGTCTTAAATGTAGATTCACATTTTTCACTCCACACAAATTTCTTATCTTTCTTTTGCAATGAATTTATTGGTGCAATGACCTTTGAAAAGTCCTTAAAAACTTTCTATAGTAACCAATGAGACCCATGAAGCTTTTGACTTCATGTACATTCTTAGGTGTAGGCCACTTAGTTATTGCAACAATTTTTGATGGGTCTACTACTATTCCATCCTTACTTATGACATGCCCTAGATAGTGCACTTTTGTCTCATAGAAAGAACATTTGGATAACTTACCATACAATCTTATTTTTTTCTTAAGATTTCTAGAACTATCTTCAAATGCTCATGATGCTCATCAATGCTTTTAGAATATATGAGAATATCATCCAAGAATACAAGCAAAAAATTTTTCCAAGTATTCTTGAAAGATATTATTCATTAAATTCATAAAATTCTAGAGTGCATTTGTCAAACCAAAAGGTAAAACTATGAATTCATAATGCTCATACCTTGTCCTAAAGGTTGTTTTATGAATATATTCATCTTTGATTCTTAGCTGATGATATCCAGATCAAAGATCTATCTTAGAATATATTGATGCACCACACATCTGATCAAATAGATCATCAATTCTAGGAAGTGGATATCTATTTTTATTGTTTGCTTTGTTTAACATCCTATAATCAATGCACAATCTAAGTGTTCCATCTTTCTTTTTCACAAAAATTACCGTGTGCTCCCAAGGTGAGACACTTGGTCTTATCAAACCTTTAGACAACAATTCTTATAACTGTGCCTTAAGCTCTACTAGTTCAATGGTAGTCATTGATATGGTGCCTTGGAAATAGGTTTGGTTCCCAGCTTGATCTCAATCGTGAAATCAAACTCCCATTTGGGTGGAAGACCAGGTAGTTCTTCCAGAAACACATCGCTGAAATTTTGTAATAAAGTGGATATTTTCCAAGAAATCACTATCCCCTTCAGTTTTTTTAGAAATTTTTACTACATACAAGGTGTGCAACCTTTGTTTTTGGCCTTTTTAAGTTACATAGATGACAATTTTCTAACTGAAATCTCATGTTTTACCCCTGGATGTCTATTGTTTTTATAGATCATCAAGACAACTAATATGTTTTTCAAAACAATCAACCTTTTCTTTATGCTCAAAAGCCAATTAACACCTATAATTACATCATAAGACCCCAAAGGAGCAATGTAAAGATCAACTTAGTGGAAAAACTAGGCAAGTCTAGGACTGCTCCAAAAAGACACATACTAACTGTGTGAACAACATTATTTCCATAATGTATAACCCATGATTTATCCATTTTTCCAGCTTTTATTTTTAGTTTTGAAGCTAATTTAGTAGAAATAAAGCATTCAAGTAGCTCCAGTATCAAAAATTATAGTAATAGGTATACCAAATAACTTACCTAGCACTTCTATAGGTGTAACTTTCTTTTCATACTTGTTTTTATCTACTACAACATGTATCTTATGTTGTTGATTGTGGTCATCCTTCCTTAGAGGACATTGATTTGCATAATGATCTTTTCCACAATTTAGTAAGCCTCCTACAGGTCCTTTCTTAGGCTCAAATTTATTTCTAGCCTTAAAATTGTCATTTTGTCCTCCATAGGACTTTTGTCCATTATTATTGTTCTTAACAAAATTGTTTCAAACATTAGTAGTAAGTTTATTTTTGCTGCATTTTTTTGTTATTATCAACAAAAAAAATTGTTTTTAGCACCAAACTTTTTCCATGGTCCCTTTTTGGGTGCAAGGGATGAAGAAGAATTAGGAATTTTCTTTTTGATTTCCTCCTTATGGGAAGAGATTGCTTTTAATTTTTCTCTGCCTTATGGATTTTTCAACAACCCCTTCCATGGTGGTTGGGTTGTGAACATCTACTTCACCACCTATGATAGGATTTAATCCCATAATGAATTTTCATATCTGAACTTCTCATCAGTTTGATATTGAGGCACGTACTTGAGAAGCTTAGTAAACTTCTCCCAATACTCCATTACAATTAACTTTCCTTGAGTTAAGTTTTGAAATTTAGTCATCTTCTGATCATAGTAAAGTTGTGGCAGCCATCATTTGCCTAAAATAATTTTTAAATTGATCCCAAGTGATGTTTGTTTCATCAATGTTTAATTCAGCCTTATGGTTGTCCCACCAAGAAGATGCCTCATGGGAAAGCTGATAAGCTCCCCATATTGCTTTAGTTTCCTAGAGAAGTTCCTTATCACAAAGTACTTCTCCATTTCATTGAGCCAGTTCTCAGCTCCATCTCCTAGTGTAGTGCCATCAAACTTGGGTGGACTTATCCTTTTTATATCATTTGTGAGTTTAACCACCAATCTCACCTTTTTATTCTCAGGATGATTGGGTACATTTGCATTAGCATTGGCAACATTATTGTTATCAATGCCCAAATTTCCAATATTGGTGTTGTCCACAATAGGAGGTGGTTGATTGTTATTACCAACATCTTCTTCATCCTCCTCATTTCCCATTACTTTTTGTTCAAGTACATCTAGATGATCTCTTGTGTCAATAGGAAGCAAGGATCTCATCAATTTTTGGGTGGTATCTGCTTCTCCACCTGGTGGTGGGTTGTTTGCAACATTTCCTCTTGTTCTAACCATTTTTTGTTAACAAGAAAATTTAAGTTTTATCAGATTATGGACACAATAGGTCTAAGAGTTGTAACCTTCACTCTGATACCAAGATGTAACATTCCCATTTTAAGACTTTAGAAACAAGGAATTTTTTTTTTTACATAATGTTCTCTATTCTAAATTAACATAATTTAGAACACACATTCCAAAGCCAATCTATCTCATAATAGAAAACCATATGCAAGTTGTAAATGACTTGGTGAAACACCGATCTCTCATTTCATGACTCGAGTATCATACCGATCTCTCATGTTAACTTTATAATGTGTATACTATGTATACTTGGTTCTTTTACCCTTTTAGGGGTATCAAGTGTTCTATTTAAGAGGCCTATCTGAATATTGTTACCGATATTCATCTAAAATCCCACTTCTTAAACTAGGTGACATAGGACAATGCAACCAACAACTTGTGATACTTTGGCCAAATATTTTAAACATATTGTTCATGTTTATATTCCTAGATGACATACTCATCAAAATGGAATAAGTCCTTCACCATACTTGATCTTGTTATCTAGAATGGTCTTCACTGACTTTTGTCAGTCCACTCATTCAAAGTTTAACCCTAGCCAAGGTTAGCAACATGGCCTAGTGTGGAGGACTTCTTATGGTGACTAAGGGTACATAGACATACTCAATCGACTTATGTCGATTGGGTGTGTCTATTTATCCTAAGTCAACGTGAGTTGACCCCGACACTAGATCATGCCCCTATCTCTACCTAGGGAAGAACTGTGATCAAGTCAGAATTTATGTTAGTCTAGTTGAAAAAACTCTAAAGGGTGTTGAGACATGTCAACTACAACATAGTATCCTCATAAAGACCCTTGTCATCATGAAGGTACTATGTTACAGTTGGCATGTGTCAACATCCAACTAATTTTTCCTCATCTGGATGAACATACCTTAGATAGAAAGTTATATCTTATTAATTTCCTCATTTACAAATTAATTACAACAACCCTACTAAACAACTAGGTTCCTTAACCATTAGGGTTCCAAGTTAAAACTACAATAGATGTAGTTATGTAGATAAATTCTTCCTAACCAATTCACATGTTATGATTTATATTATTAACATCCTGAATCATGTTTTACATAAAAGGCCCAACACACATGAAAGTGTTATTTATTTACTCACTTATTACAACCCTAGCTTATATAAGTTCTGAGAAAGTCCTTTTTTATATTAGACTTCATTGAAATGAAGTCTAATCCCTTTTATTTTTCTTTCCCGACATCCCTATTTTGGTTAAGGAAGTCTACATGAAACACACCTTCAACTATCTACATATAACAATCAAGATTCATTTCCAAAAGGTCTTAAGTCAAGACTATGATTCATTTCATGGGAGTTGTCTTCCTTTCCCTTATTAAGGGTTAATGTCTATTTATAATCCCATTGTACATTATAAATTATAATCAAAGTTTAATTCTCATACAATCATTTGATTTAAATATAGTCCTAATGATATGGTTGAATATCTATGTAAGAATGTCAACTTTATAAGTTGCATCTTCACTAGAGAGGGTAATACAACTAACACCTCATATCTCTATTTATTCCATTCCAAACCATAAAAGTATGTTACTATTTGTAAAATAGAGTAATACTTATCATTTCCACTCACTGTATGCAAAAAGGAATTACATCAAGTACAAAAAATTTCACACATCTTTTATTCAATCAAGGAGGAATTATACATTTACAAGTCCAAACACTTCAAACATTACTAATATCAAACAACAATATTTAATCAATTTTTGATACAACTTTTTTTTTCCATCAAGTACATTTCAGTAATGAAACCATATTTCATCATAATAAAGATTAGTCTCTTTGATAAACAAATGTAACTTTCTAAAGATCTTTCTCCTTTCATCATTTTATGAAGTCCATCTCAAAATTGCTAGCATGGGTCAGTTCATTAAACTGAGCATGATAAGCACTAAATCATTAAAATGATGTGCTTTTAGCTAATTGTTTCATAAAAAGAACTTTGTTGTTATGAAATAGTCCTGAAAGAAATTCAAAAAGACTCAGCCAAAAAGAGATACAAACTCTAATAAAAGATAGAGAAAGAGATATACTTCAAATCAAAAGCAAGGTTAGGTCATGAGATATAACACTTCAACCTTCCATCCTATTTTCTTTTTATCAAAAGAATTTAAACAATAAGTTAAGATAAGTAACATTTCATCAGAATCTCACTACTACTTTCTACATTTATTTTCATGTTTCTCTTAGTTAAACATGTTTAACAAAAGAAGGTAACTATCCTAACTATATTTTAGGCATAGCTCAATAGTAGATCATTTACAAACATTACTTTCCATCCAAATATTTCATTAACCTAGATTCATCCTAAGTCATGAGATGCCAACAATCAAAATTAAAATCATAAGAAATAAGTTAGGATGATCCAAAACATCATAACATTTAATGTGTCCTTGATTTGAGTATCCTAATACTCAAACTCAGATCTAGGAACCAACTCAAGTTAAAAGTCAAACAAGCTAAATCAGACCTTATCAAAGGGTAAGATTATTTTAACAAGTAAATGAGTTAACACTCAATCCCAAAAAATATACACCATTTTTATCATTACGTCAAGTGAGTAGAATGAAAATTTTATAATTCAGATCCAACTCAATACTCCATCTAAATATTTTCATACCATACACAATAATCTATACTAATATTTTCAACTTCAACTATACTGCTCCAAGAACATTCTACATTCATTCTATCAAATAGTAAAGGAGTTGCTTAAACGTAAATCCAGAGAAGGGACAAAAACCTTCAAATTTCAAAAGCTTAATTTACTAATGACTTAAACCAAACCAAATAGAGAGGATTACCCAGGGTTTGAATTATAAGAACACCATTAGTCTAAAGGAGAAAGAAAGATAAAAAAGAGCAACATCATTCCATTACCCATCATCATTCAAGGAGATGGGTTTAATAGCCTAAATTCCCCCAAGATAACATGTATTTCATTTTCCAAAGACTCAGAGAGGAAGAAAAGATGAATGGAAGGATGAGTTGAGACAAACTTCCTACAAACTCAAATCCTAGAAGGAAAATAAGTATGCATTATGATATAACTAAGACATGAGAAAGCATTCCATTTTCATGGAGATACATTTTCCTTAGTTCATAAAAGAATTGAAACCATGATTATTGACCCAAGGGGTCTAAGAATCATGCCAAAACAAAACATCAAAACAAGGTCAACAGAGTAGTCAGATGTTAAGGTAACAACAATAAACAAGTTATAGTTTAACCAATGCTCAAGATATTTTCCCCTTTTTGCATCAAGAGCCACAAATCCATTGGTTACCTACAGACCCAAAGAGAACAAAAATAATTCATATCCTCTTACTTGCTTCAAAAATAAGACTTCCATAAAACAATAATTTCTTTCAAGGAGCTAACACCAGATATCATTTTTAGATCTTCAAATAATAACCAAAAGAATTCATGCAAGTCTTAATATGTTCCATCAATTTCCAAGAAAACCCACAATAAATTTATCCTTCTATAATAGCCACAGGGGTTAGAAAATTTGAAACAAGAAGAATTACTCACAATAACTGAGAATCAAAAATCACAGACAATGATAAGAATTCATACAAGTTCTCAAATTTTGAGCCTTTCATCAGTACCTCAGAAGAATATGTTTAAGCCAGAGTCACAGAATTTTATCTTCCCAAAAGAATCATGTAAGATCAACAAAAGTCAAGATATTCAAATATTTTTATCAACTAAATTTTTCCAAATAGAGATGAAACAAGATCATTTAGAACAAGATCCTTAGATTTAAGAAACCAAGTTACCTACAAGGTTAGAGTACTTTTAACTATGAACATTCATAGATCTGGGATTTATTCTCAAGCTTATAGGAAGAATAAGAAAAACTAGCTATTTAGGAGTATGAAACCCTCAACCTAGAATACACTTTCCATATTCCAAACAAGTTGATAAAGCATTCCCAAAAAACAACACAAAAACTAGAAAGAAAATAATCTAATCAACAAAACAAAAACCAGATTATTCCCTAAGAGAAGAGTTATTTTTATGAGCATTTAAGTAAAATCATAAAACTTAATGGATAGAGCCTATCATGCCTGATATAGTGCTTCACCTTCACTATTCATTTGTAGAAGTATCCAAGAAGAGCCTCAATCCTTCTTTCAAAATGAAAACAACAAAAAAACTTCCTCTAACTCCTCCTTATAGTTTCACAAAGTGCCAACTCTTTCCCTCCATGCCATGCAAGGAAGAAAAACTCATGCACAACCACATTGCATGCAAAAATCAAACTGGAGGTTTGAAAAAAAAAAAACTACATGTAGAGCTCAAGCTCCAAACCAAATGAATCAAAAAACAAAACCCTCTATCTTCTTCCTAGGTGGTTTCACCAGTTTCAAAATATTAAATGCAGAGTAGGACTATCAGTCCTTCCTACCTTCCCACCACCACCATCTCCAATTTTGGTGAAGACTTATTTCAAACAAAAACATGCATCCAAAACTTTTGGCAAAAATGCCAACTCACCCATCTAAATTTCCAACTTGCCTTTGCCAAATTTGGCTACAAAAAAAGAGATAAGGACTTAATAACTCACCTTAAATTCCTTGGATTCATTTCCTCCCACTTACCTCTTCCCATGTCATTTCCCATAGGCCCCCTTAGGTTAGCCATTCCCTTAGTTAGGTTAAACATTAATTTAGGAACCAACATAGGTCCATAGGTAAGTCTTTAGTCTTAGGTTAATTAATCACCTAAAATAAAATAAACTTAGTAACTTAGGTTAGATTACCCTTTTTAGGATAAGGTTCAGATTTAAGGAACATAGTGTAAATAGGTCCCAAGTCCCTATGAAAACTTCATCATACCAAATAAGAAAAAGAGGAACCAAATTGTTACTCAATTCAAATATGAAGCAAGAGATCCATGGAGAGGATCATACATAGCCTTCACACATTCAAGGTCTTGAAACCTTCCATCTATGTCCAAATTGGACATCATGACAACAAGATATGAAAATTAGAAGCATACCTTGGATCATCGAAATAAGAAACATGCACACTCAACCTTTGACCAACATAACAATAGGCATTCCTCATTATCCTTTTACCTTTATATGTTTCATTTTACAACAACGGTGAAACATGTTTTTCCTAATGCATCTACAAGAACATGGTATTTTTACTCTTATCTAGAAATACTAGTATTAGTGTAGTAAATAGCTTCGTTTTAGCTATGAGAATTAATGTTGACATTTCAATTTCCATTGAAAATTTTCCCCTTTTAAAAATAATTTTTCTATTAGATACAAAAATTAGCATATTATCTAAAAAAATTCTTATAGTATCTCATGTGTCACCAAAATTTATGCACTTCATATAGATTTATGGCGGGTTTAAGACTAATTATCAATGTAATGTTAGCCTAGTATATAAGTATTCCATATCTCCAAACAATATGTCCAAGAAATACTCTAGAAGGTGTTAAAAATGTTTCTTTTAATTTAATGCAATGTGAAAATCTTTAAATATTACTAACATTAGGAGTACCTTAGAAATATGTTTCTTGAATAGGAAAAAACCCACCCATTCATTAAGGTATACTAGAAAATTATCTATGAAATCCTTAAATGTAGCAATTTTCAATGTAATCTTAGCCTAATAAACAAGGATTCTATATTTCCAAAAACATGTACAAGAAATACTTCAAAGGGTGTAAAAATGTTTCTTTGAATTTAATGCAATGTGAAAAGCTCTAAATATTACTAACATTAGGAGTACCTTAGAAATATGTTTCTAGAATAGGGAAAACTCACCCATTCATTAAGTTATACCAGGAAATCATGGATGAAATCCTTGAACGTAGTAGTTGTCAATGTAATATTATCCTAGTATACAAGGATTCCATCTTTCAAAACAACATGTCCAAGAAATACTCCAAAGGGTTTGAAAAAAATTGTTTCTCTAAATTTAATGCAATGTGAAAATCACTAAATATTACTAACATTAGAAGTACCTTAGAAAGATTCTCCTTGAATAAGGGAAACCCCACCCATTCATCAAGGTATACTTCCATAAAATCATGGATGAAATCTTTGAATGTAGTCACTACAACTCAAGAAACGATTTTGGGTGCATTCTTTAATCTAATTAGGATTACTTTGAAATTAAATCATCCCCTTTTCTAGCAAAAGTAGTTTTGGACTAATCTTCCTATAAAATTGGGATTTATGATAGTCACTAAATCTATTTGTTAATGGATCTACCTTATGTCCTACTACTACCTCCATAATATTATTTGTGAATGGATTAAGAAACGAATCATTTACATAAGCATCATTGAGTTACTTGTAGTATTTACAAGTTATTAATTCCCATGCTTCATTTGGTTTATTAACTACTGGGTTTACCCAATCTGATTTCTCTATGGTATATATCAATCCTACTTTTATCATTTGACATTTCTATGCTTTTACCTTTTCCTTCATATTATGATGTATCATATATGGAAACTTCTTAATAGGATTTACAACTTTTAAATCATTACACGTTTCTTTCAAAGACGTGTCTACCCCTTTTATTTGAATAAATTTTGTCAATAAAAATCCTCATATTCATGCAATAAGTAATAAGATCTAAGACATGTCTTGTTGCATCTAATAATCCCCAACAATATCTAGCTTAACCATTCCTCTAGGTCTGATGTTTCCACTCTTTTTCAATTTTTTTCATCATATACTATTACTTTCCCTTTTCCCCGGTGTCTCCAATTATCCTTGATCCTTATGTTTATTATATGTTTAAATTTTACATATGATCTTATTCTTTATTATGCAATTATTTCTTGTAAGAAGTGGCATGATGTGATCTAGCTCAAACATGGATTTAATATACATATCCTCTTCATTGTATAGATCTTGACCTTCTTATTTATTTTCCCCTACTATGTTGCATAATATTATCACCCAATTAGTTATTTTGATATTTTCATGACTATCATTATTCATGGTTACGGAGTTCATATTATTCGTCTCTTCTAGATATTTGAACTCATCTCCTCCTACATCTAAATTCTCATAACATAGGACTGTTTTGATCTTTTATAAGATCAAATTCACTATAGGTTTTTCATCTTCAAATGTGATTTATGGAAAAAAAAAAAAAACTTGTTTTTTTCTCTTCTTCATTCCTTGTGGATGTATCATCCTTTAGGAAATAGAGTGACTGTTTCAAAAACAATATGGACCCACCATTGTGGTTCAATTTTTTGTGTCTTCCAAAGATCAATGCATTTCTACATATGTAACTCTAGACAATGGTTTATGTAAACTTTTTGGCCATGATTGATTCAATCTAGAAGGTGTTGCTATGTTAAACTTGTTATGTTATTAAAATGAAACTAACACCTACTATCTTTAAAGCAAATCAAATATAACTATAATCATGAAGATAAGATCTTAAAGGAAATAAATATTATAAATGCATAAAAATGAATGAATATCTAAATCTAAAAATTCCTACTCTTTTAATGTATGATTTTTTTATCCAATTATGTGCCTATTTAGATCATAATCAGTCACTTTGTTTGTTGTCTCTAGATGATAAAGTGATCTCACTAAAATGGAAACAAAGCCATGTTTAGATCTTCCTTTACTACTCAAATATGAGATAATGGATGCAAAGATGAAGTAGTTATTCCAATAATGGATAAGGATATTATCATAAGCTTATATATTTCACTAGAAAAAGTGTGGTGTAGGTGTGAAAGAATGTAATAGGGTCCTTCATATAGCTTTCCAATTTGGGAGAAGCTTGCAAACTAGTGCATGTGGGATAAAGGATAAAGTATATTTAGAATATATAAGATTTATTAGAGTTAAGAAGTGATTAGTAGCTCAGGGGAGTTGGAGATGATTTAATTAATCAACTAGTATTAATTAACGGGCTAGAATAATATTAGAAAGCTATTTAAATATGATTTAGAGGGGGAAATGTATGATTTGGAGGATTTGAGAGGGGATGTAACCAATATAAGGGTTTATTAACTAAATACAAGGTTTAAAAGGATTAATTAACTAATAGTAGTTAATTAATTATTGAAAAGAGGATTATAACTAATGAAGTATCATTAATTAGAATCCAAAGTGAGATGAAGGCTAGTTAATTAACAAAGTGTTGGTAATCAACCGAAATGGAGGGAAATGTTAGTTAATTAACGAAGTGTCATTAATTGACATAAATTTAGGGAAATAGGTAATTAGTTTAGTCTTAGTATTAAAACTATGTATACGGATTTTGGGTGTCTAAATTTTCCCCTCTTTGGGGTGGCATACGTGACCCACTTTAAAGATAGTAGATAATTACAGAAAGTAAACTTTGAAGGGATATAAGAAAAATTAGTAGAATGAAGGATGCCCCATCGAGTGTCAATCGGGTGTTGAAAGAGGTTGATTGATGATCAAAAAGAAGAATGTTAAAGAAGGGTCAACACACATCTGGTAGGTGAGTGTGTAAATATGAATGAGTAGAAAATTAAATCTTGTATTTTGATGGATAGAAGAAAAAAGGGGGTATAAAAATAATCCCCGTTGCCCCACGTGATATTGAAGAGAATTTTGGAGAGAAGAAAATGATATGAATAAGAATGGAGACGAAGAGAATGGAAATAGATTTCATCAAGCTTAACTCAAGAGTAACTTTTGTTTCATCATTTTGCTATGATTTATGTCATTAGCCCTTTATTATATACAAGCATACAAGAAAAGTGTAAAATAACATGAAAAGCTATAATACTAACATTTTTTCATTGATAAAACACTAACTCAAAGAAAAATAAATTAATGTACTACAAGAAAGTAAAAATGATAACTTGAGAAGGAAACAAGTACAAACACACATACTCAAACAAACAACATTGAAGATAGTTGAACCAATATTTATAATATCGAGATTCAATTCCCAAATGTTTGAGTTAACAAAATGGTTAAAAACAACACCCCAAGCAAGGATACATGTGAGGTGAATATATGGAGGACACATGGGTCCTATGAAAAATCAATCATGCACTATGAAATAGTACCAAACAACTTGTTGTGCAAGAGAGTACAAACATAGTAAGAAAACTAGCTTTGTTAATGGAGGTAGATCTAGATGATCCGTGAGTCATTTACATGAATAATTGAGGACCAAAGAAAGATGTTTTATAGGAAAAAAATTTATGTTTAAGGACGATGTGTCTAATAAATGTTTAAGGAGGATGTGCATGCTCTTTACCATTTTTTGAAATTTGACAAAAAAATGGATTTGTTTATTTTTACCAATTTTATGGATTTTTTTTATTTTTTGAATTTTTAGGAAGAAAATAATGTAGAAGAATGACGATGTTGTGGTACATTTCCAAAAATTGTTGGGAAGCAAAAACATGCCCTATGTAGAATAAAAGGTCATTAGAAGCAAAAATATGCCCCAACACAACAAAAATGCTATAAAAATGACTTTTTAATAAAAATAATCATCACCATGGAATGTCAATGCATGGTGGGAAGAATCATGTTAGTTATCTAGCCCCAAAAAGGAAAGAAAAATGAAGAGTTAGGTTAAAATAGTTATAAATAGCAGGTTGGGAGGGCCAAAATCCATCGCGACCAGTTATTGTTATTAAATGCTTTTGAGATTTGGTGAGATTTTTTCTCGACCTATGAGAGAAATGACATAAATTTAGAGATGTAGACACTATGGTGATCAAGTTTGAGAGTTTGAGAGACCTCCTATGGATGTTACACTAGTACGAAAAAACAAAAAAATAATTTTTGAGTGCATTTAT
Source organism: Taxus wallichiana var. yunnanensis (assembly GCA_018340775.1). Lineage (NCBI taxonomy): Eukaryota > Viridiplantae > Streptophyta > Pinopsida > Cupressales > Taxaceae > Taxus > Taxus wallichiana. Next base: position 664,552,017 of record CM031234.1, on the reverse strand, counting down.
TATGTTTAATAATAGGTCAAAGTGTTTGGGTCACACTAAAGCACAAGCCCTAGGGTGCGCTATCATTTGAGGTCATGTTTTGGCATAAAGGGGTAATGGACTAATGTTAAAAAAAGTGTATGGGAGAAAAACTAGTTTTTAGGGTAGGTCGAGATTGCACTAGTGAAAAACTAAGTGAGTGAGTAGAGAAAAGTGCATGTTAGAACATGTTTGCGCGAGTGCAAAAAATGAGTGAGTGAGCATGAAAAGGAACATGCTAGCACATGATTGCATGATTGTTAAAAGGGGTATGCTAGTGCAGAATTTGTTCCTTAAAAAAATTTAGAAGAAATTTGAAGATTTATGGAAGAACTTAGGGATGAATAGAAGAATGTAGAATCAATTAGAACACCTTAGGAAGATGTTATGAGAATAAATTATGTTAATTGAATTCTTTGTGTAATCTTATAGGTGAGATTACACAATTTTGAGTGTGTGAGTAGTATTTGTGTCTTCAATCATATGAGCATAATTTTCTAGCTGTGACATTGGAGGCCATAGGCGTTTACTATATTGCAGAGATGCCTCACATTATGTTGGATCATGCCCCCTGAATTCCTTAAAGAGAGGTGGTGGAGTGAGAACCAAAGATATTTTTGGTGAGATCCTTTCCTCATCTAGAGACAACATAAAAATGGATTGCTTGTGATATAAATAGGTTCATAATTTGATAGCAGTCATATATTTACACATGAGTCGAATGGTTTATCATTATATGTTCATTCATGTTTATGCATTAGAACAATTATTTCCTTTAAGATATTATCTTAATGTTTATAGTTAGATTTTTTGCTTTGAAGCTAATAGGTTTTAGTTTCATTTTAATAGAATATCAATTTTATCATAGCAACATTTTCCCACCGCACGTGTCAAATGTTTCTAAGATAAAGTTTCTATGATATTGAAATGAAACTAACACCTAGTAGCTTCAAATCAAAGTAAATCTAACTATAAACATACGTGGAGTAATTTTAATTATGACATGGAGCGGGCCTTAATGGAGGTGAAAGATCACACATGTGTGAATTATCCTCCTTATTATGGCCACATTAAAGCTATTGAACCTTGCACAAGTGGGAGGTATTTCAAAAATAGGACAGTCATAAGAAAGAAACAGACTCTTATGAGGGTTTTGAGTAGGAAATTTGTAGGATTTGTAGGAAGAAGGAGAAAATGGGAGGGGTGCCATGTCAATTAGAGCCATGTTGCGATCTAGCCTAGAAGAATAATGAGGTACTTTGGAACCTCTTGCATAAGGGAGGCATTTCAAATTTCATTGAATGCATTCAGGGTCATGACCTAAACATTTCGGTTCACTTTGCTACGGATTGGAAGGATAGAAGGGTCAAGTATGGTGGCCACCGGGTTACTATCAATGAGGAGTTGATTGTTGAGGCTACATGCCTAGAATTGGAGGGATACCATTTTTTTAGTAAGAGGATTGATAGGGTTGTCGAGGCCAAGAAATTATCCGACAAGGGTGAGGAGCTTGAGTTTGTTGCTATGGGCATAAGGGTAAGTTCTATTCCCACGCCGTATGATGAAGTGACGAATATGATGGTCAGATATATTTCTTTGGAAGGGCATTATAAAACAGTCCCTATTAAACACCTTGTATTTTAAAACCATTTTAGAAGGAATTTCATGGTTTTCTTCCTACACTACCTTCTCAATTCCCTTCAACACTCTGTTCTAGATTTTCAAAAGCACTCCCATGTTATTCCTTTGCATCAAGGCCTTATCTTTCTTGTTGCACAAGCTTTGTGTTGCCAAGTTCCCTAGCTTCCCGACTGCTCCTAGTGATCCACTCACTACCACCTCCTCTACTCCCACTCCCATTCTTGCCACCCCTTCCAAATCCAAAACCAAGAACCCCAAGAAAATGGACACCCCTCACACTACCAGGATTCTCAGAAGCTCCAAAGAGATGGAGGTTTCTCAAAACTTGCTACATATCAGCAATGTTGGTATTGAAATGGCCCTGCATCAGGAGGAGTCTCAAGTGCCTCATAGACTGGAAGCCCTGGAGAAAGAGATGAAGTAGCTGAAGAAGGACCTTCAGCGTATGGAAAAGTAGAAAGGGAAAAGAAAAATTGATGAAGAGAATGACAATGGAAAGGATCAGTTTACTGATATATATATATATATATATATATATATATATATATATATATATATAAGAAGTTGAACTCTCTAGACACCAGACTGGGGAGAGCTAAAGATAGACATGATCACAACATGGCTATCTTCAAATCCATAAGTGAATTTTTAGAGAAGCAAAGTTTGGAGCATTTCCATGCTCAGTGGGATCCCTGTAACTATTTGGGGGAATGATAAAGAGAGGAGTCTGACCATATCGCAGTTGGATGCTTCGGACTCAATGCACATAACCACACTGGTGTTGTTTACCTTGCTGCAAATGATCCAGTCCATAATTGAAAGAGCATCCAAGAAATAGACTCACTTGGGCTGGCGGGATTCATTGATGATGTTGTTCTTTTGCGATCTTTTTGTTGTGACTTTGTAGTTTTGTTGCAGTTTGTGTCCTTTTTTTCTTCTAGTTGTAACTAACTCTTGGTTACTTTTGGAAATATTGTTCTATCTGGATTTTGATCCTTTTTGTTGAATCTTCATAGTTATATAAGGTGATGAGCCCTTTAAAACTATTTACCAATAATAAAAAAACATCAAGATAATAGCTTAAAGGTAATAACTATTCTAAATACATAAACATGAAATAACATCTAATGTTAAACCATTCCTACTCATTTAATGTATGATTTTTATCCAATTATGAACCTATTTAGATAATAAGAAATCACTTTTTTATTGTCTCTAGAGGATGAAAGGATATCACTAAAATGGTAACAAATTCATGTATATATCTTCTTTTACTACTCAAATACTAGAGAGTATATGCAAATATGAAGTAGTTATTCCAATAATGGAGAAGGCTCTTATCATAAGCTTATAGATTTCACTAGCAAAAGTGTGGTGTAGGTGTGAAAGAATGTAGGAGGGTCCTTTATATAGCTTTCCAATTTGGGAGAAGCTTGCAAACTAGTGCATGTGGGATAAAGGATAAAGTAGATTTAGAAGAGATAATCTTGATTAGAGGAATTAACAAGTGATTAACAACTCATGGGAGTTGGAGATGATTTAATTAATCAACTAGGATTAATTAATAGGCTAAAATAAGCTTAGAAAGATATTTAGAGATGATTTAGAGGGAAATAGGTATGATTTGGAGGATTTGAGAGGGGGATTTAACCAATAAGATGGTTTTTTAACTAAATTTAAGGTTAAAAGGATTAATTAACTAATAATAGTTAATTAATTGATTGGAAGAGGATTATAACTAACGAAGTGTCGTTAATTGGCATCCAAAGTGAGATAAAGGCTAGTTAATTAATGAAGTGTCGTCAATTGATTGAAATGTAGGGAAAGAGGCTAATTAGTGAAATCTTAGTATTAAAACTATGTATGTGGATTTTAGGTGTCTACAAAAGGTAACACAAATTTTGTGTCCATCATGCCTAGTGCTTGATTCCATCTAATGTTATTTCTTCTATGCATTTCCCACCAAGTTTTTTTATTCCTCTTAGCACATAATCTAGGGTTTTAACTCTCATATCATCATGGGGTACATGCTTTTGGAACATGATTAAGAACGTGTCTGGATTATAGGTGCCAAAATATTATGGAAATTACCTTTATTTAGCATGGACCATCCTCATCAGCCTGATTTTATGTTCCATTTGCATTAAATGATTTAAATGTGTATTTGATTCCCCACATATTAATGAGGGATCCTCCCATAGAATATACCTTTCACCATTTGGCTTGGTACAGTCCATATTTGTATGGGAAAATGCATACAACCTTCCTACTCAAAAATTTGTAGGATGTCTTATTATATATTCTTCTATGAATGGATTGATTGTGCATTTTTATTCATATCCCAACTAATACATAATGGTTTCCCACAATTACTAAAATCCCCTTTTTCCTTTTCTTCTCTTGACTACGGAACTTTTATTATTTCTTGATGCTCTACTTTAAGACATCTTTTAGTGACCTATGTATAGGAGAAAATGGATCTCTTGAGATGGTGTAAGGATTTTTCATTATTTTTAATGGTTATGACAATAATGGAATCATATGTATGTTCTTCCATTTTATTAGTGAATGTATTAAATTTTATTTTTTCATTGTATGCCCATTTATTTCCTATCAAAACAGAGGTATTGTGTTTCATTTTTTTCATGTCAATGAATTAAAAATATCCTTTCATTCTTAGGTATCCTACCCAATTTTCCACATCGTCTAGTCATTTAATATGATCTACCCTTCCATAGTCTTGATGGATTAATTTAATAGGGCTATATGCTATAATTGGAGCACCCATGAATTCCCATGTATATCTTGCATCATATTCACAATTCTTCTAAATTAAATTATTGCATATCTTATTTCATATCCTCCCAAAATTTTATTCAACATTGTGTCTACATTCCAAGGTTTATTATTTTTTACATACCATATGGGTTCATTATACCAAAAAACTCCATTTTTTATGTTTTCCAACAAAATATTTAATAAATTGTTGATATTTTATGAAATGTTTTCAATGGATAATAAGTTTTCTATATTCAAAAGATAATAAAGTGTGGGTACCACTCCTTGTTTTAAAATTATCATCATTTTCTCATATACATGTGTTTTATTTTCTCCTGTATTTTGGCTACTTTTGTCCCTATTATTGATGGAATTTAATAGTCCTTCGGCCTCTTTTAACAGATCGGTATCCCTTTTTAGATTTGAATATATTTCATCATAGATACACCATATTTGGGGTTGAATAGGAATCTCCATATGTCCCAATAATTATTATTTCCTCTATAATCTCATAACATATTGGCGACTCAAATTTTATATGGGCATAACATTTACCATTTTAACATTACACAATTATTTTTATTTATGTTGTTTTTCCAATGTGGGATAGCATTCAATGTGGTGTTATGCAACTACTCTCAAAAATGTGTGGTATACTTCATGCTCTTTATTTGAAGGATAATTTTACAAAATATTATTTGGCTCCCACTAAAGATAGTATATCATTGATTACCTCAAGGGTTGAGGTCTCATCCTCCTTTACTAATAGCCACTACGATATCCTCTTTATGAATTATATTGCCACTATTGGGTGAACCACCCTTTATTTTTATTCTATTATCCCCCATAATGACCTTAGCGTTAATGAACATTCCATAGGGGTGGGGTTTTTTGGTGAAGAAGGTTCCTAAACCATTATATTTTATGGATAGGAGGACCTAAATCAATATTTTTGCATATTGTGGAGTCCATTCCATATTATGAGGGGATGGAGGATCCCATTACATGTTACATTGAGGAAATAAAGTAGTTCATCCTCCTGCAAGATCCATTTCTACTTATAAGACAACTGGTTGTGTATTCGAGCTAATTGCATCTAGATTGAAAATATATTTCAAGTTACTTCTTCTTTCAAGTCCATTAGTGCACTAAAATATTTAGATTCATGCATAGTGTATTTTTAGTAACTACACACTATGTTTTGAGGTTGGCGCACATAATGTTAAATCAAATGGAATTTGTTGGTAAGATATCCCCATACCCTACATATTTCACAATATTCTTCTCTCTCATTTGAATGAAATGGTGTCTTATTTCTTGTTTCCCTTGGGAATTCATTCATATGATTCCCTTCATCTCTGCACTCTACACACTAGATTTTTAGTCTTAGCTTACTCCTTTTCTACAATTCCTCTATTATTTACATTACAACATCCAACTTGGCTTCCATATTTTGACTAAATCCTACATTTTTATCATATTCTTCAATCTTCTCCACTCTAATAGTGGTATCAATTAGTTTACCCTTGGTAGAAAATATTATTTATGAAATTCCAAAATGGATCTTATTACACATTCTCTCTACAAACCAAACAATCTTCTTGGCATCGTCAAAACTAAAACTTGCATTTTTCATCACATTATAAAACCTCATATCATATTCCATCACTTATTCTTTGGTATTTTGTTTTATTTACTTTAAGTCTTAAATGGTACTCCATATACACTTTTTCCTCTTAAATTCCTTATTAAGAGCATCCCATACTTTTTAAAAACATTTACCACTTAAATACTTAGAGTATTTATATTCTAAATATTTTCCATGTAATTCTCCTATGATATCACATTTATTTTTACTCTCATTAGTTACTCCCTTCATAACCCATCACATTTTAAAGGTTAGTAGATAATGTTTTGAGTTAGTTGAGCCATCATAGATTAGGAATATGGTCCATGCTTATGATTATATTTAAATTAACTCCTAGATTAGTCTACATATATGGTTTTTCTAAGAAACTACTAAAAAATTTATTTGGTTATTTAAATGGTTTATTATAGCTTGCACTTGTACTTTCACTTGCATGTGCACTATTGGATTCATAATTTAATTCTTCAATATTTGATGACTCGTTACTAGATTTTGTAGGTTAAAAATTTTACTCTATAATTAGGACTCACATAGTTGTTATTCTTGTAATCTCCAGTTCTATTTTAAAATTAATTGGAGAGAGTATACGTAAATAATTCCTACCCAAGTTACTGAGTATAATTTATGACCAGTCTCATCCACCCTTATTGTTGTAGGTATTTTAGGTGATACTTTTTGTATTGTGTATGATTTGTGTTTCACCAATAAGAGCATACACATTAGAAAAATGAATCTTTGTTACTCGGTATGCAAGCCGCAAAAGAAAGAGGAATTAAAAATCTAAAAGTGCAAGGTGATGCAGAGTTGGTTGTAAACCAAGTCAAGAGGATTTATCAAGTAAAAAATGAGAGGCTCAGGCACTACCGTAATGCAGTGTGGGACAGCATCGAAGAATTCGATGCTTTTTCAATAGAGTCCATTCCAAGGGCTCAGAATGACATGGCCGATTCATTGGCCGTTTCAGCGTCCCTCATGCTCCCACACCCAGGTTTGAAAACAAACAAGTACACCATTGAGGTGGTTTTCCGCCCAAGCGTGCTGAGACATAATTCTCAGGCGGTGTTCAACGACGATAATCAACTCATTGCTTTTCTGGAAAAGGCGGAAAATTTTAAAGAATTGCACTTTGAAGGATCTACTTCCACTTGCCGTGAATCAGTCACCGATCAAGGTGACGAATCCGAAGGGAACGACGGCATATGTCAGCTCAAAGGAAATAAAATTCCAAAAGGCCTGGTTTCTCTGGAGCACTGTTCGACAGGCATGACCATTTTGTAAAAAAGAAAAAGCGGGATGACCCTGACTCATCCCGAAACCGAACGATCAATATAGGTTCAATAGAGCACCCACAATTTGTGAACATTGGAAAATGTTGCACGCCTGAGGAGAAACGGAAATTTGTCAAGTTGCTAAAAAAATATATGGACGTGTTGGCATGGTCTTATGCCGATCTAAAGTCCTTTAAGCCAAAGGACGTTCAGCATGACATTCCGTTGAAAGACGATGTCAAAGCCTTTCGCCAGAAGCAGAGGCACTATAATCCTAAGATCTCGGGTACTATCCAGGCTGAAATTCAGAAGATGCTGGATGTGAGAATCATCTTCCCAATCCATCACAGTACTTGGGTAGCAAACATTGTGCTAGTACGCAAGAAGAACGGTGAAATACGCATATGCGTAGATTTTCGAAACTTGAATCAGGCATCCTTAAAAGACAACTACCCTCTTCCGATAATGGATCAAGTTCTGCAAGCAGTAACTGGATCAGAGATGCTATCCATGCTTGATGGTTTTTCAGGCTACAATCAGATTGAAGTCTCACCTGAAGATCAATTCAAAACAGCATTCACTACTCCCTGGGGTACATTCGCTCTTGAGAATGCCTTTCGAGTTTAACCAACGCGGTGCAGGTTTTGTTGGGCCATGGATTTTGCATTCAAAGGTATGATGGGGAAAGTCATTGTGGTTTATCTAGATGACTTAACCGTGTTCTCTAAATAATGAAATGATCATTGTGATCATTTGGAGCAAGTGTTGGCCAGGTGCCGAGAACATGGGATTTCCCTAAACCCAAAAAAGTTTGTTTTTGGAGTCACGGAAGGGAAGTTGCTAGGGCATGTGGTTAGCAAAGAAGGAACAAAGATAGATGCCGAAAGAGTTAAGGCTATTCAAAGCCTTACTCTGCCTACAAGCAAGACTGGTGTTCATTCTTTCTTTGGAAAGGTGAACTTTCTCAGGCGTTTTGTTCCTGACTTTGCTGAGAAGACCCGTCACATATTGAACATGATGAAGGGGTCACCAACTTTCAGATGGAGTGAAGAGGGAAAAAGGTCATTTGAAGAAATAAAAGCTTCCGTTGCTCATGCACCAGTCCTGGTATGTCCCGATTTCTCCAAGGACTTCATCATGTATAGTTACGCATCTGAGCATACTGTGTCCGCAATCTTAATGCAAAAGAACTCGGAGGATGTTGAATCTCCGATTGCGTTCATGAGTTCTCCCCTCAAGCCTCACGAACTAAAAATGACTCAACTGGAAAAGCATGCCTTCGCCGTTGTCAAAGCAGTGAAGAATTTCAGGTATTACATTCTAAACTCGCATACGGTGGTGCTGGTCCCTGACACGGCGGTGAAATCAATTCTAACTCAGCAGGAGTTAGGAAGCTTGCGAGGAAATTGGATCGCAAAGGTCCAGGAGTATGACCTGGATATTAAACCAACCAAGCTGGTGAGGGGCAAGGGCCTGTGTCAGCTAATGGCTGAAAACAAAGATTCAGGAAACCCTGATGACAGGGGTGACTACACCGACGAAACACAGGACCGGCAGGAAGAGCCTGATTCTCTGCCTCTGGTTCTATTTGTTGCAACTAGTGATGAATGGTACTCCGACATCACTTTCTTCCTTACCTACGGTGAATGCCCAATGCACCTAACTGCAAAGGAGAAGCACTATAAATCTCAGAGTGGCTAAATATGTCATACGGGATGACGGTTTATCAAGCGTGGAATAGATGGTGTCTTCTGCGATGTGTCGACAAACCCCGGCAGTGAGACTACTGGAAAGTTTTCATAATTTAGCCTGTGGATGCCATTTCTCTTCCTCCGTAACTACACACAAGATCATTCGAGCCAGGTACTATTGGCTGACGCTCTTTCAAGATACAGCCATCTGGGTGGCGAAGTGTGAACCCTGCCAGCAATTCGTCGGCAAGCCCAAGTTGGTTGCCTTTCCGCTAAGGCCGGTCATTATCAATGAACCATTCAGGCAATGGGGAATTGATTTTATTGGTGCACTCAATCCTCAATCGAGTGCCGAGACATAGCTATGTCCTTACAGCAATGGATTACTTCACCAAGTGGGTGGAAGCCATACCTGTCAAGCATGCCACTTCTGAGGTGGTTTGTAATTTCATTAAAGAAAATATCATTGTCAGGTTCGGCATTCCAAACAAAATCGTTGCTGATAATGCTTCTAACTTCTCCTCATGAGAAGTTATTAGTTTTTTCTATGAATATGGGATAACTTTGGCTCATGCCTCAGACTATTACCCTCAGGGAAATGGTCAGGTGGAATCCAGTAACAAGAACTTGGTGACCATCATACGGAAGTTAGTAGATGAGAATCAGTGAATGTGGCACAAGTCTTTGTACGACGCTTTGTGGGCCGATCGTATTACTCCCAAGAGATCTCTCGGCATGTCACCTTTTCAAGTGTTATATGGCACTGATGCCGAGCTTCCCATTTCTGCGGAACTTCCTGCTCTGCGTTTGGCACGAGCCATCGAAGACGAAACTTTCCAAAATTCTCTTGAAAAGAGAATCATGTATCTGGCAGAACTTGAAGAAAAGAGAGTAAGGGTGGTCGACAGGATCACTGAACATCAGAATCAAGTTAAGAGGCTTTTTGATAAAAAAGCAAAGCAGAGGGATTTTCAAGTGGGAGATCTCGTCCTTTTGTGGGACAAGCGAAGAGAGCCAAAGGGCATGCACGGAAAGTTTGATTCCCTGTGGAGAGGGCCCTTCAAGATCAAGCAGTTCAGCGGAGAGAATAGCTTCTATCTCTCATATCTGGATGGAACCGAGCTCCCGCTTCCTTATAGCGGGCAACATCTGAAAATTTTCAGGAAGTAGAGCTTGCTCTCTTCTTTGTACAGTTTTCTTTAGTTGTGTGTTTGCTTTCGTCGTGTGGTTGCTTTCAGGTTTGTTGTGTGTTTCCTTTCTTCTCCCTCCGGTCGCCCTTGTTTTTGACTCTGTTACCCAATGGATAGGCACATGAGAACTGGGATTCTCTACCCCCGAGTTTGCTCAGGGATAGTCCCCAGAAAGAGCCAGCTGTTATCCCGTAAAATTGACAAGGGAAATTTTACCGATAACCATACCGAAATTTTGTTCCGATCCCTCGTTAGGGATCCCTTGCGTTCGAAACGTTGTAAAATCCCTTCCCGGGAAATCTGGTTTTTCGAACTTAGTCTTTTGAGCCTTTTTTGGGCAGGCGCATGAAATTGCTATGTAACACCAACTTTTGGTGCACCCCCTTTAAAACCTTTGGCGCATGATTTTCAGTGTCAACACACCTTTTGGTGTGCCAAAGTATGTTGAGCCTTCCCTGCGTGTGCCAAGGCGCATGCGCCTTTGTGTTGGCACAACTTTTGTTGCGCCATGTTTTGGTGTGCCAAAGGGCGCACATAACTTCATGTCGACATAGCTTTTGGTGCGCCAAAGGCGCGCTTAATTTCCTACTGGAAAACGTTTTCATGTGCCAAAGGGCGCATGCTTTTCCCTGTCGACAGCAACTCTCATGCACCCTTTAAAAAGTGGGTGGCGCATTGATGACCAGCTCACCTATATATATATATATATGTGTGTGTTTGCGCGCCCAAATGTCATTTTCACTATTCGCAGAGCACGTGATTTCCTTTCTCTGAGCCTGTCAGCCCCTGCCTCATCATTTTCAACGCGTTGTGGACCCGTTTTCTAGATTTTTGCTATTTATCCGGGTAAGTGCTCTTGTCTCTTTCGTGAGTTTTGCTAGATAGTGCTTCTTGCTTGCTGGTTTGGTTTTTGATATGCATGTGTTGAGATTTTTCCCCCGCATGCTGTCTTTCCTTATCTTCCTCTTTCCAGATCTGCTGGAGGAGGATGTCATCCTAGAAACAATGGTTTGTAACCCTCCTGGTTTTAACCATTTCATTTACCCAAATGACCTGTCAAAAGGAAAAGAGGAGAAGAAGAAATCTAAACCATGTAAAGACCCCTTTGAGAGTGATTTAGTTCATTGTTTCTCTCTTTCCTTTGGCGCATCTGTCACCCCTGTTACATGAACAAAACCCGTGCCAATGGCGCACCTTTCATACTTGTTGCATCATGAACTCCTGCGCCCTCAAGGCGCGCCTCTTTCACATGCTGCAAGTGCTAAACTTGCGCCCCTTTGGCGCACAATCCTTCCTTGCTGCATCACATTTCCATGCGCCAATGGCGCACCCAGCATCCATGCAACACAAGCTTTATCTGCGCTAAGTACAAATCTTTGAAGGCGCAGGTGCATCCCCGATTACAATAACATCATGTTGTGTAAACCTTTCGTGCGCCGTGCCATGCTCCCTTTGGCGCACGAAAATTTCTTGTTACACGAACCATCCATGCGCCAAAGGGCGCACCAAATCCCAATGCAACATGAAAATTCCATGCGCCAAAGGGCGCATCCTGTCACTATGTAACACGCACTTTTCATGCGCCTTTTATAAAATGCACTCTGCAGTATGCATGCGCCATGCGCCTTCGGCACCAGTTTAACCTTTGCAACACCCCTTTCCTGTGCGCCCTACCTATTTAGCCCTGTAAGCTGCAATTTTCATGTGCCCTGCGCCCTGAGCCTAAAAATCTCTAAATCTTTCTTCAAATAACATTCCAATGGAAGATCAAATGGCTAATTCAACCTTTTCAGATTGGGTCTCGCTTCTTCTTCATGCAGATCAGCAACTGAGTTTGAAAGAACATATGTCAACATCCAGCAAAAGACCTATCAAATTGAAAGGAAAGGCTAAGCCTATGGAGGAAGAAATGAAATACAAATATCAGAGGGTGAGAATGCCCGAGTCACAGGACGAATGCAGCATGGACGTCAGAGACTCAGAATTGGGGCATATCGACATGGAGGAATTCTGGGCTAGAACTCAGAAAGTAACAAGGAGCTCCAAGCATTAGCGGGGCCCATATCAGAAGAGTTGGAACATGCTAGACTGCGACACGAGACCTTTCAACAAATGTTTGACTGTTCAGTCGAAGATCTGGTCAAGTTCGGCGTCTTCGGCCATCCAAGGGCCCTCAACAAAATCATGTCCACTCTGGACTACCGGGTGGATCAGCTTGAATTTGTTCTGGAAAAAATCGACAAGGTAAAGGAAGAGGCCCTGGATACAATGCATCAAATGGAGTGAATTGTTCTCAACATGTCTCCAGGGTTGCTCACTCCTTCCTTTACCTTAAGGTCAGCTGATGAAACCATCCAGATCTTCAAGGAGATCGCTTCTCAAGGAACGGGGCCAGAGGTCACATTTGACACTGAATCTATCAACAACCTGCTGGCCTGTAGGGACTTCATCGGGTTCCTCATTGAGGTAGAGAAGGACTATTCCAAACTTCCCGAGAAGCTCATAGATGAGCGGGAGACTTGTGAGGCGATCAGCGAGCGGCACAAGGATCCTTCCCAGGATCAATTTGGGCCAATGATTAACAAGTTTTTGGAATACCGCGCTCAGTTCCATATCTCATCACCTGAGCAGCATCAAAAGCAGGCTACCCCCTTTCGGCCGCAGGATGATGACGATGAGTAGCTGCTCCTTCTTCTTCTTCTTCTTCTTCTTCTTCTTCTTCTTCTCTCTCTTCTCCGACTTTCTTGTTGGAATGTCTAAAGTATGTTGGCACAAATGATGACATCATCCATGTTGCATCATGGGATGATGTCATCCATCAAGTTGTCAAAAGTCAACATGACTTTTAGATATTTTGTAAATATCTTTGTAAATAGGTGGTTGGCTCCTTTTTGCCTTCTTTCCTTCTCCTCTTCTATATATATTGGAATACTTGTTGTATTCAAAGGTGTGGACATTTTTTAGATGAAAATAGAAATGAGGAGAGAAAGACTTTGAGCTTTCTTGTAACAGAAGAAAAACAACAATACAAATATTGAGGCTTTGTACTGAATACTTGTGTTATACATCAGAGCTTTCTTATGTTAGATCTGTATGTGTTTATTCTGTTAGATTCATATCTACCTTTTTGTCATTTGCTCATCAGTATTGCTTTGTTTGTTTATGTAAGTAGGTTTGGCTCTGTTTACTACCAATCCCAAAACATAAACTTCCCGACCTTTCTGCTTTGGAATTCATTTCTTTTCTTCCTTCGGACCTGCTCTTTCTCTATCCCCTCTTTCATTCCTTTCTTTCCGCAGTCTGAAACAATCTACTGGGATGAGATCCCAACCCCCGAAGGTAGAATACTGTGAGATTTGCACAAGATTCCTGCTGGTAGAATAGCAATAAACCAGTTTCGCTTTGCTGACTCAAAGAGGGGCTATGCCCTGCACACTGTTGGCTCATTTATCCATAGATCCGCCCAAGTGATGATTTTCGGACCAACGAGGTTTTAAGGTCTATAAGTGTGACAGAGGGTACTATGGAGGTTTGGGTGAAGTTGTGGTAGGTTTTGGAGGGTTTTGGGTAGGTAAATTAGCTCGCTGGTCTAAGATAAAATGCTATACACATATATCGATGTCATTTGAGGAACCGATGTTGATCACCTTGGTTTTAGCCAGGATCAATTGGCTAACTAACCACAATAGAACAATTCGAGTGCCTAAGTTGAAAAGGGGTTGGTTTGGGATCTCTGTGATTGCACAAAGTGTTAGGAAGACTTAGGTAGGGTGTTGGGATTTAGGTGAAGGCTCAGCAAGGGTGAGAGAGGTGATTGGAAAGGCAGAGAGGTTCAGGTTGGTAGGGTATTAGGTAGATGGGTGATGGATATTATTCATATGAGAAAGAAGCAAGTACAATGAAAACAATAAGATATCTAAGACCAAAGCTAAGAACTAACAACCTGGTTAAGATACTTATCTGAATATCTGGAGATTGGTAGATGGTAGTGGTTGGTGGGTGCTCGTAGAAGAAATGGGTCTAGATCTAGTGCCATGGAAGAAAAGCTTGAGTGCTTCTCTATGTGAATGATTTGAGGCTATGGAGCAAGAGGTTGGTTTCTAGTGAAGAACTTGGATGCTCTGGTGTTGTGTTTGATCGTCGGATGCTCAATCGAATGCCAGGATGTGAATGAATAATCCAAAACCAACCAAAAGAAGGAACCTAGGGAAAGAGTTGGAAATCCTTATTTAAAGGAACTGATGACGGTTCCTTGACTAACATTGGCTAAGGAATAATTGGCATCGGTTAGGGATAAATAGTCAAATTTACTCAAAATAGCTTGTTTCTTCCCTTTTTAGCGTGGGTCAAGATTTGATTATGGGCTAGGAGTCTTGGTTCACATTTAAACATGTGGAAAATTGATAGAAGAGGTGGTTAGTAATAAATATTAGGTTTAGAAAGAGTCTTAGTTAGTTAAGTGAAGTGATGACTCAATGTTAGGAGTGATGACCTAGTCTCTAATTAGTTAAATTCCCTTCAAATGGGTTCATGGTGAGGTGGATAAGTGAGGTAGATGGGTGAGGTGGTAATTAATATATTATTGATAATTAGATTAATAAAAATGTGTGAAAGGTGTCATGGTAAGGGGGTGTGTTAATTAAAAGGGGCTTAGAGGGTTGCGACCCAATTTTAGGTGTCTACATTTGTCGCTTTTTGTTGTGTATCTTTTACTAATAAGAGATGATGACAAAAACAATAAATAGGTTACCCTAGATAAGGGTGGTGGTTATCCCCCTCAAACTAGGAACTGATGTAGTGGAAGGAGAAATTGGTGATGGGTTTGATAAGGTGGTAGGTGATGAAAAATGGGGTAAGGTGGAGGTGTAGGTGTAGGTATTAATAATGGAGTCATCGAAAGGTGGAAACATTCAAATGTATGCACATGCTTAGAATGCAACAAGGCACAAGGTTGAATAGCATACAAAATATACATTTTCAAAAATCGATATTTGATTGAAACAAAGGTGATGTGGTGCAAGTATCCAAGGTATAGGATGTGATCCTGGAAACACAACAGGTTTAGGTGCATGAACAAGTATAGGTGTGTTCCAAAACACCAAAATGTTTGTTCTGGTCAAGATAAAAATCATTAAATAAGGCAAGGCAAGGTCAGTAGGAGAAACAACATGGGTAGCATTATTTTATGGTAGAGTGAGTAAGCAAGTTTAATTTTCCAATAGGCAGGGTCAGTTCTGCGAGGGTATACATGTATAGATGATGGAATTTATATCTATTGTGTGTTTTTTTATTTCCATTGCATTGTTATTATGGAAAATAGTTGTAGGAATTGTTGAGGTTATGGTTTGGTTTAATTTCCAAGTTATTGATATTATGGAAACTAGATGTATAGGCATGGTTATGATGTATGGTTTGTTTGGTTTAATTTCCAAGTTATTGATATTATGGAAACTAGATGATAGGCATGGTTTGGTTTAATTTCCAAGTTATTGATATTATGGAAACTAGATGATAGGCATGGTTTAGTTTAATTTCCAAGTTATTGATATTATGGAAACTAGATGTATAGGCATGGTTATGATGTATGGTTTGTTTGGTTTAATTTCCAAGTTATTGATGTTATGGAAATTAGATGTAGGCATTGTTGATAATGTTTTGGTTTGGTTGGTTTTAAATTTCCAATTTATTGATGTTATGGAAATGTGAGAAATATTAGATAGTAGGGACAAATAGTGGCAAAATGGTGAAATATAGTGGGCTAGCTAACCTCCGAAGACCCCATGTATTCAAAGTTATACCTACATAGCCCTTGCAAAAGGGACCTCAGGCTGATGTAGTTCTCCCATAGGATAGGGAAGAATAAGATTTTTGATAGGTAGGTTGGGTAATACAAATGGTTCTTGTAAGGAAAGGTAGAAAATAGGAAAGGTCATATGTTGAATAGATATTAGAAAGTGCAATCTGGTTAACTTGTGTGATTAGTGTTGTTTTTTGTTATGATGATTAGTATGGGTGTAGGTGAAATGAGAATTAGACTAAGATATTTAATTTCGATGGTCTTGTCCTACTGAAGAAGAAACAAGTAGGAAAAGGTGAACCAAAAAGAAGTGAAATTCTCCATAGTTGGCAAAGACCATAATGGGCATACCAAATAGGATTATGAACATAAAACCCTGGATATGTTGCATGATTAATACATCTACAATTGAAAGAATTTGTATGATCACAATGTGTGTTGCATGTGCACCCGCTTCTTAGGTAGATAAGAGAAAATAAAATAGGGTAGGTTGGAGTGGTTTTTATAGTGTAACCTTGTTGTGGGACAACATGCCCCTTTTGTAAGATACCCAAAACTAGAATAGGCAAGTCCATGACCAAATTTTTGTATTTTTGTTTCTTCTCTTTTCATTTTGCTTTTTGTCTTCATAAACTGATCAATGCGAGAAGTCTAGGTTGGGATGAATAGTAAAGTCTCCTTGAGGTCTTCGTGAAGCTGATCGATGCGGGAAGCTCCAAGATAATTTTTTTTTTAACAAATATAGATTAGTCTTATTTTTGGATAGACTAAGTACAACAGGTGGCTGGATTTTTATATCTATCCTTGAGGGAACAATCTACTTATAGAAATAATAGAGAGGCATAGATGTTCATTTGAGGGAATCATCTATTTGTGAGAAGTTTGACTTAAGGAGTAGAATTTTTATCATCCCAAAAAAATTACATTATTTTGGACTTGTAGTCATGGAAAATAATATAAAGGAGTATAGGCCTCTTTTATTTAGGAAAAACCATAGCAAAAAAATGCCAACTATGAAAAAGGGGTTTTAAGTGATGAACGACCGTGGGATTTCATCCCAAGGAGGATGAAAATTAAGTTTGAGAATCATACCATGAGTAGATACATGGTACTCATATTCAATATAAGGGTGAAAGGTGATGGATTATCATGCAATTCGGCTTAGTCATTATTCCTTAAAAGAAGTAGGGGAAGGAGAGGTTCGTTTAAGGGACGAGCACATAAGAGACATAAAGTGATGTAGTACTTTATTCAATAATAGAATGGTTGAAGATGTAAGGAATTAAGGGGCTTAGGTTTGGTTTTACCCTCAAGAGAAGATAAATGATAAGTTCTTGATCCATAGGTATGAGTGATAATATAAGGTCCAAGCCAATTAGGAGAAAACTTGCCTCGTTTACTTTTCTCCATTTTTGTTACATGATGATTTTCATTCAAGACAAGATCGATGATATTAAATGTTTGTTCGTAAATGAATTTTTCATAGGCATGCTTGATGTGATTTTGGTAGATTTGAAGGTGGTCTAGAGCGTTTAAATGGAACTCATCTAGTAGCTCAAGTTATGCAAAAATTTCTTGGCAAAAATCATCATTAGAGAGGATATACTTAAGAGATATAAAAAGAGATGGAATTTGAATTTCGAGAGGTAGGATGGTCTCTATATGGTAAACCAAAGAGAAAGGTGTGGCGAGTGGTAGAGGTATGAATGGTGGTACAATAATCCCAGAAAGAAAAAGGAATGTGTGTGTGCCAATCCTTACCAGATTCATCAATCACTTTCATAAGAATTTTGTTGGGAGTTTTTTTAAAGAATTAGCTCTGACCATTTACTTGTGGGTAATATGGTGAAGATAAGTTGAGTTTAATACTAAAATTTTCACACATTTTGCGTAGGGTTTTGTTTTTGAATTGTTTTCCATTGTCAGTGATGAGGAGATAAGGAACACAAACTGACAAATGATATGGTGGTTGATATCTTCCACTATTTTCTCATCTTTGGTAGAAATGAGAGGGGTGGCTTCCACCCATTTAGTGTAATATTCAGTCATCGTGATGATCCAATGATGATGTTACAAGGAATGAGGGTTAATCTCCTAATGAGATCCAAACCCCATTGAGAAAAGGGCCAAAAGTCTCTGGCAACTTGTAAGGTGTGACTAGGAGTATGATGAAGGTTAGCATGTTGTTGACACTTCACACAATGTTTGACATAGTCATAATAGTCTTGGTTAAGGGTTGGCTAGTAGTAGCTGAGTCAAAGGATATACTTTGCAATAGTGAGGCCACTAAAATGTCCCCCACAAATCCCATCATGAATTTATTTGATGGTGTATGGGATTTCAAGAATGGTGAGGCACCGCAGGAGGATACCGTTAAAGCTACATTTGTAGAGAATACCTCCCATGATTATGTAGCAAGAGACACCTTTTAGGAAGGCTCGTCATCCATCATGAGTGAGATCTAGAGGCATGATTGAAAGTGATAGGTATTCAAAGTGAACTTATTATACCAAAGGTCATGTGGGTGAGTATCGATGTAAATTCCCAGGACACTTTCATGATAGGAAAAATGTTAGAGATCCATTGTGGATACTCAATAGGTGTAACACCCTAAACTGTTGTTACTTCCTCTGAGCATTCAAGTGTTGATATGTGATTTCTTTTGTAAAAGGATGTGTTCCTTTGATTGTGAAGTCATGCTTGATATGGATTGTATCTTCTTTGAAATTGCAGATCTTTGACTGAGTCGAGAATATGATTGGACTCTTTTATTTCTTTCATTTTACACCTGAGTTTAATCTGATCTCGGAATGAATTATGGAGTTATCCATCTATAAGACCCAGCCTTGGATCAGTGGCATTGATCCAAGTAATGCTTTAAGTTTATTCGGGATGAACTAAAATTATAGACCTTACGCAGGTTGCAAGGTCTGAATGCGTTGAATAAACTATTCCGGAGTCTAACTCAGGCTGATCGTGTTAAATGAATTGGTTCCCGATATCGTAATATCAGGAAGGTCTTGATCGTGGGCCAGGTAATAAATTCAGATACATTTATTCCACTAGCCTATTGGCAGTGCAGGAGTGAATCCTGTTCGTGAATGTATGTTTGTAGGTTCTTTTTCTGAGCATTTGAAATGTTAGACCTAAACTGGATTTATTAAGGTTAGTAACCTAAAACTAAACTATGATCTATGGGTTAGATTAGTGTTAATCTAACCTAGGCCTAAGCTATAAGCTAAATGTTCTAAGTTAGTAACTTTGTGCTATGGAGGTTAGACTAAGTTGCATCTTAAATCCTAACCTATGTTACTAACCTAACTAATGAACAAGGAAGAAAGGGGACCTATGAAAGGGTGCGAGCCATGGGCGGCAGTTTCTATGGCATTAAATAGATGGATAAGCATGAAGGACAGGTAATTTGGTAGAAGTTTAAATGGCTAGCAAGAGCCGACGTGGCAGAGTCGCCAAAGTTAGATATGGTCTTTGAATTTCATTTGTCCATCGCCAACTATGGCGGTCGGTGGCAATGGAGATTGAGCGGGAAATTTGGAGTAAATGCAATTAATGAACTCGGTCTTCGAGCTCGGGTTTCACGGGAAGGCATGCAAAATGGAAAACTGGTAGTTTGTTTGGTTTTTCATGCGCTCTGGTTTTCCCTCTGTCTGATCACTGGTTCTTTGCACCAGTCTACTTGGTGTTGCATGGAAAAAATGAGTGTAACTCACTCTTTTCTCTATCAAGGAAAGTTTATAAGGCATGGAAATAACAAGTTATTGTTGTTGAATCTAACGTGGAAAAAGAGGAGAAGGCACGAGCTCTTTCAGTGGTCTTCTTCGGATTTTTAAGCAAATAACCAGGCATGTTAGGCTCTAACTTTTAAAGATCTTGCTTTCTTTCAAATGATTTCATTAGAACAACTCTGTTCAAATGATTTTCGGGTTCAGTTGGTTTTTATGATAGCCTTGTGTGATTTAGTTGTTGTATTTTCTTAACCGGCTCGATTTTTTGAGTAAACCCTTGATGGGTGTGCATTTTGTTTCGAACGGATGTATTACCTTGCTGTGTTTTGCATTCCGGTTGGATTTTGAAGAAATGTTGCAAGGAAAATATATGAATTTGGCTCTGTAGGAGTTTAAGAATTGTTTTCTTGTCTGATTCGGACTTAGGTCTTTACCTCGCTGTTTTCTCTTGTTAAAACGAATACTGTTGTTTGGATTTCTTGAGTGTACAGTATATACGACTTCTCTAAAAGTTTTGTCGTGAGTAATATGTGTTATGGTTGCTGAATCTTGTTGGATCTTGCTATAATACTTAAGTTACTTCTGTTTGGATAACTCGTTGTGTTATTGTATTCGAATGCGACTTTGTAGAAGTTATTTCCCCCCTTGTGTTGCAATTATGGGATATAACCCGTTGATAGTTTGCAATATATTTGTTTATACACAAAATGACTCTGTGGAGTTCTTGGAATGGTTCGTATATTATGGTCTTCTGTAGAAGTCATATATGTGAATACTGGTAGTTTGATTCAGTCGGAGTCCTGGAGGGGTAATTGGTAATACGACTTCAGTTGTCTTAATATGAATACTTTCGCTTAGCAAAGAATTTCTTGGTACAGACTCAGTTGGTGTACTTTTTATATTTTGTCTTCTGCTTAAGCTTAAAAAAATACATTTTTTTTGATTGGTTGAAGTCCTTGATAGAAACCAAGAGTGTTTCATACGTATAAGCCACGGATATAAACACTTATTGCTATTCACTCTTTTGGAACCCTTAATATATATATATATATATATATATATATCTTGTATTTGGGCTTCTGTAGAAGTTAGTCGTGAATGCCATACATTTCTACTTCTGAAGGAGTTCAGATGTGAACACGGTATGATATTTTTTATTGGAATTTTTGGATTGATATGTATCATGTATCTTTCTACTTCTGTAGAAGTTTATTTGAAGAGTACCACATGGTTGGAATCCTTGATATGTGACTGGTGTTTCTACTTCTGTGTAAGTCCTGTTATGATTTCGGTCGATACTGACTCAGTGAGAGTCCTTGACAGGTATCTAGTATTTTTAATTTCATTCAAAGCTGGGTTATGAATGCTGTTGTTATTATGAATACTAAATGTTATCAACTTTGGTGGAGACACTGAAAAGTAATTTATGTTGTAACATCTGTAGGAGTTCTTGCTGTGAGTACTTTTGGTATTCTTGATTTGTTGACATACGAATTCAACTTCAAATGAAACCTTTAATTTAAGTATTGGTTGAATTTGGCACTGTTCGAGCCCATGTTATGTTGTATGTTGGTTCGATTCTCGATTTTTGTCCTTGCTGTGTTTTAGTAGGGATTAAATTGAACTGAATGTTGATGTGAGTTTCGACTCAGTGGGATTGTTCTTGTGTTTGAACATGATTACGTCTTCTGTTAGCATGAATATCTAGTCTTGAGCTTGACTGAACTAAGGAGCTGTCGACTGCACCTCGACAGGTGATGGCATTGAATATCTTCTTGTTTGTCGCTTCGTATGGAAGGTTATGTGGAGTCTATTTGATAGATATTCATCACTGTTTTGGCGTGAGAGCTACTGTACTGCTAGTAAGCTACAGGAGTTTGTTATATTTAAACTTTAACAAAACTGTGGTTCTTCTTGTGGCTCGTCTGACTTATTCGTATGCGTATAAGGTGAATGCTTTACTTTCGAGGGGACGGTACAGTCATGAGCTTGTTGGAAGGGAAATAGGAATGACTCATTTTCTTTCTCTTCTGTTGTAAAGTATATGTTGTTATATTTTTAACTAACCATTGGAACTGTTTTAACATCTTGATGGAATCATGATTTGTTATGATATTCATTTTACTATGTTGAATGTAATGATCTGTCTGATGTTTGTTGTCCTTGGAATTCAGATGGATAGTTGTTTGGGATACTTTCGTTCTTCTTGATTTCTAATATTTTGATGAAATATTTGAAAAGTATTTAGGACTATTCAGTAACGATAATATGAGTTACGCGTTTATAGTCATGTTTGTATTACAAAAGCATAGTCTGAAATATGTTTACTTGTTTGGTGAAATGATCTCATTTAAACAGGTTGTTTAATGAAAACAGTTGGTGGATTGCAATTGTTTTAAGAGTTAGTGCTTATCATGCTCAGTTCATCGAACTGACCCATGTTGACAATTTTTGCAGATGGTTTCCGTAAGTGGTAAAAGCACGCAGATCTGATAGGATGTTCAGATTGTTTAATTTGGTTTTATGATGAATTACAACTTGATTCTCTAAATGTACTATATGAGGAAAGATGTTCTTTTTCTGTTGAAATATTGTATCAAGTATGCTGAATGCATAAAATGTATTTGATTAGCCTGAAGGGAATAAAGAGAGATATTTGTTACTTATGTGTTTGTATTCTTATCTTGATAGTTTGACCTTCTTCGGTTCAAAGATCTTGAGAGCATTGTTATTATTGTATAATTTGGAGACTTTTGTGATTATCAATGTAAGCTTGCAAGAATAAGTGACTGAATACTTATGATTGTTTAGTAGTTCTAGTATGTTCTATCTAAAGCTAAAATTGGAATTTAGATCACTGTCTTTCTGGAAGCTAGGGTTAAAATAAACCTGAGCAGGAAGTTAAACAAGCTGAATAAATTATTACTTCCTAGTCTTGACCTAAGTCAAGACAACGTTTAATTGGATTCTTAATCACTATATCTCGATATTAATAAGTAAGATATAAATTCAGTTATGAGAACTGATATAAACCTAAAAAGGGTTTGGTTAGCAATCTCATGTGAAGGATGAGAGTAATTGTCCAATTTCATTGATATAGAATTATGTATATTCTATGAACTCCTTGATGGGACCTCTAGTCTTAATAACTTCTCTTGTGTATTGGGTTTTATTAAGAAAGGTCATTCTAAGGTGAGGAACCCAGGGATCGGGAAAGGCTAACCTTAGGGGAACGTCTTTTAGTATAATTTAAACTCAACGTGCGTAACACTTATTAATAAGTAGATCTTTTCGAGGTGGATTTAAAGGTTGATGGCACAAGTCAACTGCAGGGTTGTACCTTCGAGAAGATTAGGATCTTCTCGAAGATACAACAATGCAGGTGACTTATGATGACACCCTTTACATTGATAGTTAAGATTTACACCTTAAACTCGAACAAGTTACTCTGGGACTGATTAGGAATGTGGTCACATTATAAGGCTACCTAGGAGACTCGGGGTATCTTGACACACTGGTTTAACTAGGGTTGACCCAGTATGTCAGCGTATCCCTAGTCCTCGGGAGCATCCATATAACGTTGTCACCTTACTAATCCGTTTCGAGTGAATAACTTGGGATAGGAGAGACTGACAGAAGTCAGTATAAGACATTCTACATAACATAGGAATGGGGTGAAGGACGTATTCTAGATTGACGAGTATGCCGTCAAGGAATACGAGACATAAGCATTATGTTTCAAATCTTTGGCCAAAGTATCGCAAGCTGCTGATTGCGTTGTCCTAAGTCACCTAGTCTAAGGGATGAGATGCCGATGAATAATGGTAACAATTATTCAGATAGGTTCCTTAGACAGAGCATTCTGAATCCCAGATTAGGGAAGAGAGCCACAAGAGGGATGTGTTAAATAAAAATGCTAACTCTTAATACACATGAATAGATCGGTAGATTACCGAGTCATGGAATGAATAGATCGGAGGTACTCCGAGTCATTACAGCTGCATATGGTTATCTGTTATAAGAATGGTTGCTTTGATTTGTGAGTTCTAAATTATGTATTTAGAACCAGGAAGCATTTATTAAAAAAAAATTTACTTGTTCTAATGTATAAAATGAGGATGTTACAATAGGTAAGATATAGGAAACAAAGAGAAGGCGTTGGAGTTCTTCTTTCATAAGAAGAGGAATGCAAGGATGTATTTTAGCAACTTTTGTTTCATGGGTTTGGATCGTGGTTAGTTATGATATTGTGAAGGACCATATTAGGTCAATAATCATATCACTATAAGACAAAGAAAATGTTCTAATGATCATGAAGAAAAGTGGTGAAATATTCTTGCTTCCATCGAGGTTAGTTATGATATTGTGAAGGACCATATTAGGTGAAGTCCGAACATTGGCCTATATTTAGAATTTGTGGTTCATCCGGATTATGAATGTCTATTTTTATGGTAGACTTGTTCAACATTGTTTGCATGTCATATAAGTAACAACCTTTGAATAAAAAAATCCTCTGTACCTAAATAGGTAAGAATAGAATCATCATCATTATATTAAATGACTTTTATAGAAGGTGTATCATCATCTAACATGTTAGGATAAAGAAGATGAAGGGAGGAAGGAATCTCACTATTAGGTTAATAGGTTAGAGGTCCCAAGGAGATGGTTTTCATGAAAACAAATTAGGTGGAATGGATTTGGGATCCATAGACTCTGTGGGAGAAGGTGGCATGATAGTTGTGGAAGGTGGAGATGGTTTTTCGTCTTCTACTAGGGTGACTTGGGCCTTCTTAGGTGAGGGTTACATAGGAAATCCAAAACCACAATGTTATTTTTATTTCTTAGTGGTACACGGTACAGATGATGGTGTGATGACCTTGTTCATAACAACCAAATATGAATCCTTTCCAAGCATAACGTTGAATAAAATTGAGCGTGAAGCTATGTTTTGTGAGGTAGGAGAAGTTAGATGAAAAGGGTTTGGTTTGGAAAGGAGGTTCAATAGAATAATAGGAAGTGTTGATCCCCATACGTTAGGTTGGTGTGAAGGTGTGGAGGGCCATATGGTATGACCTCACCTATATGATGATCGTAATGTGGGTGTTGGTGTAGTTTTCCATACTTCTGAGGAGTAAGGAATGTGTCAATGCTTAGGAGGTGGTACTCTTCGAGTGAAAGGCGTTGAAACATTCCTACCAAGGGGTCTATGGTTGGTACTTTTGTAGTAGATATAGATGAGTTATCTCAAGCCTAGGAAGGTGGGGAATCATTATAGGGAAGAATAGGAGTTTCGGTAGGTGGGCTAGATGAGGAAGGTGAAGCGATAGAAATGGTAGCTATGGTCGATGATTTAATTTGGATTAGGACATCATTTGGATGGTAAATCATATTATAGGTTTTAAAGGGGAGGGATCTATCTGAATGGTGTAAGGCTCCCCTTCATATTCAAATTTGAGGAAAGCAAAGTGAAGGGTGGAACGTACATAATCCATGGCACAAATCTAGGGATGACCTAATAACATGTTATCTTGGAAATCTCCTTAGATAACATAGAAGAGTTCAGGAATGGTTTAGGGACCCATGCAGATGTGGAGGACAATAATGCTAAGGGTGGGGGTCATGGCATCGTTGAAGGATTGAAGCATGATAGGGTTTCTATACCAACAATTAGCCGGTGTGTCTATTTGTTTGTAGGTGTGAGAGGAGATGATGTTGATTCTAGTGTCCCCATCAATCATGACGTGTTTAACATGAATGTGATTAATGTAATTTGAGATGAAAAGAGTGAGGTTAGGATCATCAGGTTGTGAAGGGGAAATCTATGATTTGGAGAAATTAATGGAATAAATTTGATGAGGGGTAGTGAGGGCAGTAATAGGTGAAGTGTTGTGGGTGGAAATTTGATGGATTGGAAGACCTTAGTGATTGTATGAAAATGAGAATCAAATGTTTGAATCAAGCCAAATAAATACATATTCAACAGGGACTGGTGAAGTTTTTTTACCACTAAATAATGTATAACCCCGAATAAGTAGGTGGTACTGACCCAAGGATGGTTAACTTAAGGGGAGGTGCAAGTGTAATGGTAGGTGAAGGTGAACTAGAAGGGTTACCAACTTTTTCCTTTCCTTTTTATTTCACGTGTTGTGACCAAGTGGCTACACACACCATGTTAATTTCAAAGATAGGAGGAAAAGAGGGTTGTGTGGCAATGAGAGGAGAAAGAATAGAATCCTCCTCTAACAAATCATCTTGTTTGAAGAGACCATCGAACCATAAATCTAAAGGAGAATTGTTTTAAGAGCCTTACAAATCTCAACATCATGCCCTAGTGAGTGATGATAAGTGTAAATTTTTGTGTCATCAAACCCTACTAGTTTAGGTTTGAGATGATCATAAGGCTTGATAGGTAGAAGTGATATAGTATATGTCTCTAACAACCGAGAAAGGATATTAGAGAATTATCCTACCAAAGGATCATAATGAGAGGTAAAGGTTTTCTTGAATGAAGGGATAAGTGACCTTTATGAGGAGGGAAAGGTGAGAGATAGTGCTTGTGTAACTACCTTTTGGTAGGAAGTGAAATTTGGGGTTTAGGCATCTTTTTCTTGGGTAAAGGAGGATGAAAAACATGGCAGGATAGTGTAGGTATTCAAGTAAGACAAGGTGAAAGTGGGGGTGTTGGAAAGAGTGAGGGTAAAGGTAGTGAAGAAGGTATTGGAAGAACATGAGGTTTAGGCAAGGTTATAGGTTGTCACACTTTAGATTTTCCTTAGTGAAAAGGTCGGTTAACCAAGGTTGACGGATGTGGACCTAAAATCGATGAGAGGTGAAGATGAGTGAGAAGGTGTGGGAGATATCGGGTGTAAGCCCTAAAAGGTTGGATCTTCCGTTTAGTTGTTAGAATAGATATTTTGATGGTCAGGGGGACGAAGTTAACAAGTATATCTTCACAACAGGATATGCTAGACTTGGTACAATAACACCCTAAGGTGGTGTTAGGTTTTGGTGTAGACAAACTCATGAGTGAAGGGGGTGTTGATGAAGAAGGGGCTAGAACCTCGGACTCATGTACAATAGTCTTAGTCACTTTGAATACTTTGGGGTAAATGGGTGAGGTATCCAGGGATAAAATTTTCATTTAGGTGGAAACTGGGAGTCTAAGGTGTCCCCATAGGGTAGAGTAATTAACATACTCCATGTAATCAACTAAATGAGAGAATGATTTTAGTTTATATGAAGAGGACGAAACACTAGTACTAATCCCTGTGATGAGCTCTAAGTTTTGTGAGACAGGGGAGGTATTATCCTATAACTCGGTGGGTAAGAGTGAGGTAAGGAGAGAAATGGTATCTATGAGGTCTTTGGTGAGGTATCACAAATAAAATGGGTTGATAATATTGAATCCTCTATGGGTAGAGGAGGAGGAAAAGTGGGTGAAGTAGACAAGGTTAGCTCCTCTACGGGTTGAGGAGAAGGAAATGTGGGTGATGTAGGATCCTATATGGGTAGAAAAGCTAATAATGAGGGTTCCTTTATGGCTAAAGGAATAGGTGAGGTGGGTTCCTCTATGGGTAAAGGAACTAGTAAGGTGGGATCCTTTGTGAGTAGGGAAATCTACGTGAGAATTTATTCAATAGATGCTAAAGGAAGTCACTCGATAGAAGGATCATACGTTTTAGTGAAGATTGCATGAACCACTTGAACATTGGTTTATTCTTTAAATGTCTCATCAACATGATTTGATGAAGGGGCATGGTTAGGAAATGGTTTTATGAAAATGTCCAAGTTTGCATTAGCAAGCGCGTTAGGGTTTTCGAGGACAAGATCACCACTATCTAACATTCCTTAGACAATATTTTTAAAGGTTTTGCAATTTCCATCACTATGTCCTCTTACACAGTGGTAATTACAGAAATCATTTTCTTTATACCAAGCTAATGTGGGGCAAGAACGATAAAAAATAGTATGTGGTTTGATGGGAGGAAGAGTGATGGCTCCTGCCTTCAATAAATTTTTCAATACAAAAGAATATGGCTCTTTGATGGGAGTGTAACTCCTCTATTCATATTTGTATTGAAATTTTTGAACATTTGTATTGAATCATGTTATGGTTTTCGATGACGACATCACCACTATCTAACATTCCTTAGACAATATTTTTAAAGGTTTTGCAATTTCCATCACTATGTCCTCTTATGCGGTGGTAATTGCAAAAATCATTTTCTTTATACCAAGCTGATATGGGGCAAGAAGGATCAAAAATAGTATGTGGTTTGATGGGAGGAAGAGTGATGGCTCCTTCCTTCAATAAGATTTTCAATATAGAATAATATGGCTCTCGATGGGAGTGTAACTCCTCTGTTCATATTTGTATTGAAAATTTTGAACATATGAGAGATTGGTAGGAGGTTTGGGTTGATTAGATGGATGAGAAGGGCCAAATTTTAGAACCACTACGTTGGCATATCCTTTGGGCTTGGAATGGTTGTTAGGTGGTTTGGAAGAAGACTCATTTGATTTGAATGCACATTTTTGTTACACGGTTATAATTGTCTTCTTTGAGGGTGCGGATCTCAAGCTTCTAAGCCATAGTGAAAGCCTCATCAAACATATGAAGTTTTGAATCTGAAGAGTTTGGGAAATGTATCTATCACATGCCCTAGTAAACAAATCTATAAGATCGACTATGGGAGAGTGAAGGAGATCTGATTGATTAGGCCTCACCACCGCATGATGAAATCAATGATAGACGCGTCATCATATTGGTCAATCAAATATAAATGTGTCATAAATACCTTCTTAGATATATTGATCAAAAAGTGATCAAGGAAGGTCTAGGCCAATTCGTTATAGGAAAAGACTGAGTGCCTAGGAAAATCACCATGCACTTAGGTCTAGGGCAGATCCTAACAAGGACATGGAAAACATTCAAAGGAATAAGGCATATTTGTGGCATATCAAATAACAAGCTTGTCTAAATGAAAAAAGTGTTGTTGGGGGTCCTCCTTACTATTAAAATGGTTGGATTTTGGAAGCTTTCATTGTGTGGGATATGGATGAATAGGTATGGAGGGGTGGATGGGTTCATTACAAATATCATCATAAGTTAAGACATTACGAGATCTATAAAAGGAGGCCTTGAGCATCTGCATTTTTTCCATCATCATTTTAATGAGATCCATGGTGGGGTTTGATTGAGGGATGCCCCCTAAGGTATAAAGGGTTGGATAAGATAATTGGTTCGTGGAAGGCACACCAGTATGTGGTGGTGCCGAATAAGTGAATTGAGATGTCGATATGTAGGAAATGATAGAAGAGGAGGGAAAATACCTTGAATATGAAGTGGAGGTGATAGGATGTGTTTGAAGTAAGGTTTAGGTGGGAGGATCTTTTGGAAAGATCCTTGTAATAATCGAGTGGAAGGTTTTGGGAATAGAAACCACAAAACTTTAAAATGGAGTGGAATATGTCGACACAAGTGGAGGCTACATTGACATAGGTACATAAGGTATTGATGATGAAGGGACCCCTATAAGAGGGGCCATGGTTAAGGGTGTGGCATATGTCAGGGGGATGATAGATATTGAAGGTGTAGAGGTGATTTGTGAAGTAGGTAGTTGTGAGATGGGGTTGGTTGATGCTAGAGTAGTTTGGGTGGCTACATTGGCATTCCCTGATATGGTAGAGGTGGTAGAAATGGGGGAATGGAAGTGGGAATTCCATAAAGAGGCTGACATGATGAGTCATGGGTGGAAGATTTAGAAAGGTAATGTTACAAGGCCTTGGTGTTATGATCAAGGAATCTAGTGAATTCCTCATCACCCTCGAGTATGATCGTAGGTGCATTAGGATCCATTGGAGATGAAATAGAAGGTGGCGAGGGGTAGTAGGTAACAATATATAACTCATATGAAAATTAAGATCTCGTGCCTAGTTGGTGAGTCCAAACCATATGAAAGGTGGAAAATAGGTACCCTAGGTTTTGCAGAAGTGATATAAACTCAAGAATTTTGTTTTGAAAGAGTTTGGTAGGTGAAAATAGGTTGTTGTTTTTGACAAAAATTCAAAAACATAGAGACCGATACCAGTCAGTGAACCAGTGTCAATTAGATGAAAGGACATATATCAATTGCTAAACCGATGCGGTATTAAGGTAAGCGATGTCGATTCTTGTGAAAATGAAGAAATTTGAAATGTCTCGAGTTAGATTTGGTCAAAAGAAACCAAGAAAGAGACCGTATGTAGTAAATCTAATCTAACGCACTCAAAGAACCAAAATTAACAGTTTGTGATGACTAAGTGTGAAAAATAAAGAAAAGTGATGAAGCAAAAATCACAACTCAAATAGCAAAAGACAAGAAAAAAGTAACAAATACAACAAGAAAAATCTATCAAACATGTTATCCTAGGAATTAGATTTTAGTTTTTAATGGCTTAATCCTTAAACTGACTATGAATATATATAAAAAAGTGACTATAGGGTACCTAGAAGCCAACTATGGATGGTTTCAGGAATATTTTGTTGGGAATCCTTAATATACCTTTCGATATGAAAATCCACTGCAGAGAACGGTGGGGCCTACTATCAATGGGTGTTTAAATCCTTGATAGCTTCTTCCTAGGATTTGGGGAATGTTTAAGAAATGTTTTGTTTGTTTGAGTGATTTGGAAAAGTGTGTGCAAGAGTGGACTACACTTAATTACCCAATCATCAAATTGTCTTCACCTCTGTTATATTTGATTGTTATTTAGACTATGTGAGCTAAATGCAAGAATACACATGATGCAATGCAACAATTTTAAGCCCAAATCAAAAAATGGAAATTGGATGAGAGCAATAGTGAATAGGAAAAGAGTATGATTTTCACTAATGCAAGCAAGAAAGAAAGAATGATTTGTTTTAATTTGCACCAAATGAAGTGTTTCCTTTAGAGAAAATAGAAGAAAGAGAATGTTACCAAGGAGATATTTAGTGAATATTTTAGAAAAGAAACAATAAAAAATTCAATCCTAAATGAATATAAAGAACCCAAAAATGATGAGGGTCCCACCGGGCATGCCAAAATATTTCACCAATAAGAGCATACGTATGAGAAAAAAATTTAAGGTAGAAGGTTTGGTACATGAGGAATACCTAGAGGTCATGAAGAGGTTGTGCACCATTGAAAACTAGGATGATCGAGAGAAATATTTTTTGTCTAGGAAGGACTACCTGAGAATAAAAGCAAGACCACACGATAGAATTAAAAGCATAGGTTGGTGGATTTCCTAGAAAAATATGAATCCTGAAAGCAGGGTTTTTCCTAGAAGGTCGTCAATCCACTTTTAAAACAAAGTAAATGTCGATAAGAATGTGAAATAGAGAGTCTTATTGTAGTTATATAATTTAGGTATCTCACACAAGCACAATAATTTAAATATAATCTAAATAGTGAATAAAATATTAAATCTAAAGTTGTTTGTGGGTTTTTAGGTCCTGTAAGTGTGAGAGATGGTATTATGGAGGTCTACGTGAAGTTTTGGTAGGTTTTGGAGGGTGGTGGGTAGGTAAATTAGTTTTTGGTATGAGGAAAAATGTTAGACATAGAGACCAATGTTGGTCATTGGTTTTAGTTAGGATTGGTTGGCTAACCGATCATGGTATGGGAAATTAGGTGCCAAAAATGGAAAAGGGGTTGATTCGGGCTCTTTGTGATTGCACGAGTGTTGGGAAGGCTTAAGAAAGCTATTGGGATTCAGGTGAAGACTCGGTAAAAGGTGAGAGAAGTGATTGGAATGGTCGAGAGGTTTAGGTTGGTAGGGTATTGGGTAGATGGGTGACAGATGGTATTTAGGTTAAATATAAGAAGTAGTAGAACAATGAACAATAAGAGATCTAAGACCGAAGCTAATAAATTAACAACTTGGTTAAGATACTTATCGAAGATTTGGAGATTGATAGATGGCAATGGTTGGTGGGTGTTCGTAGAAGATACGGGTCTAGATCGAGTGCCGCAGAAACAAATCCTGTGTGCTTCTTCATGTGAAAGATTTGATGTTATGGAGCAAGAGGTTAGTTTTTGGTGAAGAACTTGAATTCTCTGGTGTTGTGTTTAATGATCATTCAAATGAAAGGATGCCAATGAATAATCCAAAAACCAACCAAGAGAATGAACCCAGGGAAAGAGTTGGAAATCCTTATTTAAAGGAACTGATGGCACTTCCTTGATCCACACCAGCCAAGGAATAACCAAAGTGTCGATTAGGGAGAAATAATATTTTTCTCAAAATATCTTGTTTCTTTCCTTTTTGGCATCATTCAAGATTTTATTGTGGGTTAGGAGTCTTGGTTCACATTTAAACACGTACGAAATTGATAAAAGAAGTGGTTAGCAATAAATATTAGGTTTATAAATAGTCTTAGTTAGTTAGGGGAAGTGATGACTCAATGTTAGGAGTGATGACCCAGTCTTAGTTAGTTAAATGCCCTTGGAATGGGTCCAAGGTGAGGTGGAGGGGTGAGGTGGTAATTAATCTAATATTCATAATTATATTAATAACAATGTGTGAAAGGGGTCATGGTAAGGGGTGTGTTAATTGAAATTGGCTTAGAGGGTTGCGACCCAATTTTTAGTGTCTACAACTAGCTCAAATTTTCTAATAATTCTTGGAATATCCCTTGTTGTTATTTCATTTATTTTAAAATTACTATTTATTCCTCGTAATTCAAATAATATGAAGCTATTAATTCCCTATCTAGCTTAAGGGACATATATCCTAGAAGAAGGATATTTTCATCTTCTACTAGCCTCTGTGG
Source organism: Taxus wallichiana var. yunnanensis (assembly GCA_018340775.1). Taxonomy (NCBI): domain Eukaryota; kingdom Viridiplantae; phylum Streptophyta; class Pinopsida; order Cupressales; family Taxaceae; genus Taxus; species Taxus wallichiana. The sequence goes on along the minus strand of CM031234.1, from coordinate 664,519,444 downwards.
ATCATGTATGATGTCTTTATTATAGTTGCTTCATCCTGGTTTGTACAATACCATGGTCTCCATGGTGGATTTTTATGTTGAGTTCTAACTACCTTATAAACCTACTCCTAACCATATTTAATCCTTTATCTTTCATTTCCTCTTTCCTTTCCTCTTTCACTTCTATCATTTTATTCGCCCTACAATTGGATTCCACATTTTTTCTACACCCTTTTATTCACATATATCTTCTTATATTCTCTTATCCTTTATTCCCTTAGTATGTTCCTTACCTCTTTCATCATTCATTATACCTAATTTAGTTCTAATTGTAGTTAGTTTTGAATTACCAACCATAGTACTTGAACTTCCCCATATATTTCATTATTTCATCATCTCTTTGCAATTATTTTATTCCCCTCTTTGATCCTTTTCCAGAACTTTTATGGGATCAATTTGGATTTATCCCTTTCCTTTTCATCCCCTTCATCTAGGACTACGTACCTTTGGAACCTACCGACTAATCCATGTCATTTGGAATTAGCACCATAGAATTTTCCATAGCTAGCATTTTTACCAAGAAAGGAATTGTTTGAAAAAAATCCCTCATAATCCTGTAATGAAACATTATTTTACATAATCAAATGAAAATAAGGCACAACAATTTCATTTAATTACCCATCAATGGTAATTTTCCTCCAATAGTCTATGGCTCATATCCATTTAGTACCTAGTTTGCATTGTTCCTTTATCTTATCACCCATAAAATCATACATATATTTGGCTTCATAAATAAATCATTAAATATATTTTCAATTAAATGATGTGGTTTGTTTCTCTAGGATATTACAACAAAATATCTCATGAATTTCCTCATATATGTTCTATCGTGATTCTTTTTGTGGTAATTATTACCATGGATTCTTCATCTTCCATAAACTACTTCCTCTTATCGTCTACATCCATCTGTCCACATCATGTTATCGTGGTATCCATCTTAAAATTTTCAAATCCTTGAAATTAAACCATTGTTAACAACATCTCCTAGAATCACTCATCGAAACATGTTATAGGTTGTATTCTAGGATAAATACAATATTTTTATTTAAAACTCTTAAAATAGTGTACAACTCAAATAGATATTAACATACATATTTCATAATACCCACATATCCATAACTATAAGAGGAAATACAAGATATATAGAGAAGGAGATATGCAACCATAAAGGGATTTATATTCTTGAATTATGAATATAAACCTAAATTCAAAATAGAACAAGATGAACATTTTTGCAATGTTCTTATGTATATTTAAAAATTTCAAGGTGACTATTGGATTTCAATTCCCTTCCTATTTTATTTCCTACCAAAATATATTATTCACATTCTCTACTTGTACTTAGAAATCATTGTATATCCTAAATATGATAAATCCAAATTACATAAAATTCCTCTTTTTACCCTTATAAAGCTGCAACAATAATGATTCATCAAGATGCACCACCACTAATCCTTAAGGTAACTAATAGAAATATAAGATAAAAGATAGAAATGATCAATATAGAACATCACGATAGTTGACAGATGTATAAGATACTTAAGTAGGGATGGTCTATAGGAATTTATTTATACCATAATGCTTGTCAAAATACTGGCATGCCGATAATATATGGAAAAATGGATGTAAAGAGGATAAAAATACTTAGAACTTATCATGCTTGATAAGGGGAAAATATGTAAAAGGGAGGAAAAGGAATGTCACTAAATTGAAAACAAGTTGTTTACCAAAATCAAGACATGTTAATCAAATTGGAATGACTAATATCTTTTGACATCAAGGAGCAAAGGAAATCAAACACGTAGGTATCAATTATGGGAAACTAGTGAAGTATTAAGATATCCCATGTCATCTATGAGATTTGATGATAGTAAAATATGTTTCTTACCTTCATATGACATTTTCCCCATTCCTCGTGACCTTACTAATGGTTTATAGGCCTACCAAAAGGATTAGGTACTAGTAAAGAGGTAGGTGAATTGAATGATAGATAGGTGACATCCTACCCAATTAGAAAAACTCATCCCATCCTAAAGGACCTCAAGATCTGTAATGGTTCCAATTGCGAGTTTTAGCTTTCACTAGGATATAGTTTGTCAATTATATCATGAATATTTTGTTTGTGATTTTTTTACCATAATAAATTTCCTTTTATTTGATTTTTATTTTCATAAGATGGATTTTTAACTTTTGTTTTGAATTTTGGTATTCCTTGAAGGTCGATAAAATGGGTATGAGATATGACTAACACTAAATCTTTCACCTATAATCTATAAACAATAACCTACAAATTTTTATGTGTATATACTCCTAGAATTGTACCTTAGATAATAATGTTATCTCAAAAATGACCTTGATGGGCCCAATAGGAAGGGTGTAATATAAGGTATATAATGAGATATGATCAGGGATGCCCCAAGCATGATGTGTATAAATGATTAATATGACTGAAAAAATTGAAAACTTTATCACAAGATATGGTAAAATGTGAATGAGAGATAAGTAGATAAACCACAAGAGTTAATCTACAAGAACCACACATAACTCTCATAAAAATAATAATCTCTACAATTTCTATTTCCATGTAATAGCACAGAAGCTACATTAGGAGACTAAGTGGAAACTAGATCATCATAGTGTATGGGATCTTTTGAGGAGGATCTAGATGTCTTACCATATGAACTCGTAAAAACTATCCAATAAACATAATAATTTAGACTTGTAAAAGTAGGTAGTAGTATCCTATAATGTAAAAATAAAAGATAACATCAAAAACCAAATGGTGGGTAAATTTAGGAGATAAATCTATGAAATGCTACAATGAGGAATTATCCAAGCAAAGTCATCAATCAAAGTAACACTGCTTATAGATGTTTATGAGGCGTTATTTAGGAAATGGACCAACCAAACTATCAATCTCGTAAAGATTGGTAAGATAGGATATAAGGTATTAGTTGGTAAATGAATCAAAAAAATAAATATCCCTATGAACATTGAAGTCTAAAATAACCCCTAGTTATTTTGACAACTTTCATCCTCATTCTAACTCGAAGTTTAGTTATTGCAGTTGTTCACACTCTAACGGTTCCCTTGGTACATTATTCCTAGTTCCAATTCTTCCACATACCCTTCTTGCTACCTCCTCATAATTTATTCTTCCTTCCCATCCCCTCATGTAGTGTTCGTTCACTCCCAATTACCTCTCGTATTCTTCTATCTCCTTTCAACCATTCTTCATGCCTTCCTTTTTTGTGTTCACTTTAATTCTCAATCTATCATGCATTCCCTACATGCACATCTATAGAATTTTCTTCCAATTTGGCTAAGCCACCTAGCATGCCTCCTACGTGCATGCCCTTCCTCGAGTTATGCATTCTTCCCTTGAAAATTAATCCTTTGTACTTATGTTTTGCACATTTCCTTCCTTCCTAGCTTAGTATGTGTGATATTTCCTCTTTTTGTATGTGCATTCCTCAACATATTCCTATGCCCCTCTTGTATACTTGTATCCTTTTACATGTATGCATATTTCTTCCACTTCCACATGTAACTCTTTTTGTACCCATCTTCTAAATTTTTGTGCCTCCTATTTTCACGTGCACCTTTGGGCCTTCTTACGTGATGTTTTTGTGCTATGTGGCAACTGTTAGACTTGAGTGTGTTACACATAACTAGTCAAAGTGTGCCAAAAAGGAAATCATTCCTTATGATGAAAAAATGTGTAAAACATGGTAGAAACACCAAAATAGATGAACAATTTCTTGATCTTTAGCCAATCAACAAACACCATGTTTTATTTCATGTTCATATTTTGTTGTAGCCTTGAGATCACCATGAATTTGATTGCAAGGCTCGACACACATGTGCATAGGATTGTTTGAAATATTTTTACGTGGGTTACAAATTGAATGATTAATGCAAACATCTAATCAACTCAACCACCATATTTCACTCAATTTTTCCTCCTTCCTTCTTCTACATGCCAAATAGACATGGGGAGGCACATCGACAACATTGTAGGAAACTTTGTAGGTAATTATTACTAGTTGTTGGTGGTTTAAGATTTGAATCCAAGTTTCCCTATTCTTTCTCCTCCTTTTCTCTCCTTCTTCTTCTATAAATTGTAGAGATCTTCTCATTAAAATAGATCCCTCTTTGTTGTAATAGAACCATTCTAAAATGTTGGTTCACTTCCCATAAGTCTCATACCTTGAGCTTGGTCTCTGTAATGTACTCTCACCTCCTGCCATAAATACAAATGAATGTGCATGCATTAAGCAATAAAAATCAGGTTTTATGGCACTTCCATCTGTCCTTTTCTCATTTTTTGTTGTCTCTTTCCTCTCTATTCATTTTTTGGCATTATGTGCATATTTCCACTTCCAGGTTCCATTTTCATGTGTTTTCCATGCATCAGGAATCTGGTTCTGCATGGTTCTTATCTATGGTGTGCTCCTATCCACCCTCTCTCCTATGAATTCCCTATTTTCTCCCCTTATGGAGAGTGATCGACCCTTTTTCTGGTGCTATCACCGCCCCTTTAATCTTAGGATTTCCCTTTCTACATCTCCTTCTATACATGGTCCCTAGGTATGTTTAGTTTAGGATTTTATTTTTGCATTAGGTGTATCATTAGCATTGTAAATAGGTAGCAGAATTGGCCTTCTCTAGAGGTCTTTCTCAAGCTGCACAAAGTCCCACAACATGGAGACGGTACCATTGTTTTCTCAACAACCCAGTTCAACCTAATCGAGACACATGCAAGTTTGACCTCTAAAAAAATCTTTGACGCTCGGTGGGACCAGTTTGAAGAGCTATACATACTCATCTCAAAAAATTTGATGTTTTTTTGTTGAGATCTAGCATTTGGAGGAATTTATAAGCACATCGGTGACTCCACTAATTCAACCAACCCATTTTCTCATTCCTAGACTAGTTCCATCTCCTCCTTTTCATTTTTTTCCTTCTGTCATCATTCCACTTACCCCTTTTAAAGTTGTTATCATGACTTATTTTCCTTCCTGGAAATCTCATTTACAATAGCGATACTAGTCTATTCTATTACCAAAATTCAAAATCCTCCTCCAGATCAGTTTTACAAGCCCCATTATGAGGAATATGCATATAACACAAGCCCCACTGATCCATATAGTTATCCTTCTAACCAAGTTGTTTTCCAAAAATAAGGCTTTACAGATGATCGTGTTATTTATATAGAAAATGTTTATTTTCAGAAGTGGGTATAATAAATGGAGATGAACATGATGTATTTTAGAGTTAAATGCTCCATAAAAGCAACTAGAGTTAGCTTGAGGTCCCTTTTCTATGGGTCGACTGTACTTAGGTTGGTTTAGAACCCAATAAAAGCTACACTTTATTGTAAAGATGATGCCCTAGATTATAGAATGGCCTTAAGAAATGGAAGCTCATAAATCTACTAATAGGAAACCCATCGACTGGGGAAACCCTACACTACCATCATAAAACCCTTCCATTCCTTCTCCCCAACCTACACCATCTTATCTGTTGTACATGTTCATATCTTTCTCCCTGCTTCCCCATTGATAATTCCATTTGTTCATCCTCTCCCCTTCCATCTCACCTTCCTTTCCTTTCTTCCATTCCTTCCGTGCATTCTCCATGCATGCCCATCCTTCCATCTTCTTTCGAGTCCCCTCTATTTAAATATGTTGTAAATGAACAACCCATTACCTATGCATAATCCCCAACCAATTTCATCATGTTTGATGACCTGGAGGATTTTTAAAGAATGGTATGAATCTGATTGGGAAGAGAAATTCACATAGAGGGAGAAAAGGATGATGCATGTTTGAAAATTAGATCAATTAGTTTTAGATGGCGCAGTTTTAGAGGAGACAAAGTCGCTTGTAGAGGCATAACCACGTGCAAACCAGTCTGTAAGAAATCACCTTCAAAAAGAGATTCTACATGAGGATCCCATTTATGGAATTGAGCCTTAAAGAAATGGGGAAAATACAAGGATTAGGTCATGTCTAATTAGATACCTAGCTATTCTAGCACCAAAGATAGAGTTGTCATCAGTCATGCTCACTTCAAAGTCTGACGTAGAGTTTTAACTAGCCAAAGGTCAGCAGTAGCGCCTCTCGAATCCAAATACAAGATATCTAAAGGAGGTATATTTTTTCATAATACTTTAAGGAGGGTGAAATACCAATTCAAAGTTAGGTTTTCACTCTTATCACTTACCATGCTCAACACCAAATCAGTTACATGTTTGCAATTTGTGAGGAAAGATAACTACTTCTCCCTTCATGTTATAGTTTTTACTTCAGCGCCTTTGCCTCTGGTTAGTATAGGTTAGTTTAGAATTTTTACTAGAAAAATAAGTGATCACACACACTTTGCATGTTTCCCCTTCGAACATGTATGATTTTCATATTTTGTACATAGTTGTTGCTTGGCATGCTCCCTTTGGCACTTTTTCCTTTTATGTTGTGCATTTTTTTCATGCCCTTTTGTTGCTTCCTAGGATGGTGGTCGGTTATATGAAGGAATCGGTTCAACGATCTGTGCATAGTTTTCCACTCTTATAAATTTGAGTTAGAATATATTCACATGAGAGTAACAATAGTTCAGTTTAGAGTTTAGGTAATGCTTCAAATGGTTTAGGGGTGTTATTCATGTTACGAGATCACTTCGTGTTTCTAGGAAGACTCCATGCCCAATGGATGCTTCTAAGGCTACTGGTTATTTTTACAACTTTCATCCTCATTCTTACTCTAAATTTTAGTTATTGGAGGTTATGCACACTCTAGCAGTTCCCTTAGTACATTTTTCCTGGTTATAGTTCTTTCGTATGCCCCCGTGCACCCTTCTTGCTGCCTCCTCATGATTTATTCTTCCTTTACATCCCCTCAAGCATATTTTGTGCCTTCCCACTTCCCTCTGTATTCTTCTATCTCTTTTCAAACTTTATTCACTCCTTCCTTTTACGTACTAATTTCATTCCCATTCTATCACACACTCCCTACACACACATCTTCATACTTACCTTCCGATTCGAGATAAATCTCCGGGCTTGCCTCCTACGTGCATGCCCTTTCGCTTGAGTTCTACATTCTTCCCTTGTGCATTAAGCCTTTGCATTTGCATGCTATGCATTTCCTTCCTTCCCGGCTTCATCTCGCGCCCTCTTTCCTCTCTGTCACACCACATTCCTCAATAGATGCACCTACCTCGCTTACATACTTTTATCCTGTACATGTATGCATATTTCTTCCACTTCCACACGTAACTCTTTTATGCACCCATCTTTTGCATTTTCGTGCCTCCTATTTTTTCTCCCACCCTTACACCTTCTTCTATTCCAATCTCGTGCCATGTGGAAATATGTTAGACTAAAGTGTATTACACGCAACCATTTAAAGTGTACCAATAGGTAATTGAATCCTTGTGATGAACAAATGTGCGACACATGGAAGAAACAATAAAATAGATGAAAATTTATCGATATTCATCCTATTACCACACACCATGTGTTATTTTGTGTTAATATTTCCTTGTAGCCTTCATATCACCATAAATTTTATTACAAGGCTCGACACACACTTTCCTAAGCTTGTTTGAAAGCTCACGACATGGGCGATACATTGGAGTTTTCAAAATCAGATTTTGGTAGGATTTGGTAGGCGAAAATAGGCAAATTTCTTTCTAATCATTAATTCGGACATCTAATTGACTCAACCACCAAATGTCATTCATATTTGGCCTCTTTCCTTCTTATACACGCCAAATAGATATGGGGAGGTGCATTTTATAGCATTGCATGTGAATTTGTAGGAAGGTATTGTTATTTGTTAGTAGTTGAAGATTTGAATATGAGGTTCCCTCTTATTTTTCCTCCTCTTATCTCCTTATTATTCTATAAAGCTGTAGTGTTCTACTCATTAAAATGGATCCCTCTTTGTTGTAACGACACCATGCCAAAATGGTGTCGACTTCCCATGAGTTTCAAACCTTGAGCTTGGTCTCTATAATGTATTCTCACCTCCTTCCATGAATGTAAATGACTGTGCATCCCTTAAGCAATAAAAATTAGGTTTTTTTCACTTCCTTCTTCCCTTTTCTCATTTTTGTTGTCTCTTTCCTCTCTATTCACGTTTTGGAATGATGTGCATATTTCCACTTGTAGTTTCCATTTTCATGTGTTGTCCATGCATCGGGAATTCAGATCTATGTGGTTCTTATCTATGGTGTGTGCCTATCTTCCCTCTCTCCTACGCTTTCCCTCTTTTCTTCCCCTTGTGGAGACCGCCCCTTTTAACTTAAGATTTTCCTTTCTTCATCTCCTTTTATCCTTGGTCCCTTGGAATGTTTAGTTTAGGATTATATTTTTGCATTAGATGTAGCATTAACATTAGAAATAGGCAGAGAACTGGCATTCTCTATAGGTATGTCTCAAGTGTGCAAGGTCCCAAAACTTGGAGACAATCCCATTTTTTCCTTAACAACCAAGTTCAACCTAATCTGGGATGGGTGCAAGTTTGAGATCCAATAGCCATAAAGTAAGATAGGATGTAAGGTTCTAGTTGTAAAATGAATCAATTGAACTAACATGCTTATAAATATAATATAAGATAGGATGTAATTGTTAGTCAAGAAATGAATCAACTCAAATAGTTGGACTTCAAAGGTAATATAGGATGTAGGATGTTAGTTGGGAAATTAATCCACCAAACTAATAGGAATATGGTGGTAAGACAATGGGTAGAAGATGAAAATAACATGAATAGAGCTAAGGAGCATATGATGTATAATAGATACTATAATAGGAAACACGATACATTAGTATGGAATTGGTATATGAAATCATGATTGAAAACATGATAAATGGAAATAATGATAAACATATATAAAAAATAATAACAAATGAAAGTAAATATATGTACAAGAAAGGTGGATAAATGGAAGGTCAAACATATTACTTCTATTGAAATTGAGCATTTTTCACTTCCTTGAAGATATGGCCTTCATTTGTTATTAGATGATAAATTCTTGGTCTTAGATATATTTAATTTGGTATGGAACAAAATATTTGTGGGTGTAATTACCCTCCTTATCATGGTTCTAATCTAATTTCATGGATAGTTTTATTATGTCAAAGTGTTGATGATTAAAGGTTTTTGTGTTATTTTTCATGCAAGATATATATTGATGATTATTTTGGAGAGTGTTAATATGTATTCCATAAAAAAATAGAGCGTATGGAGGTGACATTCATGATTTTATTCATCGAGGATAATCTTTTGTGAAGAGAAATGTTAATGGATGACACCTTGAATTTTAGTGGAAGGATGAAATACTTATACATTACACCCACTAAAGTGTCAAGTACAACTTAAGGTGTCAATTGGTATGTGATTACCAAAAGGTATTTTCAATGATTTTACTGATAATATTATTGGTATTTTTTCCAAGTACAATAAGGGAGATATGGTGTAAATAATTTGTGTTTTCTTTTCAATTTAGCATAAAATTTCTTCATTTTTGTTATGTTTGAAATTCCCACCATTTTTAAAGATGATGCTTCATGGAATTCCAAAGCATCATATACACTTGTTAATGATGAATTTGTAATTTATAAATCCATTTATATTATTTATGGGCATGGCCTTGACCAACCTCATGAAGTAATTGGTAGTTGTAATACTTAAGGTGTAACAATTATTTGAATAAGGTCAATTTAAAATATAATTGAGCCCTCGTGTCGTGAAAGCATAGGAAATTCAATTTCTTGAATTTTGTCCATGGAAAATGAAAAAGATCATCCTTAAGTTATAAATGTTTTCATTTATTAGTGAATTCATGTGCATCTTCTTCTAAGGTAAGATAATTGTAACCCATGTGTAGTATTTAATAGGTCCTAACATGTTTACTAAATTTTCCTCCATATATGCCCCTATTTGATTCCTTGAGGAGAGGAGGGAACTAATTATTTTTATCAAAAAAATTAGGGTACCCTTAAAGATTTAATAACATAAAATTTTATCTTTGAGTGCATACTTTAAATATTTGTTTTGTATTTGCACTCTCTTGATAGTCAACATCAAGAGGATGAGTTTAGTCTTCATGGAATTTGATGATATACTTGCATCAAGGAATTTTCCTCTTTGTGATGGATTTAATGTGACAAATGATAGAAATAATAGGGGAAGATAAGGTTGAAGGGTATTTTAAAATTTTAATATAATTATAATATTTCTCAAAGTATTTGATAGGTTAAAAGTGAGACGTAAAAATTTAAAGAGTGATCCATGGAATTATGCTCTCAAGTGATGGATTCAATCATTAAAGAAGAAAATTATGTTGATAAATTTGTAATTTTATTATTGTATGTTATGATTTTTGCTTCTACATTGATATTCTCCACGCAATTATTGGTGTACAAGTTGTAAATCACATAAATAATGTAATTATATTACATTATAAATTAGAGTGCTTCACATAAGTATTACAACTTCATACTCAACCATGTTGTTAGTGAATTTTAATTCAAGAGGAAAAGAAAGAGAAAGAATATTGTTTGAAAGGTCAATAAGAACATATCCTACCTTAGATCCTTCATGATTCTTGGCTACATTAAATTGGAGGGTTTATGTGTCTTCATGGAGTTGGAAAATGATATATTTTATCTCTTCAATTTTAATTTTAATTTTTGGCATTAGGATGAGGCTCAACTTCATCTACATTGAGGATCCAAGCCTTAATTTTGGAAATTAAATTATCAAATTCATATTTAAGGGTGATGGATTGGTCTATAACCTTGATGAGAAGTACATATTCATCAAGTAGAATATCATGGATGTGTCATTTGGATAGGATTAGAGAAGATAAAACTTGATCAATGATGACTTAGAACTTGTTTCTTTTTGTGTTATGATGTGCATGTTAAACTTCATGAGGATGGTCATCCATTTTTCAAGTTTATGATTAGGTAGGATGGATATGAAAAATAAATGATGGAGTGGATTGGTGTGAAAAATTACATTAATTGTTTGATATAAATTTTAATAAGATTGGTAGAAATAAAGTTTATAGATAAGTGTGCCACTTTATGCTAGTGTAACAAATCTCGTAATCGTATTTCAAATCTAATCTAGTATTTAGAATGTTTTTTCCATTTTTATCCCTTTTTATAATATTTACCCAATTGATATGGGGTAACTAAGTTATAGAGGATAAGGGGATGGTTACAAGATATAGTTTGTATTATAGGAATGTCAAGTAAGGATATCTTCATACACTTAAAGGCTTGTTACCAGTCCTTATTTAATTCTAATTGTCATCTTTCTTAAAGAGGTTTTTATTAGAGTGAGTATGATAGAAGATTTCAAAACTAACAATCAAATTACCCCAAAATTCTTAAGATAGTGTGGATGTTGTAAACATAATTAGGATGAGGCATATTAAAAATGGATTGAATTTTTGCATGATCTAAATCAATTCCTTGTTTCTATATGAGAAATCCTAATATATTTCCTTGAGTGAAAAAAAAGCTACATCTTCTAAGATTAATTTGAACCTTGTATTTACAAAGGTGTACAAACACTTCATCGTGGTCATGGGTTTGATCTTCTACATGTTAATATTTTACTTGACTAATTTTGGCATAGAATTTAATAGTTGTATAAATGAATTCATGGAAGATGTGGGGCATTTCACATTGATAAGATGTTTTTTCATTATTAAGGTTGAAGGGAATCATCACATTGTATTATGTGCCCTGCCCAATTGTAAAGGTGGTTTTATTTCATTCCTCAATAGAAATTGAATTTGATTATAGCCTAATAACCCATCCATAATATCTCATTGCTAGTTTTGGAATTTACTATTGCATTAATGGATGGTAGGATAAAATTATCCTTAGGAATAGTAGGTTAATGTTAAAAAAATTTATATATGTGGATAGATATAATGACCTTTTATGAATGGGAACTATTTTAGAGGCCCAATCAAATTAGTCAATTTGGTAGATAAGCTACGCATCTAGAGTTTTGAAAATATTCTTACGACATTTTTGGATATTTCAAGGGAATATCCTTATATTTTTTGAAAGAGATTGACATCAAGTTAATATATTATGTAATGAAGGAAAATATTAGGATTGATCTCGAGCATGTCGAGAATAACCCCAAGCAAATATATACTTGTTATTAACAATAACTTCATAGTATTATACTTGTAAATGAGGAAAGTAATATTTATCATAACTATATATGAATAATCATTATCATTGAACTATAAATTAATTAGCATGAAATTTTCATTTTAGAAATACAGGTGGATTTAGGAATTTTTAATATTTCACTACTAACAAGATCAACAATGGTGAAAACATTATTAAAAAGGGAAGGTTTCTTGGTAGATTTAGCATGGTTATGATATTGATGAGTTAATTCGTTTCTTGTGCATGGAGTAGCTTAAGAATGGACTCATCCTTATCGATTGTAGGTAAGTATCATTTGATGATCAAATAATCTCATATTTTTAAATTTTAATTCCTCATTTTTGAATAAGTTTAGGACATATTTAATCTTATTTGAAAGGGTTTTTAGTTGTTTTAGAGATTAAGTATGATTCATATATGGTTAATTAACTTTGAATTCATTATGACTTATTTATCTCCTAACACCTAACAATTCATGTGAGATAGATGGTTTGTCATGAAAAATATTGGGAAAATAAGAATAAGGAGTAATGAAGTGATCAAAGCCCCACAATTTTTACTAAGTAATGAAACTTATGACTCCACTAATTTAACTTTAGACTAATAAATAAGAAGCTCTAAACTTCCATAAAATTCTCTAGAATCTATCTACAGGACATTGACTAGTGAAAAATCACTCATCTACAAAACCACGTAATAGGATAACATTGGGAAAGATTGTGAATCCCATGAGGATCCTGAAGAATATTTATTTGACTAAATGCATGGCAAGTACAATGCCATCTATTTAGTAGTCAATGAGAAAGAGAGAATGGACTCTCTTCCATCTTTTATGAAGTGAGACCTAATTTAATTCTTAAATTGGAAAAGGTTTTAGTTTTTAGAAATAGGATATTTGTAATAGTATCCACTTTTCAATCAAAAAATTGGATTTGTAAGATAGGTTGATTAGGACTTTTATTCAAATAATACACCATGAATGAAGGAAGTAGTTCAAAATGAAGAAAGTAGTTCGAGAATTCATGTGTGGTTGACAATTAAAAATTCAAGTACCTCTTACAAATATCTCATTGTAAGCTTGAAGGAAGTGGATCTTATATATATATATATATATATATATATATATATATATATATATATGTATGTATGTATGTATGTATGTATGTATGTATGTATGTATGTATGTATATATAAGGAATGCTGAATTGGTTAGAGTAATTGAAGTTGTTCAATCTCTATGTTGGTAATTTTTATTAATTAGAAGACTAATCTAAGGGAGGAGAAAGGGCCACTCTTACCCAAGGAGGAAATTTTCATTATTTTCTTAGATTATTTTTCTTTTTGTTCTTTTCATTGAATAAATCGGAGACTTGATAGATTATATAACTTGGTTAAAGGTTTATTCATTTATGTCATACATTTGGTTTAATAGTTTATTATTGTTTTTTTAATTTTCTTTACCTTTTGAATCTATATTACTTTATGTTTATATATTGGGATTATTTATTTTGTTTCATGTTAAACTTGTAAGTTACCTTTAAGCTGGAGGGTAGTTTTAAAAAGAAATTCTATTCTTTTTTTGAAATGTCTTGCCTAAGTTTTTCGGGGAATCAAGAGTTTTCAAAAGACCAAAATTTTGGACTTTGGAATGTAGAGGTTATCTTACGTTGGGTTCTTGTGTTATTTGCAAGTAAAATTTTTGCTTAAAGTTATGAAGTCTGAAATCCTGAAGTTTCAAAATTTTGAAACTTCAGGCTTACAGGTTTCAGAGTTCTCATTGACATTTTCATTCCTTTAGTGTTCTAGTTCTGAATTCTGAAAGTGAAGTTCCAAAATTTCAGAACTTCAAGTTTTAGGTTTTGGAGTCTCACTTTACACCTAAGGATATTTTCTTTCTGATTTGCGAAGTCTGAAATCCCGAAGTTCTGAAATTTTGGAACTTCGGTCTTTGTTTCGGACTTCGGGTTTCACATTAGAATGGTCATGCTTGCATTTCAAATTTTGGACTCTCCACATAACATTTAATTCCCAACCACCCCACACGTGTCATATTTCAGGCATTAATTTTAGGTTTACCTATATAAACTTGGATTTTCACCCGTCATTTTCACTCTAACACCTTTATTTTTACCACACCATATCATACTTTTAGGCATTGATTTCAAGGTAATTTTTAGGTTTTCTTTAATATTTTTGGTTTAGATTGCCATGGTTTTGTTTGTTATTTCTTTCCATTCTTCTTCTTGCGTAAACATGGAAGCCACTTCCATTTACTTGTTAATTTTTATTCATTTCAAACATGTTGTTTGGTCTTTCATTCAATCTTGTGAGCTTTAAATCATGTAGGCATCAAGTCTCATCGAACCCAAGGATTTTGAAAAAACCTCATTTCAGATCTTCGGAACCTTTAGCTTTTGGAGTTGGTGTGATTTTGTTGATGTGATTTTCGGAGGTCTACATTTTTAGAGGTATGCCTTTGAATTTTGGGCTGTGCTTTTGGGAAGCTGTGAGGAGTTTGATTTCGAGTTAATTTTTAGAGTTAGCATCATTTCGGACCTTTGGAACTTATTGATTTTTGGACCTTTAGAACTTGTTACTTTTCAAACCTTCGGGACTTGTTGCTTTTTCAAACTTTTAAAGGTATGATTTTAGGTTTTGGAACTAGCGAGTTTGGATTTTGGAGTTTGGGCTTCATATTTTCATAATTAAATTATTTCCAGAGGTTTTCTTTTTGGACCTTCAAACTTTGGTGTTTTAGAGTCTTCAAATTGTTTCTATAAACTTTTAAGGTTTGATCCGGTTCTAAACCCTAAAATAATGTCAAATTATTCTTCAAGAGGAATGAAAATATGAATTATAACTTCTTATGAGTTTCCCCTCATACATTCATGTCCTTAGATTTGGGAAACATTGGAGACACGGACTTGGGATAGGTGGATATGCCAGAATTATGGGAAAGACTAAAAGCCCCTAATAAAAAATCTTGGATGCAAGCCATATTTGACAGTGGGCTTTCTCTCGCTATTAGTTTTCCTTCATCCATACATTTCCCTGAGTTTGTCTTGGCTATAAAATATCACTTGATAAGGCCTATAAATTAGTAAAGGATGATGATGGTAAAGTTGTGATTAGGCTAGACATAGATTTTTTGAAGACTTATTCAAACTTCCGGATGTCGAGGAATATGCAATAATTTCCCAGAGGCTGCAATTGAATATTGGGATAAGGAATATGAACTATTTACAAAGATTATGATGAAGAATTATTTGGCAAACATGTTACTAAGCTCCCCAAAACATTGTTTCACTCAGACTTCATTCAAGAAGTCAATGACCTTATTATGATTTTGAGTAGACATTTAGGTCTCTCTTGAGCAAGATAATTTCAAGAGTGGATGTTTCTTTACATTACTACCATTAAGAAACATAAGGAATTTATAATATGGGGAGAATATATTAGTAGTTCAATTTTTTTCAATTGGGCAATGTATTAACTTTGAAAAACTTTTTCATGACTTGTTTCCTTGTCTATGTGGTAATTTGCCATGGGAGAATTTAATGATTGAATAAAAGGGTGTTAGGATAATTTCACATATTTATGAGTTATATCCTCAACTCACTATGGAAGAAGGAAGTAAAAATTTCTACAAAAGAGTTAATGATTCCTTTTTTGTCGTCTTCCTTTATCATTTTGATAAGAATTTGTACAATCGTAAAAATTCTGAAGAAAATTTCAAGGAGTTAAGGGAATGGGGATCCATATATCTCAATTCCCAACATTTACATACATCAGGGTTCTAATTTTCCTAAGTTCTCCTAATAAATTACTAAGATTCTTGACCAATAAATGGATCTTGTTAGAACTAGTTTGTCAATTATTGGATTATCATAAAATTCAAAATAGCTAGTTTCCCATTTCAATTGGAAGATATACTTTTGCTAGTATTTACAAGGTGAAGCATGTTGGAGAAATGTTTTAAGTTACATTGTGAAATTTCCACCCTAGAAATGAATTTGATTATTGGGAAATTTTAGCAAAATAGGGTTGGTTAGTTCCCATGTTCCTCGGTTAGAAGATATCTTGATCCACTTTCGAGATGAGGTCATCATTAGACGATGAGAGTTTGAAAGGTTAACTCTTGATCAATTTAAACAATATGGTATTACATATGTTCCAGATGGAATCGAAGATTATGATGATGTACTTGACCCGAGCTTTATAGAAGTGATAACATCACTAATCATCCATTATAATGGATTGATTAGTACCAAGAAGAATGTTCTAATACAAAGGAAAGGGACGGGACCCATATTGCAAAGAACATATGATTGGTTAACTACTTTAGGAACATCACCTAAAGGGTTAAACCAACCTATAATAATAAAATCCTAGCCAACCCTAAGTTTTCATACACCTACAAAAGGTAAGAGATCTTCTCAGAAATCCACTATAGTTCAAGAAATATCTCATTTTTTGTTGGTAGTTCTTCTCTTACAAAAATCCCTACTACCGAGGTTGTTTCTTCTACGGTCCAAGTATACGAAGTTATTGATGTTAGTGTTTCTATGGTTGTATCACAATTTTTTCCACTTTCTCTTTCACTACCATTATCACCATCCTCGGCTCCACTTCCTCCATCGTTGTCTATTACTCCTCTCCTCATCTCTTATTTTCCATATCCATCTATGGCTCAATTTTCTCATCCCTTCATGTTCTCTTAGTTGGAGAGATGATTGGGTCTCCATTTTCTCATCAACTTCCATTTCCATTTCCAATCCCATTTCATCTTCTCCAGAAGCTATTTTAAATCCCACACCATCTATCATTACCACTTCCATTTTACCTAGTTCTCCAAGTTTATTTGTGACCATTCCACTTCCATCTAAATATGTTATACCTTAATGGCTATATCACGGACCCCTAAGAAAAGAATAAGGCACCCCTTGTAGATGTGATGTATCACGAGTGTCTTTGGAACCCGCTCTAAAAAGGTAGGAAAAATGGAAAAATATTGTTTCTAACTTATCGAGTAAGCCATTCAAGATAAATGTTCATGGAGATATCCACACCCACTTAAGGAAAAACCAAAGAAACCATTACGCAACAGATTATCAAATCTCTAGGTTTTCATTAGGAAAGACAACACATGAAGGTGCAAAATAGGATGTTCAAATCACCCTTGGGAATTTTTATAAAATTATGACAAGGATAAGGATTCTAAGGATAATTCAAAAGTAAAGGTTGAATAAATCACTTTGCTCTTTTGAATAAATTCACACAACCTACTCAACCATGGATCCTTCAACTATGATTGCTCATTGTCTCTTTCCATCTTGATGATATTTCATATCATGAAATTGAGAAGATAGGTCAGAACGGAAGATCATTAGCTGGGTGGATTGAGTGTATTCTCTAAGATACCAACCCTTTAATAAAAATATTTGTGGAACTATACAATTATTTACGAGATGGAGAAAGTTTCTATTCGAAAGTTAGATGAAATCCTCTCTGAGGATATTAATAACTTGAATCTTAATTTGACTGCTTGAGAGGAAATTAGAGATATGATTCTTGATCTACTTCTCTAAGACGGTGTAATTGATAATGTCTATAACTTTTTAAGTATCAAAATTCCATGGAATTCAGATATCAGGTGTTGTAGGATTTAATCAAGAAATTAGAGTATAAACGTGTTGAAATAGTGGATGGGTAAAGTGACATTTAAGAAGAATATGATAACATAAACTATAAATTCTTTAACGAGAATATTTATGCTCTTCGATTGATCATATTAAACCAAGTTTTGAAGGATTACTTAAGGAGGATGATGAGGTAACTAAAACTTTCAATATTAATTCAATTCATATATTAGTTTCATGTCAAAATTTTGTAAGCTAGCTAAAGAATGTGGTGAAAAATTGAAAATGCTTCCAATCAAGGTTGTAAGATAGTTTAATACAACATATTTCATGAATCATTATGCTTGTAGGCCAAAGGAAGAAGAGATACAAATAATTATTAAATGTTTCATTGGTTACAAGCACCATTTGGCTATGTGGGAAAAGGATCAGGAGAAACCTAAACAAGAAACATGTGCTACATTTCCTAGCTAAGCCTGGTGGCCATTTTTGAAATGGTTCAAATGCTTTGAGTCAGTCAAAGTTATAGGGTTGACTTGGTCAAACCTATGCAATGACTTTTCTATATTTGTGGGAGCACGTTCCTTTGAACTTAATTGCACTGTATTTTTAGTAACTAGTTAATTAAATTTTCAAGCTGTAATGGATTAACCTTTTGAACTTATAAATAGTGAGATGCATTAAGTTTCAAAAGAGACTTTTAGATCCTTTTGGAATTTACTCTTCAATCTTGGAATAGTGCTTCGATACTTTGAGCCTTTTTTTATATTTAGAACAATATTTTTCCATGAAATATCTGGGTTATTTTTTAATCATTAATCAATTTATAGCTTGTGAATGTTTAATTCCTTGATGTGATTGGTTAATCTACCTTTATATCAGTTATATTATTTCAATCTATGTGAAAAATGATATAGTTACTTTGAATATTAGTTGTAGAAATGTTGTCTAATTTCTATTATAAAGTTGCATTATTATTTGCAATCATGGATGGAGGAAGATTGCAAGACATGTGCATACCATATATTGTTGTGAGGAGTTGATTATGCATTTAAGTAGGTCTATCTATTAAATATACTTGGTGCATCACCTTATTTTTATTTTATTCATATCTAACTTTAAGCCCCATAAATTGAGTAGATTAAAGTTATTTTCAAATGTTTTAGCCTTGCGTATTGATATTAAATCAAGTGCTCCAATTCTCAAAGGAAATCGAATTCTTTGGAGGTTCATCCCAAGGCCATATGGTCCCATACATTGGGGATGTTCCAACATTTCATGATATCACTCAAAGATTTAATGGGTGCATGATCCATGTGATAACATTTTTTTGCATTCCCGGTGGGACAAGAGATGGTACTTCTCTTCATACTTTCATGAATGAAAGTACCTGGTGACTCCATATATTTGGATTTCATATCTCAATGTGTTAAAATATGCTAAGAATTCAGACAAGATATTTTGTGAGATGAGAAGGAAATTATCAACATATTGAGTTGTCCTTATCTCCTCTAAGGAGAAGAAGAGGCATTTCAACATCACTAGTTGTGACATCACCTCTTAGGGGTCATTCAACTCCTCCTTACATAAGGTTTCCTCAATCCGGGAATAATCAAAATTTTATTGGTATGGCAGCCGGTCAAGGAACCAATATTTTACTTCTTTCAATGCAAGTAGTCCTCTTGATTAGGTCAACATGATCCTATACTGGTGTGGCATTCAAAAAATTTCCCTTTTACACAGGGGAAAATCATATTACTCTAGTGGAACATATTCATAATGTAGCCAACATTTTCACTGAGTATATAATATTATAGAAGAAAATGTTACGGTTAGATTCCTTGCCACCTCCTTCAAGGGAAAATCACTTTAGTGGTTTCGTGGGTTAGAAGCTAGTACTATAACCACATGGGAAGTATTGGTAGAGAAGATATGTAAATAGTTAGAAGACAAGAGTGACCACCTATCACTCATGGAATAACTCACTACCATAAAGGAATCTCTTCAGGAATACATGAGTGATTTCAACTTCCAATTCCACAAAAATTTGAATAGAATTCTAGAACTCATAAAACCTTCTCCAATAATGCGAGACTTTTATTATTTACAATCTTCGAACAATGATATAGCAGTTATGATCAAGTCTACGGGAGGGACCACACTTCCTAATGCCTATGAAGTTATAATAGGGGCTGAGAACTCTTTGATCCATGTAGGGAAAATTTCACCCAAACCTCTCATGCCTTTTTT
The DNA here is from genome assembly GCA_018340775.1 of Taxus wallichiana var. yunnanensis. NCBI lineage: Eukaryota > Viridiplantae > Streptophyta > Pinopsida > Cupressales > Taxaceae > Taxus > Taxus wallichiana. Next base: position 664,499,308 of record CM031234.1, on the reverse strand, counting down.
TGCTAAACTTTCAAGTAATCAGAGACCATTTCCCTATTCCATCAACTTCTATCTAAAAACTATGACTTCACTTGTTCCTTCAAACAATCTAGTTGAGGTCAAGTTGTTGCTACAAAATTTTGTGAATGAACTCGTAGCACTCAAGAGGAAAAAATATCAATATGATCGTCTGTACCAAATCACAGAATGAAAAATATCAGTCAAATCATCCACCATTTCAAGGGAATAATCAGGCACAAAATCAAGCCACAATTCAAGCCAAAAATGTCAAGCCCCTAAATTTCAAGAATCCCCTTACTGCTAGTTCTTCTAGAGCTATTGTACTAGTCTAGAATCATCTAGCTCAATATTATGAATGGTTTTATCCTTGTTCTCAACCTCATAATAAAAATAATTTCCCAAATGGGGTTATGATCCAGAACTTATGGTTTAAAGTGTATCTACTCCACCGGAGGAAACAAAACATTCATCCACATGAAGCATCCGATCATGCATAGGATCCTAAGGAAACCACTTTGTTAAATTAGCGGGAGGATGATTTTTACAGTTTAAATAATGATTCTTCATCGATTGCAGCAAATACCCACTCCAAAAAGAGGGAAATGGAATCCCAAGTTTCTAAAGCTTATCAAACATATACTTCACAGCCTCGGCTACAAGTGGTAGTTGATACAAATGTAGGAAATAAATTTCCAAAGTCACAGCATACCTAGGCTATGAGGAAATAAGGTTCTTCAGGCATCATAGTACCAAAAATTAATTTCCAAAAGAGGATTCTAATGCCTAAAGATATATCAACAAAGTAGGAAAATTCCCTTCGAGTACGTGAAAGATACAAAGAATACCAACCTAAGTGTTACCATGTGGGATGCACTCTTAATTCCTTCTCAAAGAAACTTGTTGCAAGAGGCTCGAGAATTTTTATACAACTAAGAGATCATAAGGTCATCGAGTAGTAACTACTACAATTTTGTGTATGCCAAAAGGGAAAATTATTGTTAAGGAAAACAAACTACCACCATTCTATATTTCATTGATCATTGGTTATCATTTGGTTTATAGTTATATGATTGATTATTTTTCTAGTAGCTTAGTCATGCCCAAGAAAATTGTGGATGTTCTAGGAATCAATACATGTCGGTCTCTAGAGGAGTTACTCGGTTGGATGGAATAGTTATGCATGCACCGTTGGAATCATCAAAGGATTTCAACTTGATAGTCATGCATGCCCAATTTTTTGTTCACACAAGACATATCAGTCATAAATATTCCTCCCCTTTTTTCTATTTTCCTATCATGAGATTTCACTTCCAAAATGGCGATTACCTATCGGTGACTAGTCACATATAATACTTAGGACTGGGGACGGAGAACCAAGGTGATTGTAAAGATAAAACCAATTCATCATAATCATGTGGAGCACCATACCTCTAGTCTAATAAATGATAATTACACCATTCATGATCTAGAAGAAGAAGATGTTGATCATGAACTAACCAATCTTATAGAAGAGTTCCCAAACATTGTTTTCGATGAGGTAATTATTAATCATCAGTATGACCCATATATTGAAGCATTAGTGGAAGAAGAATCTGGTCTATTGTTTTTAGAAGAGATGGGATCAGGTACATATTGTATTCACGAAGAGGATACGATCATAACATAACTTTTCAAGCCCCAAGCAGCTCTAAAGGACTTTGGAAGCTATTTTTTGATGGATCAAGTAGTAAAAATGGAGCAAGAGCTGGTGTCATGATGATTTCTCTAGAAAGAAGTAAATATTTTCATATTTTCAATTATAATTTAGTTGCACTAATAACATAGCTGAGTATGAGGTTTTGGTGCAAGGAATTCAACTAGCCTTAAAATGGGTATCAAATCCTTGATTGTTTTTGGAGATAGTGAGTTGATAGTGCATCAAAAATAATCTATTGAGATCTTATAAAAATAGAGTATGGAGTTTGATTGAAGATTTTGAAGCTTTTGGGATTCACACGATTCCTAGGAGTCGAACCAAGACACGAGATAGACTTGTAACTATCGGTTCAAAGTATGACATTCCTCTTGATGTAATGAAGGATTACAATCCATTAAGATGGTTGTTCATCCAATAGTTCACGATAATGCAGGGAGTTGGCAAGTTTTTGACAGTGATGAGCAGATAATTCTTTTCTAGTAGGAAGAAGCGGAGTTTGATGGAAAAAATCAAGCTAAGTTAAAATAATCATATGGTGACCAAATAATTCTATTAAAAAGTAACAATTACAAAAGGGTCTAGTCACTCTTGATTTTATATTTAATTCAAATGATCAAGTTAGAAGGAAAAATTCTAATATGGTAATCAAAGAGGATGATTTTGAAGAAGTTGAGGTAGGAAATGAAAGAGTTCTAAAGATCAGAAAAGTGTGTACCCCAAAGGAGAAAGAGGATTTTGTTAAAAAAATTCAAGAATATAATTATGTTTTTACATGGATTTATAAATATGTACGTGGTTTAGATCTAGGTTTGGCACAACATACTATCAAACTTGATCCTGGTTCCAAACCAGTCCATCGAGAAAAAAGGCCAGTTAATCCCAAAATTGAGCCACGGATGAGAAAGGAGATCACCAAGCTTGTTGAGTCTTGCATCATTTTCCTAATCAGGAATTCCTCTTGGGTAGCAAATCTATTTCTCGTAAGAAAGAATAATGGAGAAATTTAGTTGTGTGTAGACTTCAGGCATTTGAATCGTGATTCTTTAAAAGACCATTATCATCTTACTAAATGGAGAAAATACTTCAAACTCTGTGGTAGGAGCACAAAGGTTCTCTTTTCTCAATGGATATTCGGGTTATAATTAGATTCTGGTCAAATAATATGATCAATTAAAAATGACTTTCACTACCAAGTGGGGCATGTACACCTATAATAAAATTCCATTTGGGTTATCTAATGTTGGTGCTATCTTCCAAAGGTCCATGGACATGGATTTCAAGGAATACTTAATGATATTATCATGGTGTACTTAGATGATATAATAGTGTATTCCAAACATGGGGAGGATCACATGGCTCATTTGAGGAAAGTATTCAATAGATGCGGGGAGTTCGAGTTTCTTTAAATCCAAGAAATGTATTTTCATTGTAAAGAAGGTAATTTGCTAGGACACATGGTATCCATTGAAGTATTATCAATTTATCCACCTAGAATATGTTTGATATTGTCCCTATATCTTGCGAGTCACAAGAAAGGACTTCATATTTTTCGAGAATAATAAATTTTGTGCGGAGATTCATCCCTCGGTTTGTAGCCCTAGTTTAACCATTAATATCAATGTTGAAGAAAATATACCTTTCTCATGGACAATGGAAGGGAAGGAGAGTTTTGAAGGTATTAAGGTAGTCATTTCTCAAGCACCTACATTTGGTGAATCCAAGGTTTGACATGGATTTCATTCTCTACACATTTGTTGGTTAAGAAAGTATTTTTGGGATTCTCACTCAACCAAAATAACGAATCAATGGAACCATTTTCCTTATTTAGTCAATCCCTAAAATATTATGAGCTCAAATATTCATTTGTTGAGAAACAAGTTTTTCTATTATTCAAGCTTTGAAGAAATTTAGGCACATGTTTTCCAATAACAAGATACATTTGATGGTGTCTCATCCCGAGTTAAATATTTTTTGCTAAATAAATATGTGAATGAAAAATGTTTTGTATGGGTCATTAAAGTGATGGAATACAATGTACAAATTAAGGTCACTAAGCTTAGGGGTAAAGGTCTGTGTCAATAGTTAGCTACAGATTTGGAGTCAAAGGTAGAAAAAGACACAATGCTCCTTAATGAACCTCGGGATTATTAGTAGATTGATTAGATATCAAAGATGAAATTTTTCTCCTTTCATAAGAATACCCTACAAGCATGGAAAAAGTTCAAAGATGAATTTTCTGCTTTTCGTTTTATTCCTTAAATTATGGTGGATAATGTTATATTTGAAGGGATTTGAATGGTGTTCTTCTTTGGTGCATAGGACTAGAACAGGTAAATATGGTACTAGAATAATTTCACAATGGTCTATCAAGAGGGCATTACTATGTACGTGCAATCGCTACAAAGATCATGAGAGTCCATTACTATTGGCTGGATTTATTCAAAGATACCCATTTTTTGGTAAGGAAATGCAAGGAATGTGTTTTCTTTGCAAGAAAGCAAAGATTAACAACCTTTCTCTTCACCTAATTTAGGTCGACTAACCCTTTGTCTAGTGGGGGTTGGATTTCATTGGGATGATTAATATTCCATCAAGTGATGGACACAAATGGGTCCTTGCCATAATGATTCTTGTACTTGTTGGATAGAAGCCATGGAACTTAAAGAGGGAAATGAAAAAGGTTGTCCTTGATTTTTGGAGTGGATAGTGACATATTTTGGTGTCCCATTTACAGTAATTTTGGACAATGCAATGGCATTTATTGGTTTAAATTTAACCGAATGGGCCATCAAGGATGATGTTTATCTCAAAAATTCATCCAATTATTACCCACAGGGGAATAGATTAGCCGAAGTCGATGAGCAAGAATATCATACAAATCATCAAGTGTATAATGGAAAGTAATAGAAGAACTTGGCACACTCATCTCAAAACCGCCCTATGGATAGATTGGATCACACCCAAAATGGATATTGGGAATTCACATTTTATGCTGGTATATGGGAGGAAGCAAAACTCTTACTATCTCTAGAGTTGCCTTCTTTACAATTGGCATATCAACTGGAACTTATGGAAAATGATTGATGACAATTAGGTACTTTGAACTAGTGGAATTATAAGAAACATAGAATAAGGAAATGAAGACTCTATAACAACACCAATCTCAAGTTAAAATATAATTTGAAAAAATGGAATCCAACAAGGAGTTCCATGAAGGAGATTTGGTTCTCAAATGGGATGTTGAAAAGGCCAAGCTGGGTATGCATTCTAAATTTGATTCCCTCGGAGCGAGATCATATATCATCATAAGTTGTAAGGAAGTAAATTCATTTTTCTTATTCAAACTCAATGGAGAATAATTTCCCATTCATGTGAATGGGATTCATCTCAAATATTTATTTTGATAATTTTTCATGTGTATATTGTTTTTTGTTCATTTCCTCTAAGTTCTTTGTCTGATGTTTTGTTTGCTTTTATGTTTCTTTTCATTATTTTTTTTGTTTTGGTGTGTACTCTGAATATTTTTTAAGAAATTTTTCCCAATGATGGATGGTATATGGATACATTTCATGGATGTCACAAAAAATGTTAACCTTTTAAGTTTCCTTTAACTAGAGGTTAGTTTTTTTTTTTTTTTTAAATTCCATTTTGTGAAATTTCTTGCCTAAGTTTTTTTTTGGGAATCAAGAGTTTAACAAAGACCAAAATTTTGGACTTTAGAATGCAGAGGTTCTCTTACTTTGGGTTTTTTGTTATTTGTAAGTAAAAAAAAATTCTTAAATTTCTGAAGTTTGAAATCATGAAGTTCCAAAATTTTGAAAATTCGGGCTTTCGGGTTTGAGTTCTCATTGACATTTTTATCGTTTTAGTGTTCTATTTCCGAACTCCAAAAGTCCAAAGTTCTAAAATTTCAGAACTTCAGGTTTTGGGTTTCGGAGTCTCACTTTACACCTGGGGATATTTTCATTCCCAAATTCTGAAGTCCGAAATCCCAAAGTTTTGAAATTTCAGAACTTCGGTATTTCAGGTTTCGGACTTTGGGTTTCACATTAGAATTGCCACGCTTGCATTTTGGATTTCAGACTCTCTGCATAAAATTTAATTCCCAACCACCCCACATGTGTTTTCTTTCAGACATTAATTTCAAGTTTACCTATAAAAACTTGAATTTTCAGCCGTCAATTTCACTCTGACACGTCAATTTTTACCACACCATATCATACTTTTAGGCATCAATTTCAAGGTAATTTTTGGGTTTTCTTTAATATTTTTGGTTTAGATTGCCATGGTTTTTTTTGTTATTTCCTTCCATTCTTCTTCTTGCTTAAACATGGAAGCCACTTCCATTTCATTATTCATTTTTTTTTATTTCAAACATGTTGTTTTGTCTTTCATTCAATCTTGTGAGCTTCGAATCATGCAGGCATTGAGTCTCATCAAACCCAAGATTTTGAAAAAAATAAAATAAAGATATTTAGAACCTTTATCTTTTGGAGTTGGTGCACTTTCGTTGGTGTGATTTTTCGAGAGTCTGCGTTTTAGAGCTATGCCTTTCGACATTTCAGAACTATGCTTTTCAAAGCGTGAGGAGTTTGATTTGGAGTTCATTTTCAGAGTTAGCATCATTTCAGGACCTTGAAATTGTTATTTTTGGACCTTTGGAACTTGTTTCTTTTTATACCTTCGGGACTTGTTGCTTTTCATACTTTTGGAGGTATGCTTTTTAGGTTTTGGAATTGAGAAAATTTCATATTTTCAGAGTTTTGAGCTTCTTCTTTTCAAAATTAAATTATTTTTAGAGGTCTTCTTTTCAAACCTTTAGACTTTGGTGTTCGTAGTCTTCAAATTGTTTCTATAAAATTTTCAAGGTTTGATCGAGTTATGAACCATGAACTAATGTAAAATTCTTCTTCAAAAGGCAAGGAAAAGATGAATTATACCTTCTTAGGAGTTTCCTCTTATACATGCATGTCCTCATATTTGGGAAACAATGGCAACATAGACTTGGGGACGGTGGATATGCCAAAATTATGGGAAAGACTAAGAGCCCCTAATAACAAATCTTGGATACGAGCCATATTTAAGGTGGGCTTGCTCTCGCTCTTTTTTTCCTTCATCCATGCATTTCCTTGAGTTTGTCTTGGCTACAAAAGCTCAATTTGATAACACCTCTAAATCAGTAAAGGATGATGATGGAAAAGTTGTGATTAGCTTGGACACTGATTTTTTCGAAGACTTATTCAAAATTCTAGATGTCGAGGAATATAAAAAAATTTCCCCAGAGGCTGCAATTGAATATTGGGATAAGGAATTTGAACTATGTACAAATATTATGATGAATAATTATTGGGCCAAGAATGTTACTAAGCTCACCAATACATTGTTCCACTCAGAGTTCATCCAAGAATCGAATGAGCTTATTGCTCTTTTGAGTTAATTTTTACGTCTTAATTGAGCAAGATAATTTCAAGAGTGGATGTTTCTTTACATTGCTACCATTAAGAAACATAAGGAGTTTATAATATGGGGGTAATATTGTACACACCTAAAATTGATTATCAATTTGGTGTCCCTCGTGCACGTTTGCTCTCTTAGGTAACACGGGGCACGTTTATATCACCACTATCCCCTCGGGATATTATTCAATTGTGATTTAAACACCTATCCTAAGTTTAATTCGCCACATTATGTTTTATGATATTAACTATTTAATTACACCTCTTCACATGTATCCTAACCACCTATCTACCCCATATTTATCCTATCCATGTATCACCCCTATTTCTCCTCCTCCCAAAGCGGGATATTTCCCGTATTTGAGTTGGAGGGATAACTCTTATCTTTCCAAAAATCATTCATTTTGGCGTCTCGGAGTGCATTCCGTGATCGGCGCTAACCGCGTACTCGGTCGGCGCTGATTTTGGGCGGCACCGATTATAAATGGAAGCCCAGAACTCAGTTCTGGGAGGACACGAGGATGAAAAAATAGAGAGAGAGAGAGAGAGAGATAGATCGTGACACAGAGACGTAGATTGTAAGAGAGAGAACGAGAGATCTTTTAGCATCAAGTGTGAACACTATCTATCAAATGAGAGTGGATCTTGTCCAAATCAATCCCTGAGAGGAGCACCATTACTCTACTCTTATCACATCAATATCACACGTCTCCATTGATCCTCGATGACTCTATTCCTGCACCCAACAAGGGTGGAGTCTTGCTAGTATCTCTCGGCTTCCGCAGATTCAGCGTGAGATGTTGATGATCGGCCTTCGCTTTCCAATTTAAAATCTTCTTGCACTTTGTCTAGGATTGACGCTGATTTACATCAGTCGATGCCGATTTTAAATAGTCGGTGCCAATTCTACCTAATCAGCGCTGATTTTCCGTAGACGGTAAAAAGATGCAGTAATACAAATCCGATTTTGTTGTGCCACGATTCCTATTTTACTGTTGCTTTTACTTTGTTGTTTAGATTATGTTTATTACGTTGATCGAGAAAATCTAGTCTTATACGTACATATTTTATCATGTATACTTCTTTACTTAATTGAAAACATGGTGACATCCATTTGAGGAGTGTATCGCTTCACGGATCCGCTTCTCGGGAAGTCCACCTAAATATCTTTAACGTGGTCTTTTTAAACGTCAAGCATCGGTGTCTTGCAAGTTATTTGGATCTCTTTGTGCAAAATTGCTCGTGTGCGCTCGTCTTATCTACATCGGCTCCCTTATCCGTCTATATCTTCAAATCTTGTCCATCAGGTATCGATTTCATTAGAGTTTTTCAGGGTTTTTGTGTTTAGTTTGGTGCATTAACTTGGACAAGTAACAAGCGCAAAATTCTTGATCTACATTCTGGCACACCCGGTGGGACCTAACCAAAGTCCCTTATTGGTAAGTTCATCTCTTTTTAGTTTTGAGCTTTGTTCTTTTTCTTCACTGATTTTTATCAGTTCTGCTTGAGCATTTCCTTTCATCGTTTTAATCTTGCTCTTTATGTGAAATTGTTATTTCCTTGAAATTTTTCTAGTTCCTTAAAATAGAAATTTCTGTTTCACCATTATCCGGATATATCTTTCTGGATTTTGTTTGGTGTTTGCTTAACCTTTTCTTGTGGAGCACTTTGGTTGTTCATGGGATTGTTCGAGGAAGAGCTCAACAACGCGATTTTGAAGTCCACACACCTTGGAGAGCCAAATCTACAGGTATTTCTCTTTTCGTGTGTTTTCTCCTTTTTAGGAACTAAAATAATAATAATAATACAAAAAAAAATTAAAAAAAATAAAAAAAATTCTTTGTTTGTTATGTCATCACATCCGAACATTTCAATTGTTGGTACTTAAAAGAGAATTTAATCGCATTTGGGAAATAATCTGTTTGACTTATCTTCATCGAAATCAAACACTTCATTTTAAGTGCTTAAAAGGAACTCTTTCTTTATCATTTTCTCTTGTATGTTTTTCATCTAGTTTTAATTAGGCTGGAAAATTGATACAAATCGGTAGTGACACTATTTGATTTTATTTTTCACCCTTGCACACAAAGCCAAAATCACTAGGTATAAAGCATTTAAACAAAAAATCTTTCCTGGCCTCACCTACTTGGAAGTGACATCCAAGAGGAAGAGCCTATGCGATACTCGGCCGCGCTATAAATTCACGAAGTTACTGGTATATATTGGCAAAGCACCCAACTCCATTATCGCACGGTGTGTGAAGTGCGGGGGTAGGCCCCTATATCAAGCCACGTACCGGTATTTTCTTGAAATGCCTTCGAGACTCCTCACCAAAACACCCTCAAACCATCCTTAGTTTGGCTATCTGAGTAGTTCCTGTTCTAAAAGGCCCTCCCTAATATTTTCTTTCTTAAAAACATAAAAACTTAAAAGAGATAATCACCTACGCTGCTTGAATTGTCTGTGCATTAGTTAGGTCAATCTTCTTTTCTGCTTGTTTATGACGGTCATCACTCGATTACAATATAGAAGAATGGCTCAATTAGCCCCTTCTTCCTTCAAGATCACCACTAGTGTGGATGTTTCGGCACCCCCCAGGTCTTCCTCGGGACCACTGTTAGTTGGTTCCCCATCCTGGTCATATAATCCTTTCTATCAGGCCAAAGTAACCCCATCACGTCCAGCTTCCTCTAGTCCTTCAGAAATATCATCTGCTTCTGACTCAGAGTATGTTCCTCACGGGGATCCTGAATTTTAGGCAATCCTCGATCGCAATCCAGTAGCCCTCATGGACTACCTAGTACACAAGTCTATTCAAATATTTGATCAGGGACCACCAATCCAGCAAGTGTACGATTATTCTCATGAACCATCCCAAGGCATTTTGTAGAACAGTTAGCATCATCTTTCTCGCCTCGAGCCATGGAGAAGGGTGCCACACTGTGCCTCCTTTTTCTCTTCCACCCAGGCCATATCGACTAGTTCTCAAATAGTCTTACCTATTCCTAACACCACAATTACCTCGAATATTCCACAACCTACTTCTAAGAGGTCCTCTACTCTGGCTATAATGAGTGCATCTGTGCACCCGCATATTGCTGTTAATTCATCTATGCCCTCCATCGTGTCCCAGGGTCAGTACCCCTTTATGAGTCAACCCCCTCCGACTAGTCAGTTGGTTCCTACTTCTCGTCCTCCAGTGGGTCTTTCTTCCAATGTTCTAGCAATAGTGACCTTCACCCATCCTCTAGCATCGGCGCCCTTAATACCTAATCCGGCAGTAGAAAGCCTCTTTCAGGTCTTGTTCCCCAATATGTCCAATCAAATCGGCACCCATGTTCCTCAATCTATCCCGATTCAGTCAACAAGCATAGGAGTCCACCAATCACAGGCTCCGTCCGTCATCCAACCTTCATTTTCTCAACCACTTATTATCTCACAGCCTACCTATACATAGGATCCTTCACAACAAATACCCCACCAGGCGTCACCCAGAACACCTGGTTACTCCTCTTATCATCCCATCAATCAACAGATGAATCCCCCATTGACACCTCAACAACAACCACCATTTGCTTCTTATGTAGGACATGCCAGTATGCCTCCTCCTCAATCTGACGTGGTTCAAATTCTTTTCAAGAAAATCACAGACTTGGAAGCCTCCACCAAAGGGGCTCATCCTTCATACTCCTTTGAAGAAGTATGTAATGAACCCATTCACCCCTCAGTGGCCTTTAAGCCTTATCCTCCCCAATGGGAACTTCCTAAATTTTCAAAATTTCACAGTTGGGAGGACCCTCAACAACATTCAAAGCATTCAAACATGCTTTCTACCTCATAGTCCAAGATCGGGAGCTTATGCTCCGTGCACTTTCCTATGTCTCTAGCAGTCTGCTTTAGTGCAAGTCTGATAACATTCCTCAGCAGGTCCTTGTTTTCTTTCTCTCAATTGGCCCATATGTTTGTTGAAAACTTTTCAATAAATATTGCGCATAAGATCTCGATTCTGAGATCTTTATAACATTTGTCAATTCGATGATGTGTCTATTCGGACTTTTTCACTCATTGGAGAGGAATAATAAACCAATTGTCTTTCTCCCTTCCTCAATCCCAACAGATCGAGTTGTTTACTTGATCTTGTGCTAATCATATTTCTTCCACTTTAAGGATCCAAACCTTTCATACATTTGAAGAAGCCTTTACGATGGCACGCAAACTTGAATCTCGCGCCATTGAACAAGGGAAGTTAAAACTTCACTCTAAATCTAAACCATATTTTTCTCGGTTTACCAAATCAAATCCTTCCACTCCTAAAGACAAGAATCAGGGATCCACCAATGCTATCGTATTAAAAACACCACGAGCCAATACCACTTCTAATCAAACACCATGAAGAGACTCCTCATCTTCTCGAAAAGGGACCTCATCATCTCGATATTTCGCTTCATTGGGGGAATCATATGCTTCTATCCTGAAAAAAATGTTGGAAGTTCATATGATCAAACTTCCTCCCATTAGGAATATTGATGAAAGCCAATAATTTCCATTCGGTATAGAAAATGACTCTATCATTATCATAGAACCAAAGGTCATGACATCGAGCGATGTCGGACCTTCAAAAATCTTGTCAGAGAAATTCATTGATAAAGGTGAGCTCATTACGGATAACCCAAATGCTCCCCAAATCAAGCACCAGCTGGATGTCTTTAAACAACCTTTTCCCAATCATTCCCCGAACCATGATGCTTCAGAGTCTCAAAAACCAAACACTCATACTATCATCTTCATCTCTATTGAAGAATCTTCTTCTAAAACTAAGCCATCTGCAAACACATCAACCAAATCGAGCCTCATTCAGCCGTTAATCGCTAGGATTCCACCATCTTGAGATAGCCCGTCTTTGAATATTCCAACATTGTTAGACACGGATTCACCCTCTCTGCTTCTTTATCGATCTCCGTCCATACCCAAGACCGTATCATCCTCATACATGTGTCATCATCGGACATTCTTTCAATGCTCGAGGAAATTACATCCCTTCGAGTTTCCACCGTAGATACATCTACTGTTTCTCCCATTTTTGCTTTGTGACTATTCCCTGGTGAATGTACCTATAATTGTGCCGACTTCGAAGGAAGCATCTTCGATTTTGACTCTTTCCCTGTCTCCTTTCCTATAGTAGTTTCACCCATAATTCTTGCTTGCGCATGAAGTAGTCCCCTCGCGAGAGCTTGCTTCTTCATCACTCACGTCTTCCATCACTAATGCTACTTTGCCTATTAAGGGGAAATATAAAGTAGCACCAAAACCTATACACTTGGTTCTTGAACTTAGGCGAGACAATCGGAATCTAATGTTGCACCATCGGTACCTCCCATTTGCTTCCCCCAAAAGGTTACAATCACCTTATGCGGTTGAAATTGTCACCATTCTGAAAAGGAAATCCCATATTTCGAACCATCAAGACTCTTGGTGCTTTCCCACAAAAATCTCTCTCTGCACCTCATAAAATATTGGATTTGTCTGCTGAGAAGGTGTCTTCTTCTACAAACTTATCAAAACCATCATCTTCTTCTACAACACATTCTTCACCAGCACCTCAGAAAAGTGGACTTACCTACTAAAAGGACGTCACCTCTTTTATCGGAATCATCATCTTCATTACCAAAATCCAAGGCACCCAATGTTCCTCGATTACACCTACTTTGGAAGCTTCTCCCTCATCTAAATCGACATCATCTAAATCATCATTAGTTTGACCAAGCAACCTCCCTTATCTCGAAAACCCATGACACTTGTCACATCTCCATCATCTTGAAATCTATTTTAGGGGCTCCTCCACCAAAATCAATCATGTCTCACTTACTTCCATCTCAAGTGCCCAAGAGCTGCTCCTCCGGATGTCAAAAAAATAAGATGATCCCTAAAAAGTATCAAACCTAATATGCATGTTCTTTTACCTCGTGATCTGTTAAAGTAAAAATGTGCCTTCATCATCTCTGTCCTCATCTTCGTCTCTGGGTTACACTGAAATCCTTCGCCAACTTATCAATCTTCATCCATATCTCTTCCTCCCATTAAACCCTATAACCCTAAAGGAGTTAAACCTACCGGTTTAACTATGATTTGATTTGTACTTACCACCGTACCCGGGTCATAATCTTGAGGGATGTAAAGCTCTTGATACGCCGTCAACAACCTTTTGGAAGAAAGTGAGCTTTTGCTAGAGGAGGAGAAACAAGCACCTCTTGTCATCTTAGCTCCATCAGAACCCCAACGGTCCACTCAGGCCTCTACTTCCCAGTGATCACACTCCAAATGATCTTCCACCTTCTCAAATCAACACAATTCATATCGCCACTAGAACCCAACGGTATGATAATCCATCCTCATCTGCAGCATCTTGATCACGAGGTTTTCATTTACGTAGCCCTCGAAGGATCTCCTCCTTCCTCATTATCCCCAAGGTCTTGGGTCTCTATTCGTGCTTTGCACCTCGGGCTCAAATTCCCGTGTCATTTGAGGAGAGTGTTATGAAACAACTCACCCGGAGCTCCGGTCAAAATGTCTCTTTTGACCTCATTGATCCTCTCCATAAACATCAGCGGGATCGATTGATAATCTGCATCGCATCATGATGAATTCGAGATGAGCCCCAACCTTTCGAGATGATTGTTGGATTGAATAGACCATCATTGTCATTTCTTTTGAAGATTCGGAAATTCCTTCCCTTTCTTAAGAGGATTTGGAGGCTCCCTCTTTATCAAGTCCAAATCGACAACACTACATTAAAGCATTATGATCAACAGTGGTGCTGCACTCAACGTCATCTCCTCGCACACATTCGAGCAACTTAAGTTACCAAAGAATGTAGTGTCACCCCCACCTTTCTCCCTTCGATCATTTAACGATCAGCTAGCAGTTACTTTAGGAACTGTGGTCTTACCCATTCGAGTAGGTAAGAAGCTGCTTCACAAACTCTTCTACATTGTTGAAGGGAAATTCCACTATAATATGATCCTCGGATGCTCCTGGATTCGCGCAATGCATTGTGTCCCATCCACCCTCCATCAATGCTTAAAATATCAATATGAGGGCAAAATCTATACTCATCCAGGAGATCCTTTTCCTTCCGCACAATGCGACATGACCACAGGGTCTGCCCCTCTAAAGGAAAATGCCTATTCTCTGCGAGGCCTCATCTTCTTCCATACCTACTGACCAAACTACCTGGGATGTACAAAATTTAGAAGAGACATTGCAGCGTTTCTCACTAGGAGAGCTTCCTCTCCTTTCTTTTAACAACCATCTTAAACCTAGTGAAGTATGGTAGAGTACCAGGAACGACAACAACTTTGAATACCGGTGAGGTCTTGTCGCATCATCACCATTGGTCTACCCAATCAGCGAGACTAATTTAATTTACGGTGGTCTTGACACCCTCACTATCGCCCCGGATTCTCCTCCTAGGACCAAACCTTATTTAAAAGGGTTCAATTGTCTCACTGAGAATCCCACATTTGCGAAAACTTATTTATATCGATGCGCGTGGAAGGGCTTTGGCTTAGGAAAATATGAACAAGGTGTGCATGACCTCGTGTCCATTCAACTCTCAAGCCACATCAAAAATTTGGTTTAGGATTTAAACCTCTTTAAAAGCCACCGTCCTTGTTCTCGATGAGCCTCTTCCTATTGAGGAACCATCTTCTCAGCTAAGTTAGAAGCATCACTCAATGTAGACGATACCATTTCCATCCCGTCCCAACTTTTTTTTTATCAATACCATTTCCTTAGGGCCGCTAGCCTATAAGACTAATGACAGGTCCACTTCCATACGTTAATCTTCACTGAAATAGTTGGAGGCGACTCTCCTACTATCAACACTATCCTTGTGCAGATGATGATTTTGTCCTCACCTATCTGAAGGCGAGAGGATTCCTATCTTCTAAACCATTCCTTCGACACGTCTGCGCTTCTCACGAAGCCACTCTTGACCTTAATATAGGGACTTCTAAAGACCCTCGTATCATAAGGTTGGCAGTCTCTTAATCCATAGGAATTAGGAGACTTTACCACTTTTCTTTCAGACCATCATCAAGATTTTGCTTGGGCATATGAGGATATGCCGGACTCGATCCCGATATTGTGGTCCACAATATTGTTACTCTTCCCAACATCAAACCAGTTAAACAAAAATTACGTAAAATGCACCTAGAGTAGCCCTTCTTGTTAAAGAAGAATTTCAGCGCTTGCTCTCGGCTAACTTCATCAACCATCGATTATCCACTGATGGGTTTCCAATGTAGTACCCATTAACTAAAGCTCTTGGGAAAATTCGAATTTGTACCGACTTAGGGATCTTAATCTTGCTTGTCCAAAAGATGATTTTCCTCTACCTAATATCGACCAACTCATGGATTTTAGCTGCGGGTCATGAGATGCTTTCTCTTATGGATGGTTTTTACGGTATAATCAAATTCTCATCGCACGCACTGAGAAGACCAACATAAGACTTCTTTCATAAATCCTTGGGGACCTTTTGTTATCGTGTCATGCCTTTCGGTCTTAAGAACACTAGAGCAACCTATCAGCGAGCAATGAACTACATCTTCCATGATCTCTTACACAAAGTGGAAGATTACATCAAACGATCTCCTCGGAAAATCCAAATGTTTTGAGGATCATCTTTTCATTCTTGCACCTCTCTTTGAGAGGCTTATTTGCTTTTGTCTTCGTCTAAATCCATCTAAGTGCGTGTTTGGCGTTCTCACTAGTAAACTTTTAGGTTTTATCATTTCCATTAGGGGTATTGAAGTAGACCCCACAAAAATAAAAGCTATCCTTGAGATTCCTCCCCCTTCTAACTTAAAGCAACTCTGCGGTCTCGAGGGCGTCTTGATTAGTGCGTCATTTTATCTCACAATTGTCAGGACATTGTCAACCTTTCATCATCTCCTCGTAAGAATGTTCATTTTGAATGGGATGAACATTGCCAAAGGCCTTCGATGATCTCAAAGCTTATCTTATTTCCCCACTGTGCTTACATGACTCCACGCGAGGAGCCTTTCTATCTTTATATCTCTGCGTTGTTGACCATGCTCTGGGGAGCCATGATCTTGCATCGGGATGCTTGCGGTAAGAAACAAGTATCTATTACATCAGTCGCATCCTCCATGAGTATGAAACATGTTATTACGAAGCTGAAAAGTTGTGTTGTGCTCTCTTCTTAGCAACTTCAAAGCTTCTTCATTACCTTCTTAATCACAAAACTTAC